>VWYP01020847.1:281697-417153 GCA_013400435.1 Pycnonotus jocosus
TGTGCGCGGTGCCCGGGTGAGGGGCGGCAAACTGGCCGGGGGCGGCTCGGCCCCGCAGTGCGCTCCCGCCGCCGCTCCCGGCAGCGGCCGGAGACGCCGCCCCTGGATGCGGCGCCTCCCTGGGGAACACCCCCGCCGCCAGCCGGGCCTTGACCCTCCAGGTCTCCTCCCTCGGTCCCAGCGAACCGCTTGGCAGCCGGCGGCAGGAACAGCAGCGGAGTGTCCTTGGCCTGAAACCCTGCTCGGCTTAGCCCGAAATGTCAGGCTAATCCAGGGCTCCTCGGAGGGTTTCCTACCTGGGGGAGGGGAGGAGGGGGAGCACCAGGCTTAGGCTTTGAAATGTTGCTGTAGTGCCGGCTCGTTGCTTTAGAGAGGGTGTGTGTGTGTGGCTCGAAGAAACAGTTCCCGTTCATCATCCAGTCTTGTTTAATTTGGTCATGCCCCCCAAGGACAGAGTATTTCTAGGCAGCGTTTCTAAGAGCTTTGTTTAATGGTACCCTACAGTTAAGCAGCCTGATAACGAGAGACCTCCAATAGTCCGGAGCGTGCTGACAAAAGAAAATGTGGATACTTTTGATGGCACTTAGGATAAAGTTTTCTATCCAATGTTGTTTAGTTAAGGTTATTGACTAGAGGTATGTGGAGAGCAGAGATCCTTCCCTGCTGCATGTCTAAATGAATTTATGTTAAAACGGCCATGGTGGCTGACTGGTTTATTCAGCTGAGTAAGTTATGAATAATAATGTATGATGAAGGTGACTTAAGTTCTCCATGGAATAAGAATTGGAGGGGAGGGAGGAGAGATCATTGCTCACGAGAATGTTGTCCCGTTTATCAGCTGTTCCATGCATGTACAGTTAATTAGGCTTTAAAAGAGCACTCTAAAGAAAATAAAAAAAAAACAACAAAAAAACCCCAACCAACAAAACAAAGGATTTCCTAAGGGAGAGGGAGGGGCAGATTTACTTCAGTAAATGCAAATGTGTGTCTTTAGCACTAGAGACCAGAGCACTAACATGAAGGGACAGCTGGTTCTCCTTAATTTCTGCGGGGACCACCACTCTTTGTCATACACTAACAAACTAAGAGGATTCACTTCCTGGACTCTTCTATTGACGTCAGTAATGCGATTGCCAACTGAATAATTAACCACTTTATCACATCTGCCCCGCAAGGCTGCAGCCTGGGGAACATTGATTATTTGTTTTGTCATGGGAGCTTTGTATGTCTTCTGTAAAGAGCATTCAGGGTTTTTTGTTTTCAAGCTGATGGCTTGAACGAGTGAGCACCAGCAAATTGTTAAGTGTGATAGATCAGACTGCAGCATACTTTGAAAACTGAAGTTGGAAGGATTTGGGGCAGGCCAGAGAACGATATGCTTTTTCAATAGCGCTGCTGGTGGTTGTGTCTTACTGATTGATCCCAGCGTTGTCATTTTCTGTGTGATGGAGAGGCCGATTACCCAATTGTTTATAAAATCGCTTCTTTTAATTCTATTTATTTTGTTCACTGAATGTGAAAAGGTTACTGACTTGATGAAAAGTATAGCTCGCAATAAAAACACTGTGTAGGTTTTACTGCAGTGTGGGATTACCCTGGTATAACAAAGTGCCTATTCAATAAATAATTGAAATGTATGTGAGCTACCATCTGGTGCTGCAGAGTAGGGATAAAAGTTTATAATCCAGGCTCTTGATGGTAAAGGGGTGGGTCTAAGTCTGGGCTGTATATTTGTGTTCCATCGGCAAGGGATACCCTTAAAACCAATTACAGTTGATACTGTGTGTTCCTTCCTGTCCTTCAAGCTGTTAAAAACAAATCAGTGCCAGCAACGAGACACCTTTTATCTGTGTCCTAATGCCCTCACAGTGTGTTTCCACTGACAAGGAACTTGTTTCTGCCTCCAGCTAATAAGGAAAATATCATGCCAAACATGCTAATCTTCCTTATGTCATGATGTGTCTTAATTACAGCCTGATTTGCTGTTAGAAGATATTCTGGATTAGTGTGCACAAGTTTTCTGTGCTGTTATGTGTCTGTAGAAGCATCAGAGTGTAGTTAAATATTTGAGATTTACTTTGAAGATCAGCGCTTCTTTATCAACTGGAGACAGAAGGAATTTCCTTTTGACAAAATGGAGACTAACCACTGACAATGAAAATAAGCTGCATAGGTATTAAATTTGAATTAAGATGAGCTATATAACAAACATTTTTTTACAATTTTGATTTTGAAACTGGGTGTGAGGTATCACACATGTTAAATTCCCTTGAAATGATTCAGTGTGGCTAATACACTTACTTGCCTTCTTAATTGGCTGGAGAAAATAGAGTTCAGGCGTGGTAGTTGAGGCAGGGGTTTTTTTCTGGATGTGTGGTGCAAAGGAGATTCTGAGTTGAGTGGGCTGGGGATATGGATATCCACGTGCTGGATATGGATATCTCTGCTTTCTGACAGAGCATGGTGCTGCTCATACTCTGTAGTTGGTGGATGCTGGAGAAATAGGAAGTACAGAAAATTAAGTCCCATGTTCGTTTTGTGACACTTAGGCCACCTCCTCTGTATTAAGCATCTGTGGAAACTTTGCACCTTACCTGTGGAGGCTGATAAACTCCAAATGCTGCATCCCATTGCTTCTGTCCTATTAATTCCTCTGCTGCTTCCTGGTAGTCCTGCCACAGGCTTATTCTTCAAAATCTTCTTCCTATTTGCTAACCATAGAAGAGTGCAGGGTGTGGTCCTTTGCCTTGAGGCAGCTTGTGGCTTCCATTGCTTTACAAATCTTGTAAGAATCTGCCATTTTAACCTTGTCAATTACAGCTTTCCCATGGTGAATGGAGCTTTCAAACAGACTGTTCTTTCCCTAAACTGGATGTATAATACACGTATCTTTATTCCAAGTGTCTTAGGAGAAGAGCTAGCTGAACTGCAAGTGAGGAGTCCAAAGTCCTTTTCTTCTAGTTATTTTTATGTATAACTTCTGTTGGATAGGCTATCACCAAGTGGTTATCACTGTTATATTGTTTATATAATAGATACTGAAATAATGCTCAGCACTCTTAGTGGGAATTGAATCCAAGTATGTTAGGTAACAGGCCCATGTCTGCCTGTTCAGAAAGAACTTCCCAAATCTGTGCTTAGTGTCTTTTAAACTGTTGCTGCATCTGCTGCTCCTAGAGTGAGAAATAGTGAGGAGTCCTGTTTATTCTAGTTGGCTTTGCTCATTCCTCTCTGAAAGTGAGACTACCTGAAGCTATCAGCAGGCACAGAGGAGGCTGCATGGACATTGGACTTACCTGATGGACGGTGGGTGCTGCAGCGTGGTATTGTCCATACGCTGCAGAGGGATGTCCCAAGAGGCTCTTCCTGCAGAAAATGTATGCTGTCCCTTGTTTACCCTGACAAGGAGAGGAGTACAAGAGTGCTGGAGTAGCACAGTCACAGCTCAGGTGTCTGTGCACCACCTGTCCTTCAGCTTTCATGTACAGTGTGTTCCTCCCTATGAAGCCTCTTGTTCTCATACTGAGGCATCTGAGTCTTGCATAACCCTGTGCTAGAGTTGCTGCTCGCAGGGCACCTTGGTGGCTGGCATCACTTCTGTGCTGGTTTGACATCACCTTGTTTTTCAGGAGTTGTCTTAGCTGGCTGTGGCTGGTGCTCACTGCCCCTTCCTTGCAGTCACCAGGGACTGGTGCAACCGGCTGCTCTGTTTTTGGACAGATGCTTGTCACAGTTTGCAGCCAGTAGTCAAACATGTTCAGAGGAGAGTCTCACAGGAGTGGGCCTTATTTGTATTCAAAATTATCCTGGTGCTGCACAGCCTCTCTTGCTTCAGCCTTTGTTTCCTCTGACCCTGTTTCATACTGCTGGCCTGCTACAGAGGGCAAGGTGGCATGTGTCCCCATACACTTCATTCAGTGTTGTCTCACTCCCAGACTATGTACTGGCTGGTTCTCTCTGTGACAACAACTCAAAACTCATGTCAGAGTAGTTTAGACTGATCTGTGTTTGGTTTTTTTGTTTGAAGCAGGCTCACAAGATACTTTTGTGGACTGTTTCTCCTCATTTGTTACACGTTGTCTGTTTGAATGCTGGCTTACCTTCTGTGTTCTCAGTCTGTGCAAGGTCTGCTACCCAGCTAGAGTGGTGTTCTGCTTTTGGATGGTGGTGGTGGAGTTTTGGTCTCTGTGTTTTTGTTTTTTCCTGAGAGGAACTTTAAGGCTGCTGAAGCTATGGGGAAAATGAAGAAGATGCAGATGATTAGCACATGTAGGCCAGCTTGGCACCTGCTGCTGAGCTCTTGAAGACAGTCTGGCATAATAGTGGATGCTGTTGTAGTAACATCAATATATTCTCACTCTGGACTGGAGGAGAGAAAAAAAGTACACACAGAATGCTCAAAGCAACCTCTAGCCTAGCCCTGAACTGCCACTTTTGGGTATGTATTTGTTACACTTGAGTCTGGACCATAGATGGAAAAAATCATGCACAGAACATGGACTGGGAAGGGCTGCTGTGCTGGTGCAGTGATTCACAACTTCAGGTCGCTGTCAGGACTGGTGCTTCAGGTTTGGATCTTGCCATTTGGAGGGGATCTGTGAGCTTTGCAAACTGATTCCAAGGCCTAGTCTTTCCACCTTCCAGTTCTGCTTAAAGAGACACTTTAACCTTTCAGATAAAAAAATACCTAAATAGGTAAGGGATAACCTTGCAGAGTGGCCTTTCTGTCAGGACATTGTAGAGCCTTTTCTCAGCCTGGGAGCAGTTGTGTTCTGAAGTGTACATGTGAGCCTGAGAAAGGGTCTTTCCAGCCTGCATTAGAGCAGCTTCTAAACTAGCTGCAGGGTTGACCTAGTCCTCTGCCACAGGTACTGCTGTACTAGAAAAGTACTAGGTAAGGGCAGGGGCACAATGTGTGGTAAGTGTGCTGCCAGCATAGGAGGCAGAACTGTCCTTAAATATTTTTGAGGTTACCTCAGAGCTGATGGACTTCTGGGGTTGGTTATGAGGATCAGTTGGTCTTTTGGGGTTATACCAGGAAAAACTGTCGCTTGATAACACGTCATATCTCTTGACTTGAGGGCTTAAATTCCTCTCTTCCTTCCCTTTGGCACTCCTCCCCCCTCCCCTGCTTGCAGAAATACACATAAAAATCCGGGAAGGGACCTCAGGCTCTGCCAGCTCATATAATATCTTTCTCTATGCAGGCAGAAACTGTGCAGTGAGTGATAAGCCTGTTGGGCATGTGTGTGAAGTGACAGTGGTTGGATAATGAAGATAGCTGATGAACAAGAAAACTGAATTTCAGATTTTGCCTAAGTTTCCTCTACATCATCCTCTATCCACCAAAGCCTGTTATGATCCCTTAGATTAGAGCTAGTGGCAGGAGGGTGTGGGCTGAGGGCCCGCTGGGGCAGGGTACAGCTACAGGTGCCTTGCAGATGTTCTGGAAAGGTGAGTGGTGGTGGTGACCATGGGGTGTTTTGTGCAGTGTGGATGCAGCTAGAACTCTTCCCTGCTCCTGAAGGCTTTCCCGTAGTTACAGATAGGGCACCATAGCTTGGATCACCTTCTGTAACAAGGTCATAATGGTCATCTGGCAGAATAGTGTGACCCTGGCTGCTGAGTCCCAGTTTCCTGCATTCTCTGTTTTGATGAAACTGGTTTTGTTCTTTTCAAAGATGTCTCTTAGGATTAATTCATGTTGAAGTAGCCCAAACTGCCATGTTAGCTTAGACAGCATTGTAGTCTGGGCTAGTGACATGAGGGCATGTGGATTTTAACCACTGCTGCTGTATGATGATGGACTCTTTACAGGACATCTGTTTTAATCTGTTATTTTTAGAATGAGGCAGAATCTTTTAATGACTTTTTCTGTAAAACTTCATGCTGTGAAGCGTTGGCATTGAATGCTGCAGTCATGTTTTAGTAGTGGCAAAGTAACATGGTCTGGAGGATGAGAGGCCCACTGGCATGTGCTGTTAAAGTGACAGATGGCCTGGGTGAAGATTGTCTTTTGTCCCGTAGAAGGAAGTTGGTATTGCTTTTCTCCTGTGGATGAAGGTGCTAATAAATTGCACCAGTCTTTAGTTAGGGCTTGAGGAATGGTGTGGTATATTGAAGGCTGTGAGCTGTATTTTGCATTTAAATTTTGTTTATCTATGAAAACTCAGAAGGGGTAAATAAGTCACTGATAAGTTTGTCTTCATACAGGAAAATATGTGTGCAGCTAGTAGTTTCTCACTGATGGTACATTGTAAAGTGTAAGATTGTAATGCAGAAGTAAGATTTCATAAGCATCCATAAAATCTAATTTTTTTTCTGTCTCATTTCACTTGCAAATCTAAATTATTGTCATATTGATTTGTCACAGATAATATTAAGATGCAATATTTTGCAAAAAAACCTGTTCAATTTATGTCCTAAAAACTTGCATGGTCAGTGGAAATGGCCTGAAAGTCAGTTTAGTCAACAGATCCAGCATAATGAACTTTTTTATCAAATTAAATTGTACTAATTTATTTTTGGGAACAATTAATGTATGGGAATGAGTCAGTTTCTTCCACACCTACTAGAATGAATGATTTTACCTGTGTGAATCAAAACTGAAAAGACTTGTTTCATTAGCTTTTTTTAGCAAGTTGCTTCTACTTTATGGTTGTACATTAATATTTTTGGTTTGAAGAATGTTGATCTGTAGTTGCAATTAGCTGGGAATGTTAAACTACAGATTCTTTAAGTTTATAAAAAATTACATCTTTTCCCTTGCATGTAATTTGAGGCAATTCATGAAAGCTGGTACAAGATGGGTATTACAAAAAGGAAGAATTATAATACTTAACAATTGCAAATTTATCTGCAAATTGCCATTAACAGAATGCAGTGTCTAGGATTATGAAAAATTTTATGGGTTCATCTTTTTCATTACCAAAGTCTGAAAAATTTAATACAAATAAACTGTTTAGGAAAATAAAAGAATTAAATTAAAGCTTTTTAATGCATTTTTGCTTTTGATAATACTTTAAGTAGAGTTGACATTCATTTCCTAAGTATTTCATAAGGTATTCTTGATATTACCAAAGGGCTTGTATCATGCTCACTATTATATCCCACTGAAGTGCTAGGGGGTTTTGCATATTATTTTTTTTTTTTCATTAGGGTTTTTTTTTTTTTTTTTAAAGAGAAGGGATTTAATTTTAAAAATTCTCCTGGTCTGAGAATTTTTATGTACATTTGTTCTGTGGTTCCATATGATCTGTTCATTTTCCAGCTGTCTCCTAACACTAAGCTTCCAGCCTCTTTTTCTCATCAGCATATGCAGAGTGCCAGAATGCAAGCTTTCATTTATAAAGATCTTGTTCACTATAATGAATGTAGCTTTCTTGAGTAGAAAACTACACACTGTTTTCTTAAGCCCTGATTTTGCATAGACCTCAGTAATCATGTCTGTAGATATACTTAGAGTGCATTCAGATTAAGTGTGTGCATCCATCATTTCCAGCTGAGGCCTTAGGCAGCCTGATGTGCCTGAGATCTTAATTTCTATCATTCATGTCATCAGGGTCTTAACACTGAAATGTGTTATTACTTAACCGTGGCCTAAAGCTTCAAATGTGATTAGTACCTCTGGATACCCAACCTAAGACACCTATAAAGGAATCTGAGCTTTAGAAAATGGTGGGGAGATCTTTACCAAATATTAAATCATTGAAACTGTGGAATTGATTAATCAGATGTGCATTAGCGACGTCTGAGGTATGGTTCTTAATTTGTTTAAGTGCAGTGCCACTGAGGGGTAAATATATATAGCTGCCTTTCCCCAAAAGGCCAAGGAAAGATCAGAAGCAGCACCAATTTCAAATATATCCCAAATTCTTTTCATAATTTATAATTATTCTCCAACATAAAAATAAACATGGATAATTGCTTTGTGAAGTCCTGCTTGGAATGTGTTTGTGCCAGTTTAGTGAGATGTGCATGCTCAGGGTTTTGGAAAACTCAATACAAAATTCTGTCTGGACTTTTAATTCAGCTTAAACCTGAGTTATGTTGTTCTAATTGTTATCAAAAGATTTGGTGAAAGGTGAAGTAACAAGATGACACCTCTTTTAAATTTGCTTGAGTAGGTATGTGAAAGTTAGTCTTAAAAAAGTGTTGCAGCTATTCTGGCAATACTGTACTTTTATTTGGGACTCTAGTTAGTGGATTCATTCTTGTTATGGAGGTATGACTTCACCCAAAGCATAGCAACCACTACAGAAGTATGGGGAGTTGTATATTATGATTTCCCTGCTATTAATGGTCCCTTAGCCTAAGAACTAAAATGTGTGCCTATGAAATCTCTGTCCTCATCTGAGGAAGGACAAGGTTTCTAGTAATTACATGGTAATACTCATGGGACATCTGGAATTTTATTTCCACTCTTGAGGAATTCCTCTGTCCCTGGTTCCCCCCACTACTTCTTACAGAGATTTGACACATACCTCAGAAGTGGATGGAGATTTTCTCCATTGCCGTGCACACCTTGGGGTTTCAGATGTTGTTATAACGTGGCTTCTATGATCTTCATTTTGCACATCCTTCCTCAAAAGCTGGCTTCTTCATGGAGCTTTTCTGTGTGCTGCCAGCCTTATTGCTGCCTGTGTGACTTGGGTTATTATACAGGAAGCTGGAGTGTTCACAGTGCCTTTTATTTTACTGTAATTAAGGCAGAGTAGAAACAGCAGGAGGGTGACTTCAGGCATTGAAGATCCTATTATATCATTTTGAAATATGTTCCCAGAGATTTGCTTTTTAAGATGCGTGTTTACTTTTTAGATTTAGCTCTTTTTCTGACAGGATTAGTTGGGTTGTCATTTCCCTCCACCCCCATTTCTGTGTATCATGGCTGCATGGCTGTGGTCTGCCTTTTACGAGCCCTGAGCGATGGACACCCAGTGTGCAAGCTCTGTAGGCTTTGTTCTTCAGGCTTCTGGCCATTTTTGGACTCTGGATCTGAGGGAGAATAAACAAATTTTTCATATTGTTAGGTGTTTTTCCTATAGTAACGTGTACTCGAGTAAGAAGTTTGTATTGAAATTTTTGAGTTAAGGATTTAGGTTTCTGTGTCTAGTCTGATTGCTTGCATTATATCAGCGTGAAATGGGAATGTAATATCTGACCACATCTTCTTTGTCATTTGGATGGTCTTTAAGCCAAGGAGAGACTCTCACTGTGTTCTCACTATCAGTGGTTCCTTTTAGGATGGCATTGTTGCCTTGGAATGCTCTCAAGTTACACACCTTGAAGGAAATGACATTTTTGTGATTCAGAACCATGAGACTTCCTCCAGGAGGCTGTGAGAAGAAAAGTTTTACATGGAGAAGAGGCTAAAAGTGATCTAGAGGTCCTAGTGGAGTAACTGGTAGATAGAAACTGGTAGATGTTGGGTTGTAAGGGCAGAGTGAAGGCTGGAGCCTGTGGTATTTAATATTTCTGCCTTTCATAGGTAATGGCTAAGTGACAACACTTAGTCTGTCAGAGCAGACTACCTGAGAAGTTGCAGGTCAGCTGTGTCACAGGGAAGAAGCACACACATTTTCCTTTCAGACCAGCTTTAGCTAGTTGTAGTAAAATGCCTTAGGTCATGTGGCATCATATCACTGCATAGAGGAGTTAAATTTGACTGTGTTAACTTACTCTGGTATGTAATTGAAGATTTCCATTACCAGTTAGTTCAGCCTTTGGTTTCCTGAACAGTTGATATTTAAGTTGGGAATAATGTCAATATACACACAGCTGTTTTTAAACTGTGGTTCTTCTGGCCTGGTACTCCAGATAATATGGGATAACATAGTGTGGGGATGCCTAACTGGAGGCTGTATCAGCCCCACAGACTGTCTTTATCTTACCCCTAGGAGTATTTACTGGTTATTAAGGCTACTGAACTCTGGCTATCAGTGTGTGTTTGTTATTGTGGGCCAGCAGGATTTGCTGGATTGGATGTAGTGCTGTACCAGCTGGGCAGAGTTGACCCTGGCAGGCATGACCTAGTCAGGTTTACATCCATGGAGAGAAATAATCAGTCCTTGTGCATCCTGAAGATGACTCTGATGTGAATTGTAAAAATAAAAGCCCTGACATTTTGGGATGGAGGAAGTGGGAGATTTTTAATTTAGAAAATTAAAAGCTATTTGTGAAGAAGCTTTTACTGCCCTTAGGAAAGGGCTTTGCAGTAATTTTCATCAGTGTTAAAAGTATGCATGCATTTGAGAGGCTCAGACCAGGAGAAGTTGCCCTGGTTTATCCTGACAGAACCAAAGCTGTAGGGGTTGTCTAAGTATGGACTTCCTGTTCTTGTGGGTAGTATTAAACATCATAAAGATTGTGTTTAAAGTTTTAGGCATGTTTTAAGGGTGGGGATAGCAGATACTGCATTCCATCCTCTGCCTTTTGTATACAGCGTTATACTTCCTTCATACTGTGAAACATCACAAAATTCAGCATGACAAACGCAAAGTCTTGCTCAGTGCAGCTATAAAAGTTGGGGAATGGCCACCTGGACAGCGGCCTTACAGAAAAGGATTTGTGGATCCTGGTAAACAATTAGTTGAAAAAGTTAGTGATGCATCATTGTAGAAATGGAAGCTGCCTATGTGCAGGACAGTATCTGGAGAATGTAGCCAGCATGCTGAGGGAAGTGGTTGTTATTCTCTTTACACCACTCTTCCAAGGCCACTTCTCTAGTACTGTGTCTAGTTCAGGGCTTCCCAGTACAGAAAAAAACACTGGGAAACTGAAGTGAGTCTAGAAGTAAACCACTGATGTGGTGCAGAGCCTGAAGTACACCAAATGCACCAAGAGATACCTGGATCCAGATCCCCATCTCATGGTTACCCTCAACTGCCACACATGTGGTTAGGGAGAGCATAGAGGCAGATGCTTCCTGGGTGCACTCCTAAGGACAAACAGTGGACACAGGCTATGGCAAGGAGGATTCTGAGTCTTTGTGGGAGAAAAATAAAAGCACTCCTCCTGAGCATGGTCTTGCACTGGAAGAGTCACCTAGAAAGTTGAGAGGCTCTTTACCCTGGTGACAAATCTCAGCCGGACAAGGCCTTTGTCACCTGATTGAACTTTTGATGTTATCTCAGCTTTGAGTAACTGGGAGGCTCTGATGTCCAGGAGTCCCTTTCAACCTAAATTTACTCTGGTTCAGTGTATTTTTTTCATGTGTTCACAAATGTATTTAACATCATGGCTGATCTAATAGAAAACAGTTGGTCTTCATACTTCTCAGAAGGAAAAGCAGTATGTGAAATAGCATCTTCTTGTGGTTGATAAAGTAGTTCACACAAGGGGGTTTTTTATAGTCTCAGGTGGTTACCTTCGTTGGCTGGCATTTTACCACAGTCTGAACATAAGTATTGACAAGCTTGTAACTAGGCTTGTAAATGAAGGGAAACTAAATTTTGTTCATGTTGTTCTTCCATGTATTTAAAGAAAGCACCAGTTTCCTTGTTCCTGGCAATGAATTGCCAGAACAGATTTTAAGAACTTTGGTCCTATATTTTATGTTTAGTGCTGTTTCTCAAGTGTGGTTTCCTTATGTCTAGTTAGCCTTGATAGCACTTGGATATTTTAAAGCATTCCTCCATGGAGCTGTCAGAAGAGCCTGCCGTCCCCTGCACGACTGAGAGCCCGAATCATCCTTCATGAAAAATACAGGTTTAGTTGTTGTACCAGTAGCTGTGTCCCCACATCACAGAGGATCTCTATCTAGTAGGGCTCCTAATATGCTTATATCTGACACTGTAAGGAGTCTGGCTAAGCAGTTGCTAACAACAGGGTGAAACAAATCATGAGGAAGATCTAATGGGAGATACTAGCTGGGTTTTTTGTTTCCTCCGTAAACTAAGAACTCATGTGACTTACATGAAGTTGGACTTGCCAGCACGGTTTTAATGCTGATATTCTTGATTGATGATAGTGGACTCAGCTAACCAAAATGCACAATAAATTCAGTGTTTCAAAATCATTGGTATATGGAAGTGCTATCAGTGATGAGGATAACAATGTACAAATGGGACAAAAACCTAAGAAATGAATCCTTTATTAGTGGTGTTTTATACTTAGAAGGCATCCAGAGTGGTGCTTGACTTTTCTTGCAATGAATTTTTATCTGTCTTTGAGTATTTTGCTTACAGTAAAACCCTTAGAAAATAATAGGGTTCTTCAAAATTCTCATATTCCTAAATGGCTGGAAGTCTAGTAGATACCCTTCTCAGAGAACATATATTGTCAGCTGTGTCATGAAGGCATTCATTGAGAGCACTGTATAATGTGATGGTCCACTGCCCTTCTGGGACAAGGGCTGTGTCTGTGAGCAGTTTATAATGTGTGTTCATTCTTCAGAAGAAACTTTTCTCAAAAGTGTTGTGTAGTTGTTTCAGATGCTCTGGTACCTGCACACTGTGCAGGTACCTTGGAAGAAAAATCAGATAGTGAAGTAATGGCAATAACTCTTTTTGTGAACTGAGACTTGCTGCTTAAAACTACTGAGAAATATCTTTCTCCTCCTTTTATGCCCTAATTTTCCCTTTCATTTAATTGTTCAGACTCTTCACTTTTCATTTTTTGCTTTTATTTAGACAAGGCACTTTGCAGTGGTGTCTTTAAAACAGCAGGGCACACTTGTGCACACATGGGAGCAATGATCTTTTGTGTCAGTGGCTGTAATATGTCACTGTGCACATTGGTAATGATAGCTCTTTCTTAAAGTATATGCTTGATAACTGCAGAATAAATAATACAGACCTCACTGGAAAATGTGTTCCAGTAATTCACCTTTAGAGCTCTGTGGGTGACAGCTGGTGAAAGATAATCCATTATCTTTCTGCAAGAGGAAAGCATGGGCAAGACCTACTTCTTACTTCAATCTCCTTGCCCTCATCTCTTCCTCCCCCTCCCATGTCCCATATAACACTTAAGAACCTGACCTCTCCATTTTCTGAGGGACTTGGGTGGAGATTGCTTGTTATCACTTCTGTGTTTAAAAAAATAAAATAAATGAATTGGCAAGGAAATAAATTTAGCTGTGCATAACAATTCATGGAAGAGGAAATCAACACTGTCTGCTTGTAATCTTTTAACACATACCAGAAATAGATTGTTGGACAGTCATAGTATTTGTTTTAAAATTTGTAGTATTGAAATAAAAAATAATCAGGTGTGTAAATTAGAAAGGAGTGGAAAAAAACATTATTTAAAGTCCAAAATATTGGTCAATATATTACAAACATTGGTCAGGCCAGATGTCTTTACCTGGTGCTTCCAGAAGTTCCTGTATTTTAAGATAAACTTTGAGATTTTTTACTATTATGTCTGTTAAGAAAAATCTTGAAGGAGAGATGGAACCCAAAGAAAAAAATTCTCACATCAGATAACAAAGATTCATACTAGACTTGGGGATTTTGATATCTTCAAATATGTTCACATAAGAAAGGTGAGACTTCAAAGTGACTTCTGGGTTCCTTAAAAATTCATTCCTTAGAGAGTGGCTCTTCAGAAGAGTAATTCCTTAAATTTTGATTTCGTGTAATACAGTTGTAAGTGCTCCTGTTTTCTTTCCTTTCTGTAAAATGCAGCTGAATAGTCAGTCCTGACTGAATATTCAGTCCCAACAACTGCAGAAACCACTCTGCTATTGTAAAATTTCTTAATTAGGTACATTTTTTTCCTGTGTAAGAGTAATGACTGATGCAGTCTGAGCATAGTAATAATATAGTGACAAAGTGACCCTTGCTGCTCATGCAGATAATACAGTGGAGTAGTTTAACACATGACTGTTCCTTCTTTTTTATCATGACTTATAACTTGTTTTAAAAGATTTTATGGACCTAGATTTTGTGATTTTTTTTCAAATGGTGCTTCTGTGGACTTGTTTTCAAATTCAAATTATATAGGAAATGAGCTAAGCTTCAAGAAATTATTGTAAAAGTGAAATTTTGGGGCTGTTAAGGTATAAACAGTAGGACAGTTGCCAGAAGTATAGTCTTCAAGGTTTTTAACGCCTTTACAGACAATTTGATCAACAAAAAAGCAAGTTTTATAAGCAGAGTCGTCTTTCCCTTGATGCTGTGGGGTATTTGTGTCCTGCAGACCATTGTCACAGACCTGTGTTGTGTGTATATCTGCTTATGAGAACCAGAGTGAAGCTGTATGTTAAAGACTGTGAAACTACCAAGAGATTAAAAACATTTTTGGTAAATGTCACGTCCTCACTTGATTCACAGTGGCACTCCAAAGATGGAATAATGTATTACTTAACAAGCAGTAGTGAGCATGTTTTTCATGAGGCTGGGGAAAAGAAAAAAAAAGAGCCCTAAGTGACATATATATTGCATATCTTATGTAAAGTAAAGGAAAAAAGTTCTTCCAGACATTTATGTTAGAGAATTACAAAGCAGTTTATGTAGGAAAAGGATTACCCAGCCTCAGATCCTTAATACTGGTATCAAAAATGAACTAGCATGTCTGAACTACAATATCAAGGATGAAGGGTTTGACAGTCTTGATAAGATTGTGGTTTGGGACTGGATGTGTTTTTAAAGTGCGTCAATGGAAGTGGAATATATTACTGAAGAGCTGAAACAATCATGAAATGGGCAAAGTACCCAGAGTTTACTTAGATGACACTGGAGACAAATTAATAAAGGAAAATATTAAATTCTTTATGGAAAAAGAAAAGGGGTATAACTAAAATTATGCGTAAGAAAGTAGAAAGGCAGCCGTTTGGCTTTTCTCTGTAAATATTGGCTCAATGTCTGTAGTCATTTGCAGTTGAATTGAAGTAGATTAAAACATTTTGTAGATTGACTGAAATTCCTTGGTTTTCTGTTTATGGTCACCTCTTCTGCTTGTGGTCTCCTCAGAGGCCAAGCACTATGTCAGAAGATTTCTGGAAAGAAGTTAATGCATCTTTACTGGTTCCTGCTCTGGAAATGGGAACTTGTAAAAGCACATCTACACCAGTAGGGTTTTCCAGCTGCATCTGTACTGGCATGCAGGTGCTCACCCTGATGTTGCATATGAGCTTCCAAATGTTTGGTTGTTATTTCCAAGTATGAGTAAAGAAAAAGGTTGGAAGCCAACAGAATGGAGCCTGAGGTATAGATGAAGATTGGAGATTGCCAGCCTGCTACAAGCTTGTTCTGAATGTCTTAGTACTTGATTTTCTGTTTTGAAATCAACACACCTGTCTAGATGGGCTGTAAATAAGGAAGAAAAAAAATTAATTCTCTGCTTAAATGCATGGAAATAAAGCTAAAGGATCGTGGATGTAGTATTTATGTTTAATAAACATAGATGGCATGTGGATAATGTTACTCTTTAAGTAAGGAGGAGTGTGCAAAACTGACAATCTAAAACAACAAGCTTAAAAGCAGAATGCTTTAAGATACTGCACCTGATATTAAAACTTTCTGGGATCCTCACTTGATATGCCTATCTTGAAAAGCTGAGGAACAGGACATAGAAGTGAGAAATGGTATTTGCAATTGTGAGTACAGTGATTGAACAGATTTTTGTTCCATACCGGCTTTATGAATGTGTAAGAAAGAGGGAGCAGCTAGAACCCAGGGATCTTGACCTGCTGCTGGTCATGCTGAAGTGTGCAGTAATAGGAGGTATGATCTGGATTGGAATGGTAATGTGGAGGATATAGGATTCCAGGAGCCTACAAGAGATTTGGGAATGCTTAGAAGCAAGTCCATTAAACAGCATGTCATGTGGGCTGGCAGTCCGTTGAGAGCTTTCCTAAAATCATGATCCAGAAACTGGATTTAAGAATTTCTGAAAGATACCACAGCAAAGATGTTAGGAAAAGATAGGCTATGAATACTAAACCAAACCAAAACTGTTCTTTGATACACAAAATACTGAGATAAGGGGAAAGAGCTTATTCAGTGTAATGTACATAAATTACCAAAATTTGGATAGGAAAGCATGATAAAAATACAAAATGAGGGGGAGAGAAGAAGGAAGAACTTCATTCTGCCTTTACTAGAGAAAGCTGAATTTATAATGCTTGGAGCCTCTCTAGGAAGAGGCTTGGGGTTCTATTTTTAGTTTCTTGTTCCGTATGCTTTGCATACACATGTGATGTTAAAGCTCTTTAGTCATGTTCTAATTCAGTTAGATTTTAAAAATTCACTCTTAACTGTTCCAAGATATGCTGCCCCTAACCATGACTTTTTGATTTGGAGGAGAGTTTAAAATTTTGAAACTATATAAGCTGTCATATGCCTAAAATTCTAGGTTATCATTAATCCAAAATGTTTTGTTTCTTGGGTATTCACTGTGTGTTAAAAAGCCAAACCCTTCTTCAAATGGATTTTTTTTTTTTTTCTTATTTAATAGCAGATGTAGTGGTCCTGGTCAGTTTGAAACTTCAGAATAATTAGCTGATGCTAGCAGGCTGATAACATAAATGGGCAATATTCTAAAACAGAATTCTGCTGGCTTCTTGGTTTATTTAATTGGTAATTACAATTTTGGGGCTTTTTTTTTTTTTTTAAAGCCATGAGCACTTCAGAAAAACATTGGTACTGCTGATGATCCATTATCATACAGTTTGACTCCAGTTTTTGAAAGCTACATCTAAGGCCAGGGGTAGGATTTTTTCAGTTTTCCAGCAGATTCTCCCCACCCCCCAACTCTTGGTAGAAATTTAGACCTTTCTTAACCATTTTAAATTTAAACTCTATTATGTGGAAAGCCTGGGAATAGATATAGACAAATTTTGAAATATGCTGTGGCAGTGTCAGACATTAAGGAAAAGTTGCACAGTGAAATTAGAAGCATGTTGCCTTATCTGGGTAAAGTTTTCATCGCGCATTGGAAGACTGAGAGATGTATTTCTCTTCCCTTTCAACTCTTTTTACATCCTGTCTGAGCAAGTAATTTGTCAGGAAGCATCCTGATAATGCCCTCTGGAGATGCGCTTACCTTTCGAGTACCCCAAACCTTGGTGATTTTTCTGTTACAGGCAGCTGGTCGTGCTCCTGATGCCCTGCTTGCCATGAGTTCTCTTGGTAGTGACCTTTGGCGCTTGAAGTCAGTGAAAACAGTGCTGCTGTAAATGGTCTTCATCTTGCTTGTTGCCAGTCAGTGGTGTTGGATTGAGTAGTGCAAGACAGAATAGCTTTGGCTCTGGATTCCTGGTCTAGAGGGGGAACTGAAGAAGTGAGAGTATTATAACAATAAAAAAGCCACTCTGAGCCACTATAATGTGTAGCAAATCTTAGTATGGGACTTGTTAGTATTCTCTGCAGATTTGAAGACAGTTCCCCTCTTCTCTGCTTCTGAGTAACTTTAGCTACTCCAGAGATTCTTGAGCCTGGTTACTGTAATTGCTTGTCGCATGTCTTAGCGCCCTTTTCCTATGGCAAAGATCTGACTTTCAGTGACCTTTTAATTAGATCTCAAGCTCCAGGCAAGTTTTGAAACAGGGTGAGTAATGTCTGAGAAAATGTCCTCCTGCCCGTTGCCATTTAGAAAGAAGTGAAGAGAAAGATGTGCCACACCTGTTCTTAAAGCAGCTGTTGCTACCTGCACTCTTGAAATTGAAAAACAGCTCAGGGTATTTATGTGTAGTGTTGTAGGCCTTGAGCTGTCAAAAATAGGACACAAAATAAAGATGCTTGACTCCAGTCAGCAGGCAGTAGAGAATCAGAAGGCTTTATTTACAATTCATTCAGCCTTATCACAATATGCTGTGCCAAAAAGGCACGTTATTGGTCCATAGATTCGACACCTGTCTCCATTGGTCAAGTAACAGAAATAGCAAACAACACCTGGGAGAGAGGTTGTTATGGAAAAGAAATATTGCTTACTTAGAAATGATATGGGAAAAAATAGTTATTTACACAGAGTTGTTTTGGGAAAACTATTGAAAAGTTTCCCTTGGGAAGAACCAGCAATCCTCAAGCTCAAAAATACTGGGCTGACAACTGTCAGCTCACCTAATTGTCCCATCCCCTTAGTCTCATATTTCCTAGTTTGTGGTGTTGATCTGGTTGGGAACTGTCAGGCAAAGGGTAATTGTCATTTGGCTGTGCTTCCTTATCCATGGAACTCCCTGTGTCAGCATCAAGGCAGGCCACCTCTGCAGCAGCTGGACACAGGGCAGGCCGGTGCGTGGGCAGCTCGTCACACCCTGTGCCACTTCACAGAGTGGCTGAGGAAGAAATGCTCTGCTCCTTTACCCTCCTTGCTTGTGCTGGCGTAGCAGCCTCTCCCGACCCTTCAGCGATGATGATTCAATTTCTTCAACTACAGGGTGATCATTGTGTTATGTGTCTCGGTAGCTTGGGATCCTGCTGGTTTGGTGATTAGCATCAGGTCAGTGAGGTGAGACCAGCTGGATTTGTTGGAGCTGATGGAAGGAAAGGAGCTAATGCATGGAACTGCTGCTCTGGTCACATCAATCTGCTACGGTTGTGTCATTGAACTACTTTACTCTAAATTCATAAGCAGAGAAAAGGGATGCATCATAAGGTGGATTTCACTCCTGTCACTCTAAGTGCATTTGTAGGGTGCTTTGGCAAGAAGAACTTACTTAAACCTCTAAGCTCTAAAAATAAAGGAGGTGGCATGTGGTAAATACAACACCAGTGTAAAGTGTGAATTGTTCTGTTACATAATGCACATATTATGTTTATAGTAACTTGAAAGTCTGGTATATATCTAGAGAAATAAAAAAGTGCATTTACTATAGGTGATTGATAAAACAGCTATGCTGGTTTCTTGTTAAGTTTTACTTCTAAGATGAAGTAAAGCATGCGGTCAGGAACTAGAACCCTGCTCATACATTGATGATGTAAGTGGTGGCTTAATGTAAGTGCATGTATGCGTGCTTATATCAGCACAATGTGGTCATCAGATTGGAATTGTTTTATTTCTTAGGATGTGCAAGAGATGCTGGGTCTGATGAAATTCAGTTTCATCCTATGTTATTGAAATTTGTGTGAGCTCTAATTTGAGATTTTCTTAATCTTCAAAACCATCTGAAAAATACCAATTTTTTTTTCTGAGCAGTCATAATTCTCAGACTATTCTACAAAAAAGTTATTAACTATGCTTTTAAGATTGTTCAGCATGCAGTAAAATAAATGGGTTTTAACAATATTTACAATGTTGTTATGGAATGAAAGAAATGGAATCAGTGAAAATTTATTGTTTAGAACTAGTGATTCTTGTGAACTGCCTGAAACTATTTTTCCATTACTGATGTGCATGCCATTTGCTGTGGCTTAAATGGCCTCTCCAACACCTGCAAAATATGGCCTTGAACTAGGAGTACAGAAAAATTGAGGCAGAAATAAAGCTAAATTAAACAAATATGGCATTCTGTGGTTGTTTCTTAACAAAGTTTTGACATGTGTTTTGGAAGAGCCTGTCCCAATGTGGTGTAGGTTGACTAGAAACAGGCTCTAGTATAGCTCATCATTGCTGTGCTCCATGCCACATTCACCTCAATTCCCAAAGCCATTTTGCACTTCTCCAACCTTGTCCTGCTCCCTGCCTTGTGCTGGGGCTCCAGTATCACAGCTCTATTGGAGTCCCCTTGAGCGAATGGTTTGGTGGGAAGGGGTGGAATGGGATAGACAAGCTAGCTTTTGCCTGGAAATGTTCCTTGTGTGACTTACCACATGAAGGCTGATTAATAAGCCAAACAATAGACTGGAGTGGTGAGAAGGAACAAGGAACAACTCCTTCAGGAGGATAATGAATTTCCTGGATTGAAGTGGTCATTGTAGCTCCTTATTCAGTTGTCTCAAATGCCTGGAGTGTCAGACAGTCCCAAGGAAAATGCATATATGGCTTGAAGTATGTGTCTTCTAGGCTGGGTACTATCATCTTGAGGAAAATAAAAAGACTGAAGATGAAGCTTGTGAAGGCATTGGATATCAACAGTTCTATAAGAAGTTCCTTTACTGTGGAATAGTAATCTTTTTATTTTGTGTGTGTGTTTTTTAGCACAACTTAAGGGGAAGTAAAGTACCATCTTTGAAAACCTTGCAAAATTTGAGTAGAAACAAGATCCACTTGTTTTGGTCTCTTCAGAAAGTGCCAACTTGCAGATCTTGGACTTCTGCTCATTATTTTAGTTAGTGGAGGTTCTAAGGCTGAAGAGGCTGATGGACTGCCAGGGAATCTATGGCTGGTACGTAGTCTGATGAAAGAGCTGGAAAGCTTAGGAAAAGGTTAGAGAAACATGGCAGCTTTTCCTCTCCCAAACAAATGTGGCAGGTTGGAAAGAGGTATGAAAAGATGGACTAACCAAGTACAATACTTTCTCTAGGGGCTTTTTTGTTTTCCCGTGAGAGTTGGGCTAGAGTTTAATCTCAAACTGAGATTGTTGAGTTGCTGAGTTGTTTCTGAAATGCCCTTGTTAATGCTTATAAAGGTTTTCTTGTCCAGTCGTTCTTCCTGCTTTAAAAAAATCTGTGTCCTGACAGCAGTATCACGAAGTACTACATTTTGTGAAGCTTCACCAGATTTGTGTGCATAGTAAGTAACTTCTGGCTCTCCCAAAGTCAATGCTACTTACAGTCACATTCTTCTTCAGTGTTAGTACTAACAATTTAATCTTCCAGGATCAATATTAATAAATAAGACAAACACTGCCTGAATTTGTTCTAGAAACCAAGGTCTAATTCCCTAAATTTGGATCGTTCAGTGACAGTAGCATGAATAAAATGAGAAATTGGGCTGTGAGCCTCACTCTCTGTTTGATACCAATACAAGCCTCTTCTCCTTGTACTTGCATCCCTTGTAGTACTAGCACACACCATGATCTGATTGGCATGTGGCTTTAATTTTACCTATTATTTTTCCTTTGGTAAAGAAAGGTCTTGCATATATATGAGTACAGCAAATAGTCATTTGGTGTGTTTCTTCAGATGTGTGAGCCAACCCTTGCTTCCTCTCACCTGCTAGAACTCTGTTTTTGTTTAGTTCTCAGAGACACACGGTGGCCTTGTCAGGAGTTAAACTGGCATTATGTTTTGTCACTTGGACTACTGGAAACCATCTTTGTGTTCCTCAGTACTTGTCTGTACAAACGTTGAGTGTTATCTTGGATGTCCTTTCATTGTAAGCGTGGAAAGCAGTGAATGGGCCGGGCAGGCAGATAGCCAGCTATTAAGTGTTTGTGGGAACATTCATCATCGAGCTGGCATACTGCTGCTGATTGAGTCCTTCTGTGTGGCACTTGCTTTTGGGGCTTGCCACACAAAATGAGTTAACAGTGAACACAGATGATATTTCAAGGTAAATGCCTTGCTCTTATGCTGACAGATTTAGCAACACTAGTGGGATCAACATCAGAACTACTACTTGATAGTTTTCTTGAAAGCATTTCCCAATGCCATTAGCTTTTAACTTGGTGATAAATTTTTGATGCAGTTATTGCAGACTATTGTACAAATTCCAAATGCCAGAATCAGTTCTTCTGTAACTGATAAAGCCAGTTATGGAGCAAGATGCAGAAGCTGCAAGCACTCAGTTTATGCCTAAAATTAATGATGTTTTTATCCTTTTAAACCTTTGAATGGTTTTGCATGTAATTATCGAATCCAAATGTTATCCAAATTCATAGTTCTGTTAAGTGTCAGCAGGGTATCTGATTAAAGGTGCTCAAATGCTCTTTTATGTATGTTAGAAAACTTCCATAAAATGAAGCAAAATCCATAACTGGCTGCAACTGAATCCCTTTGTGCAACAGCTCTTCACAAAGCTTGAAGGCTTTTTAAGCATTTGTATACCAAATAAAGACTAACAATTTGATATTTAACTTAATAATTGGTTACCACCTTCTGTCTTGAAAAATCAGCCTCAAGAAGACTCTGACTTTCTTGCTGTTGTGTTTGTGTATGTCTGTTTCTACTGGAATTTTAGTAAACTGTTAAAAGAGAACACTACCAGCCACTGTAAAACTGGCTGGCCTTGTTCAGGAAATAAAGAGGACTCAGACAGAGTGTGAAGCAGTGCTGTAGCAACAGGCTGTTCTGCAAGCTCTGCAGGCATTATAAGAGGTAACCAGGTTGTGCTTCTCTGGTTTTAAAGCCAGTGGAGTTTGTCATTGCAGTGATAACCAAGAGTCTTGCACCACTGCATTAGTCTGATGGATGTTGATGAGTTGGATGTTGAAGAATTGGATCTTTGGGCAAGAGGCAGACAGAGCAAGTGAAGTGTGTGTATGTATGTCATAAAAACAGGAGGGAGGGCATGGCAGAAGTCAAAGGCCCAGGAAAAATGTGTCAGAGAACACAGAATGTGCCACCCTTGACTTGTAAACAGCAGAACTTTGGTGAAGTCTGTCTTCTTGTAAACTTGTATTTATTAACTTTACTAGGCTCAGTGGAGTAACAGCCTGCCCTTCCCACTGCATGACCTTCTCTTTTCTACTGCACACTTCCTTTCTCCCCTCTTCTGTGCAGTATTGTCCCACTGTCCCTGCGTGACTGTGGGCAGTGAGGTATGTCTGCTTTACACCTGGCTGTGCGCTGGCTGCCAGCTAAGTGAGTGACTGCTCTATTCCTGCTGCCACCTTTCCCTTAATGGAGGTGGTACTGGGGATGTCTCCTATTCACTGCCATTTTTTAATAAAACTTGTAGCACCTTGATGCCTTTGGACAACTTCAGTGAAATTTGGTAAAGGAGATATGAAGGGTCTTTATTGGGATCGAAAGGTACTGGGTGAGAGGAGCGGCCTCAGAATACCCAACAGTGTGGTCACACATACCTTACTTCCTTAGGAAACCAGACTGAAAAAAAGCATTCACAGAGGTAGACAGTAAGAGGAAACAGGCCAGCACAGGAAAAGGAAAGCAAGGATCTATATTTGGAAAAATGAAAACTGGAGTCAGCATAGGATGGAAGAATGAAAAAAATTTGCATTTCTAAAATACAGGGGAAATTTCACAATCTGATACAAGAGGATTGTACTTCTTTAAAACTCAAGTGTGGGTTGTAACGTGTATTTATCACCTGAGTAAGCAGGTTGGGGCTACCTGGGTGTGGGTATCTCCCAAGACATATGTACAAGCACTAACTTGTTAAACCTGCCAGCCTGCTGTTTTAGTAGCGATATCGTAGGAGCACTGTTTCTTTGAAAAGGGTGCACAAAGGGCACACAAGTTACCTGATTTCTAGAATGTAAGTTAAGAGGGGTGGCTAAGGGAAATAGTAAAATTTGTTGCTCTTTCATGTTTTTCTTCCAAAGAAAACATCTTAAATAAAATACTGGATCTGCCTGGCAGGAGTATGGCTCCACAGACAGTTATCTGCGTCATTTTATTTTTCCCTGACATTAATATTTTGCAATTCACATAGTTTCCTTACCACAATGTTTTGTAGAGGGGATGAGGAGATGAAGGGAGCATGGTGGCAGATGAATTTCTGTCTGACCAGACAGTTTGGACATACCTTCAGGGTAGATCCACCTGAATGTTGTTATCGTGTTATATAATGACTTAAACCCCAAATCAATTACAGGATCAGTTCCCAGCTGTGAAATTTACCTGGTGTAGGCAGTCTGTAATATGAAGAGGTTGTCCACAGAGCCCATGGAGTCTCCATCCTTAGAAGTTTTTGAAAACTGACCAGGCAGAACCATGAGTAACCTGGTCTGAAATCAATATTGACTGTGATTTGAGCAGGAGATTGGATTAGAGACCAGCAACTCTCTTTCAACCTGAATTGTGAGTCTGTGTATTATTTTCTTGCAGTTGTCACATTTATTTAAAATTTGGAGCTGCCAATGATACAAAACATCAGGTGTTCTTGAACATTTGGCAGCTTTGGCTATGTGGTTTTTGTGAATTTCTGGAGATTTGTACTGCCTAACAAGATTTGGAGGAGTCCTCAAATCAGAATCCTCCACCACTGAAGCAAGAGTGATCATAATCCAGCGGGTTGTCTTTTGTCCATTGCAATGTAAGGGTGTTAGCTTTTGTGATTCTAGATGGTAAATTATTGGCATAAATTGATCCAGAATATGAACAGAAAGTAGAAATTCAAAACATACCTTGACACGTCTCATTTTTAACCACATTGTAGGTGGGAAGAATTGACTTATTTGAGGGTGATGTTGACAACATTGCCATCCTTCCCTCACCTGCTTTCAGAAATGAGAAGAAATTTGACATATGAGGCCAGCATGCACCCATTCCTGGGGTAGCAGTGCAGGGTGCCCAGTCTGCTGTATCAGATCATCTCCTCTGGCATTTTCTGCAGCTTTCAGGTGAAACTGCCTCCAAATATTTTCTGTTAGGTGGCATAATACAGATTGACTGCAGTGTAGATGCAGCAGCTCTCAAAGCTAAATCACAAACCTATTTACCTGTGAGTAAAACATTTAAAACAAATCAAATTAACATTAGGATTGATGTTTTCTTTTTGTGTAAACAAAATATCCTAATCCCATCTATCAGTGGAAGAGGACAATATGATCAGAATAGAATTTGTGTGTGGAGAATTATGTCTTTCATATGTACCCTGGTTTTCAATGAGGAAATAAATGCTGGCATTTCACTTCTCGTTATGAATCAAAACATCAACTGTTACTGTTTTGTATTATTTTCTTGAGAGCATACATTACTTGGCTTCTGAAAATTAGTTGTTTGGGTTTGGCTTTTTTTCCTTGCCTGTCATTACAGAAAACACCCTTCTTCCAAACGAGAATAAGTACAATAATGCAAAATCAGCTTAAGGGAAAAGGCAATGGTGCATATAAAGATACTGCACATAGAATGTCTATTCCAAATTCTTACTACATCCTCACAGTCATGAATAAACAAACTCTTGCAATTACTTGCAGCTAATGTTACCCTGACAACAGTGTGTATATATAACAAAATTCAGTAATCACTGCCAACAAAACCCCCAGTACAGCTAATGCTTCTGTTTGCCAGGATGAAATACTTTCATTAAGGATTAAATCAACTCCAGATCATAAGTTCTGCCTTCAATATTAGGATGAAAAGTAATTATTCATTCCAGTATATGGAGATTGGTTTGAGTTCCTTGTTTATCAAATAGTGATATGTAAAGGGAGAAGCTGTATCTCTTTTTATCCGTTAGGTAGTGATAAATCACTTGGCATTGTTCTGGCAAGCAAAGTGGATGCAGTCTGTCTCTGTTTTTTTATGCAAGTTTTTCCTCACTCAATTTTGCCAGTTCTGTGCATAGTACTGATCTGCATATTTGCAGTTGAGGAACAGCAGTCTCCTGGGACAACTGCAGGAATGCAAATTGGAATTTTTTTTTTTAATTTATTTAACTTTCTAAGAGATAGAAATTGTGAAATCCAGTACTTAAGTGCAGCAGGTCACATCCTAGTGTAAACAGGGTTTTACTTCAAAATGCCAATAAAGTATATATCAGTTTAAATAAATTACTGGTCTGTTGACTCCTCTGAGCTCTGATCTGTTCTGTAACTGCTGTTGTAGTCTCTGCGATCATTAGATTCTGTTGACAGTTCTATTTTCAAGTTACATTTACTTTTAAGGAATCTTAGATGCTTTGACAAAGTCTCAGAATTTTTCCAGTTCAGGGGAAGTCCTGCCAAGTTAAAATTTTTTTGTACATTCAAATATTCATGTGTGGTGCTTTCTAAGACAGAGACCACTGAAGCTGCAGTATTTCTGAACACCAACACCTGCTAAATACTAAAAGCAAACATTAGTTAAGTGTACAAATGGCTTGTAAAAATAGTAACTTTCTTTAGGAGTAAATATTTCTTTTCATTTACATAGGTTGAACCAGTTGATTTTATTAACAAGTACTTTAGTTGACCAACTGAGATGGAAAAAGCAGGACCAACCTAGGACTCTTGTAGATTTTATCAGAAATGGTGGTCAAAAAAATGAGGGCTGCTCATCCTTCCTTCTTCAAGGATACAGTTTCTAGAAAGATGGCAATAAGGCCTTTCCCTGCAGACTCTATTTCTTCTGTTTACTGAAACTTGAGTGTATGCTGTGCTCAATACATACTATTTATTAATATTAAAATACAAAACAAATCAAATTAACTTGCTCTTACACAACTTCATGCATTTCTAAACTGAATCCCAGTTTTAGCGGTGTGAAGTTTCATTGCACTAGTGGGGAAGTTTGTAGATGAAATAATAAAATATTTTGTCAGCAGAAATGTACAATATAAGGGGGATTTTTTGAGTGTACAAGACAGCTTGAACTTTATTAGGTTTGTGTCTCCTGGCTTTGAAAGTTGCTTGTGATCAATTTACAGCAGCAGGGCTTTTTATAATTAAACCAATTATTTTATTGCCCAGAGAAGCTGCCGATGCTCCATCCCTGGAAGTGTTCAAGTCCAGGCTGGATGGGACTTGGAACAATCCAGTCTAGTGGAAGGTGTGCTTGCCCATGGCAGAGGGGTTGAAGCTAGATGATCTTAAAGGTCCCTTCCAACCCAAATCATTCTGTGATTCTCTGATTTTGATATTCAGTTTACTTAGTAGAATTATTGCTAAAATTTGTTATTTATTTAAAACAAAAGTTTTTATTGGGTTAGTGTCCTCCAGAAATAAATACTAGATTTCATTTCCCCTTGAATTTTAGTGACAGAAGCTGTTGTTCTGCAAAATCAGTTCAATGGCCAGCATTCTATAGTAGCAAGCCCATACTTAATAAGGGAACTTTCGTGTTTATTTCTTGTCTGCAGTTGTGTTACCTCCATCTCTGTTCATTTGATGAGAAGGAGGCACAAGAACCTTGCAAAACAGTTGATAATGCCACTGCTGACAGCTGTGGGCATTCCTTGTACAGGTGTCTGGTTGGACTGTGCGAGTCTCTTAACTGGTTTGAAGTGGTGGTGCTGGGGAGGTTCAGTGGAAATTATTTAGGGTTTGAGGTGATAGTCTCATTGACCTTGTGCTGAGGGAAAGTGGGATTGGCATTTCTGCCCAGCTGAAATAGGTTGTCTAGCAGAAAATCTAGCAGTGTCTCATTCTTTGAATTTCATACTTAGGATAGACAAGAAACTCTCAGTGAAAGGGGTAGTACTTCTGGAGGAAGCCTTTTCAGTAACATCGTCCCAAATACAAAGAAGCAGCATGGCTGTTCTTCAGTACAGCTGTTTCTTCATTATTTTGGCAGTTAACGGGTTTTTGCTGAGAGGTTTTCAGGCATTCTTGGTTAGACTTCCTAATGAAATTTTCAATGTCCACTTCAGACTTCTGTATCCCTGTGTGGTTGTAAGGTTGGATTTGTTTGTGTTAGCATCTGAAATGCCCCATCAAGGCATTGACCCCTCTTGTAGGAATTCTGTTTGGCTTATAACCTACTAGCTTAATCATAGTGTAAGGTGAATTAAAACAGGAGTCTGGGCTGAATTACAAGTAGCAGTTCTGTGATGTTTTATTCAGTTGCAGATAGGAAAAAATACATGTGTTGGAAAACTTTGGTCTTTTTAGTCTAATAGTATTTGTGATGAGGTGAAGAGCAGCAATCTTTTTGTGCTTGGTTTGAAGAGTAAACTGCTGCTATGCTTGTGCAAACTTGTCCTTGTACAGTTTTCCTGCACTTGCACCACTGTTTTTCCTTATGGATTTGGCCTTCAGAGTGGTGACTTGAAACAAACATTCTATCTATCTATCCACATGCTAAGATATGCTAGAAATAAATAAAGGATTCTGAATGGGATCTGGAGAGGAGAAAACTGATGGATCTGCAGGTATAGTGGA
The DNA here is from genome assembly GCA_013400435.1 of Pycnonotus jocosus. Classification (NCBI taxonomy): domain Eukaryota; kingdom Metazoa; phylum Chordata; class Aves; order Passeriformes; family Pycnonotidae; genus Pycnonotus; species Pycnonotus jocosus. Next base: position 309,446 of record VWYP01020847.1, read on the forward strand.
ATTTATCCACCAAATATTTTGAGAAATGTGGGACCACCAGAACAAAAGCGTAAGTTAGTTAATGGCTGGACATCTTTTTAGGCTGCAGCCTTTCAGTACTTCGTCTAATTGAGATCTGAATGTTGCTTAGCAGAAAAGAGAGTTCAAAGTAAAAACCTTAAATTAGCCACAGATCTTGTGGGAAATGGTTTCGCTGCTGTTGAGTAGAGACAGCTATCTCTTGAGTTTGGGTTATTAAAGCCTTAGCTGGTACTAGCTGAAATAATAAAAAGTAAAGCTGCACTCCACTTAAGAAGAGAATTAATCTAGTGCCTGCAGGGTAGGACAGATTGTCCATAGGGGTTACCAGTAATGAATGAGCTCTCCCTTTCACGTGGTCCTTCACTGATTCACAAAACCCTAAAGAAAGGGCGGGAAATCCTTCTGAAAGACCACTTTGCTCTATATTCTTACTAGCAGCAAGACAGAACCATTTTTGCAACTGAACTTCTAAAAATATTTTAATTGTTAATTAAATAGTGTACTTAGCTTTTTTCCCCTCTGTAGTTTTAATAGCTAAAATCTGCTATTGCTCTGGGTATGCAATGAGTACTTTCAACCTCCAGTTTATGGGTTGGCTTGTGATATTTCTCTTTATAACTGAATTTTCTCTTTTTTTCTTGTTAAACAGCAAAACCATTTACAAAATTGGTAAAGGAAATGCAACTCCATCGAGATGACTTTGAAATTATAAAAGTGATCGGAAGAGGTGCATTTGGAGAGGTAAGAGATTTTTACTTTCAGTTCTAGCAACAAAGCTTTCATCATTTGTGCATCTGATTTCTTGTTACAGTTGACCTGAGGACAAAAGGTTCACACAGATGTGCTAAAATACTTCCAAATGTGGGATAAAGCTAGGTACCTAATGCAAGGTCTCTTTGAAGCAGGTTATTCAGTGTCCAGGTGTGCCATTTCTGTGACTGGCTTTCTGACTTCAGTGCAGCCAAACAAGTATCTCTGTGTGTGTGTGTATGAATGGGGTGGTCCCACCTATAGCAACTGTGCAGCTGAATTTGGGATCTCTTCTCCCACTGGCCATATGTACTGCTCAGTGCTGCTCTAATTTAACACAGAGCTGGGCTGCTTCTATGGTAGGAGCGTGGAGGCTGCTCCACCCATCTGCCTGTCTCTGTAGCAATCTGGTAATGCAGAAAGACGCATTTGGCTGCCTCAAAGGCTGTTCCCTGTCATCTTTGAAGATCAAAGGCTGCTGGATCTGTTTTTTGGACAGCAAGTTGAGTCATGCTGGGATGATAGGAACGCCTTGTGTTTTGAGGACTCGCCAGTCCCAGGACCCTAGACTGAAGCTTTACTTCTTAATATGTTTGATGAAAGTCTCATCAATCACACAAGCCTGGTAGGGCTTGCCACTGGCTAAAGCATTCACGAGCAGCAGGCATAGGATGGAGAACCTCAAAGACAACCTTTTCAGCATTTAAGAACAGGTAACTAAAGTCATAGCTGTCAGCAAAAAAGGTTATTAACTAGAGAATTTCTAGAAGTAAAAAAACCCCTTACATTTCTTTCAGGAAGCTTCTTTGAAGTAGTGCCACACTAAAGTGAAACACAGAGGCTGCCATTAGTGGCTCACTTCAGCCTATTAGCACTCAATTGCAGCTTTTCCTGCCGGTGGCTAAGGATAAACTTGCTGATCCCATGTCCTATTGTCTCCACAGAGAGCAGGACTCGCTGCCATGTTAGGCATTCCCTCCAAGCATGGTGTGCTCTGGACACCTCAAACTCTTTCATGTAGGATTTGAATTGGGACAGGGCAACCAGAAACTCAGCTAGAGATACACCAGGATCCTTCTTGCCCTGGGTTCAGAAAACAGCCAGGTTTCTGTGTGCACATGCACTTGTAGTGGGTGAAGCAATGACTTCATACCCATGTAATTTTAAGCTACTTTAGAAACTACTTCAAGAAAAGTGGACACCTGAGACAGAAATTAATGTTTCAAGAATGTCTCTTCGTGTGTACCATCATCTAATGATGCAGTGGCATGTGGTTTCCCTGTAATCATCATGAACATAGCTGCTGAAGGCAGTGGAGCATTTTAATAAAATGTCCAGATAAGCAATAACACCTTGCCCTGTTCACTTTCTAGTGGATGTTGAACTTGATGAGTGCAATATTGTTACAAAGAAGGAAGTGTTATCTGAGAGTAATGGAAATGCTGAATGAAAATCACTTAGTTCATTTGAGTGATTCACTTGAGTATTATTTGAACATGAATTTTAGAGGAAAAAAGTTACTGTAAAAAGTTTGGCAGGAAAAAGCAATAATTGGAAAAATATTGGTTAGATTAAGGGGGGACTGAGAGCTACAGACTTAGTCCAGAAGTCTTAGGAAGGAGGTTTGTAAGCAGATAAAAGGCCTAAGGAATCAAGACAGTAATAGGTACCTGTCTGCTTCTCTGTTACGGTTTTCTTTCAAAGCAGTGGCACAGTTTTGAAGACAATGCCCTCACCTACTGCATAAGAATTTTACTCTCCATGAACTGGGTTTCTTCTGGAGGAAACTAACCACAACCTCCCTTCCAGGTGTGCACCAAATGGCATTTTGGATCCAAGGAGTGCGTAAGAATCAATCACTGGGTTTCACTCTCCTAACAGCTTCAAAGCATGTTTGGTCCAGGAAATCAGGCTAGATACAGTCTGAAACAAAATTCCTGAGCTGCATACAGTATAGATGAGAGGGCTCAGCACAGGATACTTTGATGTTGTTCTGCTCTTGCTGTGCCAAATGACTTGCTATAGTGGCTGTGACCACTGATATCTAAAGAATTTTAGATTAGCGTTTTGGCAGTTTGTCTTTTGGCAGGATTAGAAAAGGTTTCTGGATCTTTTCAGAACTAGACTTGTGATTGCTTTAGCTATCAGGAATGGGAACCCTTTATAGTGACTTTCAGATGGAGTCAGTGTTGGGAATGCCTTCCCACAGTATAATATTCAAGGAAGGCCTGTTTTCCATAGTACTTGTTCTGTTCTTTTTCAAAAGATGCTCTTCTCTACTTAAGGAATTGACCAGCTGGAAATCTCAGTACAACAGTAGATGAAGTATTTATATGCATTTCAAGAGATTTCAGTTTATATTTGATAGGGGGTTTAGGATGACCTTTCTTAGCTTTGGATCAAAGTCTTAAGGTGCATAAAAGATACAAAATCTGGGTGGAAGCTTGTGTGAATAGTGTTTGGAGTGCCAGAATCAACAATGTGTTTCATACTCTTTCATTTGGAAAAGTGTGGAACTTTGCAAAAGCAATTCACACATCCCATCCCCCCCAGTGGAAATGAAATTTCACAGAAGTGAAATGAGAAAGTGTCTTGATTTTATCCTTCTGTTAGAGCCGTGAGTGCTCACAGAATCCATGGTGTCAGTTACCTGTCAGTATCATATCTTGTTCATCTCTTACCTAGAAAAGTCTTAGCTTACAGTTGCAGCAGCTTGAAACTTTTGATCAGTTTAAATTATACAGGAATCATTGATTTTAAGTTTATTATACTTTCATCCCTCTTGCCCAGAATATTTTGTGCTTTTTGCTTATGAAAGAATCCTTTGACCCTTGTGTATACCACACTGCTATATCTGCCAGATTTTATAGGTATTACAAAATAGTAATTATGTAAAGGTTGACATTCTGTAATAAGAAAATTAAATATAGTTTCATGAAAGGAACTGGTGGCATCTGACTTGTATAAAACAACACTTGAGAAAACTGAATGCAGGAGCTGTGAGTAATTTTTCCATAGTGCCTTCATACATACATGGGAACTATGTTGGAAATTACTTGATGGGCTTTATGTGCTAAAAAAGCATTTTAAGAATACCTATAAAATATTTGTTTAAATGTATAAAGAAATTAATCAGAATTAAACTAAACATATTCCTGTTAGAATTAAGTTGTTTAATTTAAATACTGACCAGCTAAACAAGGTAGACTTCAAAAAGGATGAAAATTACATTCCATTCTTCTCAGTTTAGCTTCTTTGGATTTTTTGGAGGATGCCAGGGGCTTTATTCTTCTCAAAGAACTTTCTCATAAATCAGTAGCTTTGAAGAAATATAGTTTAAACAAAATAAAAGCATGATACTAGTTATTAGTCAGGATCAGTGGTCACTTTTTGCCAGAAAACATGTAAGCCAAGGGAGGAAATGTGGTATTTGACCGAAGAGAAGATTGAGAGCACATGTGACCTTATCTCTGTGAACACAGCTACAAAATCAGTATCTAAGGCAGATTGATATAATCACCACAACACATCTGTACTGGCATGTCAGTGCCTTTTTCTTTCTTTCTTTCTTTCTCCTTTGCAGAACTCATGTTGTTCTTTACACTTTTTTTCCAGAAATATGAGAGCAAAACCCAATGCAAAACCACCTGAATGAAGGTTCTTGTAGCATGGCATGTCCGAGAAAGCAAGAGGAAAAGTGTTTCTTAAATTCTCATTATTATGCCAGGAGAGAAACAGCCTAGCTTAGTGCCTAGAAATTTCCTCTGTAGCCACCTGGACTTCTCCTTTCACATAAAGGAAGCCAACCACTTTGCAAGCAGGGTGAACTGAATGTCTGAATATCGCTTACAGCAGCATGTAAGGCTCTGACTCAGGAAGTCACTGGCTTGAGAACATAACTTATTTTTTTCAGAAGTTTCATAGTTTGGAACAAAAGTTTGAAATGTTATTTGAGTATGTGACAGAATAGCTTATAATTTGAAATGCTAGAAGGAGGATAAACTATTCATGGTTCTTCCTTGTCTCCTAGGCTTTATTTGCCTGGGTATATACCCAGCTGAGTGGAACATTCTCGTGAGTGCCCCAGTGTTACTTTCAGTTGTTCATTTTCCAAGTCATACAGGCAGGTAACGGGACAATCTTCACAAGGAACAAAACTAATAATAAGTGAAAAGCCTCCTGAAATAAAATCAGAAGTAAAATGGTTTTCTGTTATCTTAATTCTGGTTTCTATGAATGAAATTACTGTAGAAGTCTGTTTGTAGACAAGAAAAAGTATTTTGTGTTGCATGAAGTTTTCTGTGAACTACACAGAAAACCCACAATCTACACAAGAGTGAAAATCACTTTTGCAAACTACACAGAAGTGAATGTAGAGTCTTTAGGAGATTTAAGGAATATCAGCATAGAATGCAAAACTCTTTCAGATTTTCAACTTTTAAAAAACCACACCAAAACAACAAAGAAACCAAAAAAGCAATCCACCTGTGGTTTGAAGTTTGCCTATGCCTGACTATTCCTTTCATCTAGAAACACCGTGGACCGTTACTTGAAATGAAATGATGTCCTGAGAACTTGTGCTTACCTGGGAAACTCAGGCCAGCCTGAGAAGTGCTTTCTGTGTGCTTGGTGTTTGGCTGCACATGCCAAAGGAACAGGGAGCAATTGTGTTTACAGCAGGGTAGAGGGATAGGAAGAGGACACTGTATATGGGGACTGCTGCTCTAAACACTTGTGCGTGCTTCTTTGCAAGGTTGATCTGCCCTCAGTAATGTGCTTGTATGTCTTTAAGGTCACATGTCCTCATTTTATGTAAAAGACCATTTAGGCACACTGCTGTAGATCAACACATTCCAGTCAAAGAGCAGTTGTTGAAGGAAGAGTGCGTCAAAATGTACTTTGTTTGAGAACTTGGATTGTATAACGTGGCTTACACCTCCTGGAAATTTGGCAGCGTGGGACTGAAACAATTGTTTTCCTTCCCTCGTTTGTTAGCAAGGATTTCTTGAATGAGCAATGCTTACTGTGGTTCCAGCAGAAGGGTGGAACTGCTTGGTCTTGCTTAGCACAAAAATAACTAAAACTCTTAATGTGCCCCACCTAAGTATTACTGCTCTGGATGGATTAGAAATACCTTTTCATGTAAATGCTGTTGTGTACAGACTTGATCTGTGTAATGTTCAGTAATAATACGTCACCTCACCTTGGGATCCTTAGTCAGAGAGTCAGCTGGGATCAACAGACAGAAAAATGTCTTTCCAGGAGAAAATAATGGCTGTGAGAGAATAAGACTGATCTCTTGTGTACCACAGGTTCTGATCACTGATGAGGTTTCTAACGAGAGAGATATTGGCTGAGGTTGCAGTGAGAGTCAGAAGTGAATATATAAAACCTAAGCTTCCCGTGGTCAGTCGTGCTTGGCAGAAAGAGGCAGAGCTCTTTGTGCCCTTTCCACCTTGTAATCGCAGCTGTAGGGTACTGAGTTCAGTGTTTCGATGTACTTCTAGAAATTAACCTGGGGCACAGGGAGCCTACGGACTGCAATTAAGGCTGTCTCACCTATTCAGAAGCTTTGGTGGTTGCCGTTAGGTGCCCAGCAGGGACTGTACCATCCTGCATTGTAGATTAATAGAATTCCAAGGTATTGCACACCACATATTACATTTTTCATTCAACTATTCAACGAGTCAAAGCATTCAGAATACGATGCAAAAGAAGTATTTAATTAGCTTTTCTTTAATATGCTCTTCATTAAAAAAGAAAATTAAATCAAAGCAAGCTATTTTCTGCTGTGGAAATGGATGAAGAAAGAAGCTGCTTTGTTTAAAAATGCTTCAAAAGAGCTGGTTGCTATCTCAGTCCTCCTCAGCCCCGTGTGTGTTTGTGTGGCAGCACCAAGTAACTATGGAGACAGGCAGGTTGCAAGGAGCTGGAGAGACACACACAGTTCATTGTGGTGCTGCTGTGAGAGCAGCCATTTGTCTCTGCAAGCCCCTCGGTTCTGGGGAGCAGCTTAGGTGCTATTTGGGGCCTTTCTGCAGAATCTTTCTGGCTGGTACTTGTAAGGGATTTCTTATTTGCACAGCATGAAGATACATACTGCATGCTCAAAAAAACCTGATTTTGCTTTGGAAATCTGCACTATGGCATATGAACTCTATCAAAAGACACTCTGGTTTTTAAATTTATATGTAAAATAGACATTTAAAAACTGATAGAGCAGCCCAGACCAGTTTTTCCTAAAGATGCAGTATTAAAACTATCAACTAATGAGCTCTATATTAAAGACTTTCCTATCTGAAAGTGTCAGGAGGATAAAATAATTCCTGCAGTGTTTTTGCAGTTGCTGGTATGCAAGGTATCAATAGCATGAGGCAGAAATAGTAGAGTAAAAGTGGCATAAACAAGCTTTAACCAAAGGAAATGAATGTAATATTCAATTATAAATCTGGTAATAAGACATTATGGGTAAATTGTTTACATCTGAAATGACATTTTGTCTCTTCTCCCAGGCTGAAAGGCTTGACTAAAATCTCTCCTCAAATGCCTAAAGCCTTTCCAAGTTCCCATGAAAGGTTAATTCATGGTATTTTACACTGGTTTATCCATGTAATTTTATTGTCCATTAGACTAAGGAGATTTTTTATCATCCACTTTTACTGATGCCCTTCCTTCCAATTTTATTTTTAGATAGAATCATAGAATGGTTTTGGTTGTAAGGGGCTTTAAAGATCATCTCATTCCAACCCCTCTCCCATGGGCCAGAGACACCTTTCACTAGACCAGGTTGCACAGAACCCCATCAGCCTTGGCCTTGAAAAATGACAATAATGCTTTTTTTCTCTTTTTTTAGCAAGTAAGGCTTTTTCTATTCCCACAGTAGCATGAGAGGCTCTTTAGTTTCCTGATCACCTCAATCATCCTCTTTCACACCTGCTCCAGATAAAGTTTATTTTTCTGAGGTGTGGTTGTGAGTGGAGTTTCCAGTGATTTTATGATGCAAGGCAGTAATGTTTACTCATCCCCAGTGGTGTGTATCTGCCTGTGAATTCCAGACTCGGTTTGCCTTTTTTCTTAACTACCTGCCATTATGAGCTGTTTAAACAAGTATTATCACCTATATGTCTGTGTTCCTCTTCTTTTTAGCTGAGGACATTTCGCAGTTTCACCTTATTCCTGTAAGTCCAGTCCTAAAAGATAAGTTTTACCTGAAACTTCTAAGGTGCCATGAGCATGAACAGTGTCCTCATGAGGTTTTTTTTTTTTTTGTCTTTGCTTTGAAATTAATGCCAGCATGATTTTTAAGAAGTATTTGTTAGCTGACTTAATTGTTTTCTGGAAAGCCAGTCTTTTATTTAGATGAGTTTTGCACTTTATTGCACCATATTTACCGTTTACATAAAAGAAAATTGATACTGCTTACTTATGCTGATTGTGTCACTCAGAGGGCAAAGTACAGTGGTGGGAAGTTCTGTCATGTCTGTAGAGGATGATTTGGCTCAGATTCGCACCCTGCAGATTTCATTGGAATATTGGGAAAGATGGAACTTGACCTGGGAAGGCTTTGCACAGTGCAGCCCTAAATGTCAGTCTTGAGTAGGTTTTGAAGATCAAAACGTAGCAAAATACTCCTATAAAACAATTCAAGAAGCAAAATGCTAACTCTGGCTGAAGTCTAGAAAACCTACTTTAGCTACCTTGGTTCTTTATTTTATTTTATTGCACTACAAGTGAAACAGAGCTTTGAGACACAAAATGTGGGAAGGAAATGGATGGTGGAAGCAATACAAATCTGACAGGATGTTGTGGCATGTAGTTACCATAGATGACTCTCAGTGGTGCTTTAGCCTCACTTGTCATACCTTTTTTTGACATAAATATGTCTAAAGTTGGTTGAAGGGTAGGCACTAGTATTCATTAGGCTTTCTGAAATCCTTGAGGAAACATATTTGAGCTTTATTGTAATTTTCCTGTTGCCTAAGTCTTGAGCATGATAAGTCATAGTGATGCTAATCAAATCAGATGATGATCAGTCCATTCAGACTGGAAGGGGCTTGCAGTGGAGGGGGAACCCTTGCATCTGCAATTCTTTCTTGTCTCATTTTTAAGACTTAATAGAATAGAATCACCTAAATATCTACCAGACTACTCTGTGATTGTTGAGCATTTGGCCCCCCTGATTCTGAATTCCAGCGTGGCGTTATGAGATGTAAGTTGGGAGTAAGTTTTAATTTTCTTAGTTTGACACAGGTATTAAAGGTGGGCCAAAGGTGTGTGGATTGGTTAGCCCATGTCCCACCCCTTTGGCCAGGTAGAGGGGTGTAGGAAAAAAATCCAAGAACAGAGCAGAGCTGAATCCTCAGTTTCCAGTGGCTGAGGGTTCAGGGACTCCCCAGCCCACCCCTGTAACTCAGTGGTCAGTAGTCACTGAGGCCCACACTGCAGAGTGTGTTACTCAGGTATTAAGCATGTCTGTATTTAAATACTTCCTGAATACTTAGGTGGCCACAGCAGGCTGTGGCTGGCTTCCAGAACTTTTGTGTGACAATAATACTTCCTTTTTCTTAACTAACTCTGTACTAACTCTTGTTACTTTTTTTTATTTGATGCTTTTCAATGTCTGTGTTATGAGAAATGGCAAATTATTGTTCTCTGTTCATCTTCTCCATGACATTCATGGTTTCCTGTGTGTCTCAGCTGTTACCTCTTTGGGCCTGGAATATTTTAGGCTATTAAATCTTCTTCTTGAGAAGCTATTTTATCATACCTCTGCTTGTATAATTTTTTTTTTCCTTTCATTATCCTTAGCATACTTCTGGTATTTTTAACTTGTAATACCTGTAAATTGTATTAGGCTTGGAAATGGAGAGTGAACACCAATATTAAATCCTGGTTTGTGCATTACATGAGCACTTGTTCAACCAGTAGACTTTTAAACTGAAGATTGAAACAATGCTTTTGTTCTTAAAGTAGGCATTTGTCGCAGTACAAATCTCTGTCCTTTGTGAACATTGACTGAATGGTTTTTCCTTATGTTAGTAGATGTGGTGGATTGGTATGTAGGATAAAACCCATCATATTTAAAACCAGACATCTTGCATGGTTAGCCCAACTGCAGTATAAGAGGCCTCTGTTTGGTCTCGCAAAGTGGTCAGTGTGGTTATTGTAGCTGAATTTGAGATACGCCAGAAAAGGAAGGATTAATATAAAAGTAAGAAAAAACGCCTCCACTGCAACATCTCAGAAGGAGACAAAGTATTATATGACAAAAGTAAATTTAGAAATGCTGCCACCTGATGAAGAAAGTAAAAGAAAGGTAACTCGAGGAAACGCTGAGGTATGTTATGGAAGAAACCATCTTTTCCAATACTGTAACAGTATTCTTCCTTATAAGAGCACTGAGTTTATCCAGGCATAATTTTATTTGTGCTTCTCTGTTTCAGTTCAGACATCAGTGAGGTTTGGGTTATGCTTTTCTGTTTGTTTTCTTTTTAAAAAATCCTAATTAGTTGAATTAGTTGAGGAGTCAGGTCTAGTCAGGCAAAAATTCTGTCAGTTCTGTGAGATATCTTCAGCAGCCCTAAGATTTCTTTTCAGAGATAAAATTCATGGCAAATTACCTAATTTGCTGTGTGATTCAATGAATTTTTCTGCTGACATGAGAAGCTGTCCCACTGTCACCCCTATAACTAAAGCAGCAGTGTGTTTACTGGTGCCATAACTTGATAACCACTTAATGTGAATATATGAGTCAGCTTTCTTTTTATGAACTATATATTTTCTTGCACAGAAGACAATTATCTTCCTCCAGAAAGTTTAAATCAGTCTTTTTAAAGCAATCTTTTCAGCTGAAAATAAATAGCACTAATATAGTTAGTGACTGGGGAATTGCTAAATAAGTCCTACAGATTTGGCATCCTTTCTTCTTTTCCTTTCTTCTTTTTCCAGGCCTGTTTCATTTGCCACTTTGTTCTAACATTTGCACAGCTCCTCAGCTGTGCCTGCCCTCTATGATGCCAGGCTTCCATCGCTCCTCAGCAGCTGAGCACGGTCCACACTTGTGATACCCTGCAATGCTTTTGGACAGTGATGGCCTTGGATGAAGTGCAGTAGACGCTTATCTGGGTTCTGATTTGTGCACTGTATTTGTAGTTAAATGGCTGAGCAGTTGTGGTGTTATGAAACTTGAATGTTGCTACACCGAGGCTCACAGAGCTACACTTGCACATTGCATGTGCCCCAGAGCATTGGTTCATTCCTCTGCAGTAGGTAACTTCTCTGCAGTAGGTAATCCCTCCTCTGCAGCAGATAATCTTCATGCTGCTCTGTCCCTGTCCCTGCACTGGAGGTGTGGGCATTTCCTGAGTCACTATGTCCTGTCTGGAACAGTTTAAAAAGTGTAGTGGATAATATCAGCATCTTGCAGTTTCTCAAAAGCTTTTAATGCACTGTTTGACTTATAGTGTGCCTTCAGCTGGATCAGGGTAATGACCCAATTAAGTGTATGGAGAGAGGTTTTTACAATGACTTTTAACTGTGATGAGGAGAAGAGCAAGGCTGTTTACATTTAAGGCCATTAGTGAAGGTCAGTTGAACAGTTTCATATGTGCCAAGGAACCTCGTGTATTTGATTGAGACTTTCTTGCCTTGCTCATCCTTGCCCCACAGCACGAAGAGTGTCTGTGGGAGGTGTTTGTAGGCCAGGAGACACTGGGGTTGTAATGCAGCTCTGGATATTCTACTTCACTTTAAGAAGCTGCTGCTTAGTGCTGTGCCTTTCCCAGCTGTGTCCAAGGCCAGACTCCCATGTCTTTCCTGCAGTGGTACCTTTTTTTGGAGCTGTGTGTCTGTTACATGACTGTGCGGGGGTGTACAAGGTGCTGTCACTCATTACATCACCTGGTGAGTGGAGCTTCACTTACTGAGGGGTGGAGGGCTGAGCTATGTACCTGCAGGGTGAGATGTCTGTGTAAATGTGAATATCCTGTTCTTATCTTAGTGGAAAAGCAGTAGTTTCCCTGCCCTCACTTGGAATTTCTTTACTGGCTACATGCAGGATGATACTATGTTTCCCTCTTCCCTCCTCAAGACTTAAGACTTTTTATAATGTTGCTCTGCTTGATGCACTATTCCAACCTTTTTCATAGTCAGCAGCTTCTTAAAGCTGCTGTAGCTGAATCCTTTCTAGATAAGAGTTTTTAAGCAACAGAAGAGGCGAGGTGATGTCATTCCTTTTCACATGGCTATTCAGAGCTCTGTTGGAAGCAATGAAAGCTGGTTGGTTTTCTGCTTCTGAAATAGAGATGAGCTGAGAAGAAGTAGAAATAGCAGTAGAAATATTCAAGCAGTCCATGTATAGTCCTGTGAAAATGTTGCTGTGTTAGTCATGATGCCTGTTATTCTTTTGCCAGCTGGGAGAACTTTGTGGAAATGATGGCGTTACCACAAGAAGAATTAGTTTTGGTCTTTGAGGATACAAGTCTTGGTCAAAATAAAGTCTTTGCATTCCTAAGCCTTGAAGTTTTTGTATTCTTGTTTTTTTTCTTCCACTTACAGCTTTTTCCAGAGCTACTGTTTGTAATAGATCACTGTAAGCAAGTCTAATACACAGGATGCATAGTAAAATGCTGTAAACACAATGGTGAATAAATAAAGGAATCTTTTTCTTTTAAAAATATCTGTATACAGTACATAAAAGCATGCTAATTTCCAAATATCTTTCAAGTTTCTGAGACCTGAAATGTGAAAACAAATTAGTCAAATGTAGTGTATTTCTATTGACAGCAGCCTTTCTTGTTTTCTCAGGCTGCCCTTTTAAATGTTGCCCCACTGGGTGCAGGCATGACTACAAGCCCCACTTGTTCTTGGGAAACAATGCAGCTTTACTGCACATCTTCATATGAAAAGCTTCATGCTCCTCCTGTATCATCCCCCATGTACTTCATCATGAGGTCTTGACCACACATGGTGTATCAAGCACATAGTAGTAATGTTGGAGGAATACAGAAGGAGGAAAGACTCAGACTGCAGTTTATCAATGTGTCAGTTGATCACTGATGACTCCTTAGTAACTTATTTTATGGATTTGTGAACATTAAGCTGTTTGAAAACGGTATTTCTCTGACCATGCTTTTGTGTGAGTATTGATCTCTTTAAATACGGTATTTTTCTGACCATGCTCCTGTTAAATAAAGGTATTTATTTATTATTTCAGGTTGCAGTTGTTAAAATGAAGTGTACAGAACGCATTTATGCAATGAAAATTCTAAATAAATGGGAAATGCTTAAAAGGGCAGAGGTAAGTAATATGCTTTTTTAACACAGAGAATTTTTAAAATGACATTAGGAAGATTACATTGAAGCTCTTCCAGATTAGGAAGAATTATTTCATGAGCATAGGGGCTTCGTTCTTTTCTCTTTTTTTTTTTTTTTTCCCCTAAAGCTCTTTTAATGCAATCAAGTCTGACAGTCCCTTCCAGGCATCTGTTGTTCTCAGCATTACTGTGTACTCATTTACCAGACAGTCTGCCCTAGTTCTTACCCTGAATTTATTGGCCAGATTTTTGTTTACAGTAGAGGCAAGTTAAAGACTACATGAAAGCTGAGATTGGTGCTTCTATGACATTCACAGCTGTATACAAAAACGTTATGTAAAAGGTCTTTCTTCTCTTCCATTCAGAAGGCATGCATTAAGGAGCTTTGCATCCTACAGTTTGTAACAGGATTTATATAGCTAGTAAAACTATAACTAAATATTTTGGAATCAGATTCAGGTTGTGAAACAAAACGTGTTAAGAAGGTAAATCTGTTTAAGAAGGGGGATTTTGGCAAGAGGAGGTGTACACTGTCACAACAAATTGTGTAAATGTAAAGGCAAATGGGTACTTCACACATTAGGAAAAGAATACACAGTGGGAAGCTGCTTTCTAGCATAGGTATTTCTAGGATACATACTCCTCCATGGCGGAGGAAAATCTTATGGCACATACATAATATTGTGTAAGTTAGCAGATAAATGAGCTGTAGATTGGAAGAGAAAAGACATGTAGTGCATCAGGACTTGCAGCAGTTCTGTTAAAGGGCAAGCAATAGCGGCTTTGCTGAGGTCTGAGCTTGCTCACCCTTCCCTGTCCCATTCTTCTGTCGCCTTCCTGACACCTCCTCCCCCCAGCCTGCCCTTCCTAGTCCCTCCCTTCCTTTCAGTGAGTCAGTGCCAGGCCTTTTCCTGTGACAAAATCTCCTCCCTCCTGTTAAGCCCCCCTTCACCACTGCCTTTGCCTGATTTAGTCACAGTCTGTCCATCCATCCATCCATGCACTTCTTTAGAGGCGGCAGCAGCCGCTGCCACCCGGCTCTCCTTTGAGCTGTCAGGAGAATTCACACCCTGGGCTGTGCTGCATCAGCGGTTCTGCTTTAAGCCTTTCCCTGTAGGAGGGAAATTTGGTGCCCTTTCCACACAGATTTCAGCTGTGTTAATTCAGTATAGAATTATTTTAAACACAAATGTTTGCAGGGGTCTCCCAAACTCTGATGGAAATACAGCTATGCTGCCTTACTTCAGTCATTTTTAAAGTGATTTCATTAAGTGGCCTAAGTAGATGAAGCTTTTGCGTGTAGAGAAGACAGCTGTTTACAAATTGTGTTCTAATCATGCAACTAAGTCATCCTCTCAGGCAGGCATGAAGGATGTATAATGAGCAATAATTTTCCCAATACAAACTTAGGAAGAGTAACAGTCAAAAAAAGTTTTCTTTCTGCTGGTTTTTCCCATCTACAAAGAACACTAAAGGAGCTGTCTTCTCTGCAGGACTGTTTTTTCTTTTTCTGATCAGTTTGCTCACTTGATTTAGCTTTTCTGGATAAGCAGGACATTGCAACCTGCATATCAAGTTCATACAACGTCTGGGGTTAAAAATCTCCCAAATGTAATAAAACCTATTAGTTTTTTGAATGAAGCCTGCAAGAATACAATAGCCTCTTAAATTGAGAATTCCACTGAAAAAGCAGACTTCAAGTATTTTATTAATCCACCTCATCTATTATTATATAAAAATATTATCATTATTATTATGAATGGATTAAGAAGCATGTTGTTACACTGGTTTATGTTTGTTGTGCATGACATAAAACATAGCAAGAAGTTAGCAAAATACTGCTTATTCACATACTAGCTTTTAGACAAAAAAACCCATATGGTTGGAAGCCACTAAAATAAAGGAAAGGTTAGTGAATATCACCTGACATGCATAAATGGGTTGGAAGCAAAAATAGGCATGTCATTTATGTTGATAAGGACCATTTGTATTCGCTGTTCTCACAGCAAAATACATAGTCATTAATGTATTACTGTTGACAGTTCCAAATAAGTCCTGACTGGCTGATTAGGTAGCCTGTCATGCTTTTTCAAGTCACATCTCAAGGCCTTTTAAGCTAGTGTAAGCAGGGAAGGAGAATTTTATGCTCTGAATTCATGATGCAGTGTTCAGCAGCATTACTGGGTTTTCAGTGTTCATAACATTCCCTCGCTATTTGAGGTTGCACAGTGAACTGGATCAAGGGACTGATGTCTTCAAAAATAAACAAACTAGTTTTCTGTGTTGGCAGCCTCCTCACATCATGGTGCCAGGAGAGCTGAGAAGTGCTGTGCTCTGGTGCTGTGGGAAGGGGATAGGATTACTTGGAGCTGCTGTAGCTGCCAACCTTTCTTTGCAGAGCACTACTTTGGCCTTGCATTCATAAACCGTTAAACCACTCAGTTGGCATTTAATTACAATTTACTTCTCTTTGCTTCAGTGATTACTGATTTACAATGTGACCACAGCATGGTCTTCTTCAGTAAAAATGTAGATTAAATTTTGCCTCCTTTGAGGGGAAGATAGTTGGAGATACATTTGTAAGGTGCAGTCAGTATACAGAAAGGGTTGAACTTCCCAGGCATGTTTCCATAGTGCCTTTTCTAAGACATCTGAAGAAGTGGCAATGAACAAAAAAAAAAAAAAAAAATCAGTTCTTTTCTAGGACCCAAACACTTCAATCTGTAGCTATCAAATATCCTGATAATGCCTCTCTGGACTGAGAATAACAGAAGAGTCCCAAGGTCTGTTTCATAATAGTTCTGATCCAATAAAAACATTAATATATTTTTATTGGGGAGGACTCGCTTGAAGTTTATGAAAGTTGGTTTTATGTAAAGATGCTGAGAAAACCTGTTACACAGAGCTTGCTTCTCTGAAGTATTGCAGTGTGCTCTTTGAAGTAAAGATTATTGAAAATGAAAATGTATTATACTGGACAAAGATAAGACAGTAATAGTAAAATCTGCTTATTTCCCATAGTGTGTTAGCAGTGTCTGGAATTGGGACTGTAATGTAATAAACGTATACATGAAGCTGTTTTCATAAAGGTCTTTAACAGAAAAATCAGACTTACTTTCCTAGAGCCATTGTCTTGCTGCTACAGATGGTAGTGACAGGTTACGATTTTCTGGCTTTTAAAAATGTTTTGTAAAACAAAGATTTAGCTTTGACTTGAATTGGCTTGTGGGCTTTTTGGTGTTGGGAGGTGTTGTGTGTTGGTGTGGAGTTTTTTGGGATCTGAGTGGAGGAGGGGAGATTGGTGGGGTTTTTTTCATTTGGTTTGGGGTTTTTTGGTTTTGTTTTGTTTTTTAAAGTCGCAGTCAGGATTAGAGTGAGTGAATGCCTGACTAAAACCTGCAGAGATTCCCTGGCATGTCACTTGTGTAGACTGAATTCCAATGAATAGAGACCTCTGTTCAGTAATTTGAAATAATCCCATAAAACATCCATATATATTCATCCTGTGAAAACTACTTGTTGATGTTGACAATGGCTTTTCTCCCTCTCTCTTCCTTTAGACAGCTTGCTTCCGAGAGGAGAGAAATGTCTTGGTGAATGGAGATTGTCAGTGGATTACTACATTGCACTATGCCTTTCAAGATGAGAACTATTTGGTATGTTTGATTCATTAGTAAATAAAAGCTCTGGGTTGTGAAAGAGCTCTGGTTGTTTTTGGTATATTTTTAAAATATTGGTTCATTAAATTGGTCCACCTTGTGCCTCACAGCAGTGTTTCAACATTCTTTTTTCTCCTTGAAGCAAAACTTCAAAGGGACTGACTCTAACTGCAGGAGAGTGAGAAAGTTGTGTAGGACTGTATATACAGATTTAGTTAAGCATCTTAAATTAACTAATCTGCCCTTGCATAAAAAATACCATGTTCAAATTTAGTATATTGGATAAGATTGCAATTAAGTAATCTGAGATGTGTTAATGCTGTGGAAGTAAGAAATATTTTACTGTAAAGTTCCATAATGTCTTTTAAAGCAAGATTTTGTTTTAAACTGGCAAAAGTAATTTAAAAGTTTGGTATTTAAAATCCTTAGAGGAAAAAAGAGCCTATTTCTTTAAAGTATTTCTATAAAGTATGTTTTTAAATCAACAGATTGGTCATCTCAGTAATTTGCGAGACTTTAGCAAACATTTATAAAGAAAATCTGTTCTCCTGTGACATTTCTTTATGATTGGTTACTAGAATTGTGACATACAAGCCCTGTTTACTTTAGTCAAAGAACACAGCAAGGTACTGGTTAGAAGCAAAATCAGTAAAGCCCCAATATTCTGCAATATACTGAACGATACAGCTTCCCTGTGGCTACTTTAGGCTGGATTTGCAAACCTGCTGTTTCTGTAACATCTGACATAGCTAAAGTGTGAAAGTTTTCACCTTCTTAACACTTCAGTAGCATGGCAGCAAGTCATTAATATAAATAAGAAAAAAATGTATTGATAAAAGGCTGCCAAACAGTTCAGGAACTAAGCAAGATTTGGTAAATATTCAAACATTTCCACAGATGTTGAGACAAACATTACTTTGTCATGTTTGGAGTATTTTTAGAACAATAAGCACATTGTAGGAAATTAAGTAGTCGCATCTTAGGCCCTCATTTACAGGCTATTTCTATTGAATGGTTTGTGATAGGTCCAGATTTTCAATCTCTCACAGTTTTGTTATCTCTGGCACTGCCTCATGATTTCAAATCAGCTTGTAGTTTCAAATTCCCACAGAACCAACCTTCAGACTTGCATAAAAAGCATCCTGTTTTGTATTTCCAAGTAGCTTGTAGGAATGGAGCTACCTAAGGAAAAATTGTTAGCTGTGTGACATAACAAGCAATAGCAAAGATAGCACAGAGAGGGAATCTTTTCCCAAAGTTCCCAAAGATATTGAAGGTATTGAAGTTTCACCTGACAGCAGAATGCAGACATCTAATTTATGATCCAGTATCTAAGAAGGCAACAGTTCTGCCCAGCAGCCAAAGTCAGCAGATTTTCAGCTTGCCTGAGGTCTGCTTCTGCATGTGCTGAGATGCTGCCTTCCAATTTGGTTTGTTATTCAGAAACCATCTCCTGTAAATGCCCGGTGCTCACAGATGGAGTGGATCCGCATCTCAGTCACCGTTGTAAATGATGCATGAAGAAAAGGTGAAACACATCAAGAAATCAATTTATCCAAAGATCTGGACAGAGGGTTCTGTTCTGTAACATCTAGTATTGTCCAGGGGCTAAGAGGTCTTGGTTCAATTCTCTTTGGAGCTTGAAGAAGTTTATAGCTACATTTTTCCTCATCCTGAAGAGTGGTGCTTTGTTACAGAGCCTGGGCAGATTTGGTTTATCTTTTAGCTGTGCTGTTCATCCATGGTCCTTGTAGAATGGAATACAAAGCTAAGAACAAAACAAGAAGAGACAACAGAGCTTGGTTTTCCAACCTGGTCCTCTGCAAGAGAAATTTTTAGGTTCCAGTATTTCCTCCCAGTGATGTTTGTGTGTTATATCTAGTGATTCTTAAATGCAAAACCACATAAGCTAACTCTGAGCAGAGGGAAAGCCTTGTGTCTTCCCTGCCCTGGTGCTCTACCTCCTCTGGCTGTATGATAAAGGGTTTAGAACAAGACAATGTAAGATACTAATGTAGAAAAGTAGTAGATGCCTTTGGAGAGTCTAAAAGTACATAGGGTTTTATTCTCTCCCTTCAGTATTAACAGAGCATTTGATACTGCTGAACATATTTAAGCAAGAAATACAGAATTATATGAAATATATATGTTCTGGAGTTCATTTTCTGGTTCTGCTTTTGTAGCTTGAAACCTTTCAAGTAAATGCACCATGCATTACTGTTTTCTAAATGGCCAATTCTTAAATGACATTACATGGAAATGCTGCATAACTTTTTTCTGGTTCTTAAAAAGCTTTCATAAAAGATAGCTTATGTCAAGATAGGTTAAAAAAGCCTTTGGTAGTTTAGCTGAAGCAGAAATTATGCAAGTGAAACGTAGTCCATGAATATTGAAAATTTGTATGGAACTTGAAGTTCTCCATCTCTTCCAGATTCAGATCTCTTAATTTTCTTTCCTAGTCTCATTCATGAAAAAGAGCATATGTGTATTTGACTGCTGTCAGCTTCTTAAAGGCTTCTGGTTACACATGAGAGTGTTTTGATACCCTTTTTTCCTTTGATTTCTAACTTCTCTTATCATTTGATGTAGTCACTTCCCTGGAAGAAATGCACTACTGCTAGGTTTCAGCATCAGAATATATTTTTTTTATTATTTTAACCCCATAAGAAGGGAGAAGCACCTCTTGGCAAGCAGATCATTTTGAATTGAAAGATTAATAAAGTTTTGCTTCCTCATAGACAAGATTCACCATCTGTCTGTGATCCAAGTGCCTTCCTTCATGGGTTGTTGAGTTATAAATGCTTTGGGAGCTTTTGGAAGTGCATTACCTTGTTTCTGACAGGGAGGATATTTCACTTCCCACAGGTTCTATAAAGTCTCTTTTCCTTGAATTTGAGAGAAAATGCTTCAAGATAATACCCCTTTTAGAAGATTGATGGTTTCTGTCTGTAGCATTTTGTTTTCAAACATAAGTGTTGTGTGTGTACAGTGTTCAGTACATGTTTAAAGTTCTTTGGAGCAATACCCAGAGATTGATTTCAACATGTATTATGCATTTGCCTATCAGATTAGGTGGTAATTTGAATAAAATAGAGAAAAATACCAAAACTTGTGGCTTTTGAAGTTGCTCTTTTAATCCAAATGGTAATGAGGAAATGGCTAATATTGCACTTGATGTTCTTTGCATTTCTGTCTTCTTTAATTTGCTTCCCTTGTGGAAGATGAATCTGTGGCAGGGAGGGTGGATCCTAGGTTGCTTTACTTGGAGGAAAAAAATAAGATGATGGCTTTGGAAACTTAAGTCCAGAATAAGCAAAGGTAGTCCTAAAATCACATATAAAATCATCTTGGGAAACGTGGAACAAAATGGCTCAAGACTGGTAGTACTTATGCTTGAAGTGATGGTCTGGATTTAGGTGGGTATTGCTAGGAAATACCTGAAACATAATCCTTGTTTTCTGGTATGAGAAACAAATAACATGCTGAGCCCTTTTCATTTATGTCACCCTATCAGTGTTGGTCCTTTCCATGGATAGGATGGTGCCTGATTGGCCTAGGAGGCTGTTTACTTTTTCACTGAAATATATGCAAAAGAATGTTGATCTTTGACTTTTAAATTTCCCACTGTAGTGCCTCTGGCTTGACAGTGCTTTTGGCTTGTCATGGGCATCAATGTATAGTGTAGTAATGTAATGTATAGTGTCTTCAAACTCCTGCCAGCTGTGTTATGTATCCATGATATGGAATGTGCCAGGATGAGTATTTGAAGATGTTGATGCGATAAGTGCCGCTTCAGGAACAGCGAGTAGTATTGAAATGGTACGAAACCTAGAAGTAGTAATGAAATGTCTATTTTAGAGTAAGCTGCATCAAATATTGATTTTAACTATACTTTTTTTTCTTTCATCATCCTCTGGAAATTTTCAGTTTAAGAATCAATAACATACATTTGTTTTGGTGATATTAGATGATTTTCTTTTTTGATGCTAGTTAAGACAGAAATAAACTCATCCTGATTTACTTCTTTGTTGTTGCCATATTTTGTTTGGGTTTTTTTAATGTAGGAACTAAATGCTGATGTGCCATTCTTACTGTGATTATTAAAGGAATATAATACCTTTTTATACTAAGTAAGTAAAAGAAAAGTAAAGCAGAAGACCATCAATTTTGACTACTTTCCATAGGCAAAGAAAAAAAATAGTGAAAGAGTCTTTTTCGGGGGTTAATTGATGAGCTTTATTTTTTTGTTGTTGTTGCCAGCTGTCTCTCTCTCAGTACTTAATTGCTTTATTTCTCCATTTTCAGTATCTAGTGATGGACTACTATGTTGGTGGTGACTTGCTGACACTTCTCAGTAAGTTTGAAGACAAGCTTCCTGAAGATATGGCTAGGTTCTACATTGGTGAAATGGTGCTTGCTATACATTCCATACATGAGCTACATTATGTGCACAGGTAAAATACCTTCTCATTTGGCAGAAAATACGTGTAAAGTTATATGAAGTTAATCCAAATTTTACTGCTATATATGCAAATACACACAGTAGCCAAAGGCAAACTACTATAGTAGTTATATTAGTATTATACTTTATGCTGTATAATAGCTATATAAGCTACTTTATTTTAAATACCAAGTTTTGATGGATTGATAATCAGAAGCAGTGACATTTATCTGACTAACCTTTTAAAGTCTGTTCTATTTTTAATCAGCGCTCTTGACTTATTCTCCATTCACCTAATAAATATTTATCTGCCTTTGTCCAAGCAACCTAGAAGTTTGAAGCAGTTTGAAATGGTTTGAACTTTCTACAGATGTTTAGACATTCTGCAAAATTTATGCACAGTAAGCCCATGATAACATCAGTGCGTCTGCTTACCTGAGGTCATTCTCGTCTTGTAATCAGTGGGCATGTGCTGGTCTAATTGTTTTTGCACACAAGATGTGTATTCCGAATCAGTGGCTACCATCAAGTAAACCAAGGTTGTGGTTGGTAGTAGCTGTACAGTTAAAGTTTAAAAAGCATAGGGAGTTCTCAACTATAATGGTTTTTTTCTTCTATTTGCACTTTGATTGCTGTTTTAAAAATTGAAAAGATACTTAAACTCTCTAAAACTCCTGTGAGCAAATGTGGACAATATTTGGGGATTTAAAAATGTTACAGCCTCAGAGAAGTTCACCAGAGGCACCACTGCACCAATTTCCAAGGAAGGTGGCCTGACTTACTGAGCAGCTATGTCTTTTCACAAGGCTGAATGAAAGTCTGGTGTGGTAATAGGAGTGTGTGGCTCTGTGGCCAAAGCACGTGCTTTGAACAGGACATGTGCCAATGCCCAAGAAATTACTGCTTGGCAACTGGAATGGATTAGGAGGAAGCATGATTGCTCTGGAGAGGGTTTCAAGGACCCTTTAAGGGCTTATACGACCTGTTAGCTGTAGATAGGAGACAGTGGAGCTCAGAGAGGAGCCATTAAGCCTTTCTGAACAGCAGGACTGGTCCCTGAGGCAAGGGAGAGCTGCATGCCAGGCAGAGATTGGCTCATGCTGCAAGTGCCACTGTGAGCAGTGTTCTTTAAAAAAACAAACAAACAAATTAGTGTACAGTTGTATATTAGTTTTCACAGTCCCCTGCAACTACTGAGCTTAACTTGTGGTTGTGGAACATTGACAGTATCTGGAACTGAAATGTATGGAATAAGTTTAACAATCCAGAATTACTAATTAATTTATTGGGGAAGCATAGTGACATAGTCCAGTTTTCTCAGCACATATTTTTGTGTATTATTACAAGTAAATATGCATTTAAATTTATGTAGACAGGCATAGATTAGCATTTATTATTTTGTAGTAATACTGCTAATGAGAAGCAGTATTAGTGACATTTGAGTAATTAATTTCAGAGCATTAGCCCTTGGTTAAAAAATGTTAATTCAAGTTTGTGTTGGAAAATATATCAAGTTGGCAGGATTTTTACACATGAGGAGCTTTGTTAAATCTGTCATGGTTTTTCTGACAAATTTCAAGTGTGAAACTGAAATTCAGTATCTTAAAAATCAACCATTGTCAGCTTCCACTTCTAATACATCTTGTTTTAGGTGTATTAGAGCCCCTTATTTTTGTTTACTCCTAGTAATTCTAGTCTCCTCAAAGATTAAACTGAAGCTGTTGTACAGTTTTTAAGTTTTTCAACACATGTATTGGCATTTGGAATTTCACATTTGAAAAAAACCACAGATTTTATGGTGCAACAAAACTAGTGAGTTGAATGTAGGTTAGGAGGAGAGAGTCATAAATAGTACCATTAAAAGAGTTAACATCAGTGGGTAAAATTCTATGTTATTTTGGTGCAAGGTTAATCTTTACAAGCAGAGCTAATACGGTATGTTTAAATCTTTTCACTTTTATCTATTCTAACAGGGACATAAAGCCTGATAACGTCCTTTTGGACATGAATGGCCACATACGACTGGCAGACTTCGGGTCCTGTCTGAAAATGAGTGAAGATGGCACAGTATGTATGAAGCAAAATTTATTTGGGTCGTTGATCGTGGGAACTTCTAAGTGTGTTGCTGGTTTTAAAGAGATTAGATATCAGTGTGTATCAGGGATGTGATAGATTGTGAACTTCTGACATGATCAAAATTGAGGGTACACTATAACTGAACATACTTAAAATGCATTTTTGAAATCTTCATCTCCTTGTTTTACAGGCTGCTAACTTTTCAAGTGATCTTGTGCTATATTTTTCTAGTTTTCACGTTTTCTTCTAATGACCATTTGAGTCCAAGGGGGAGAGGGTGAATGGCCTGCTACACTGGTTAGGCACACACAAATGTGGAGTCACCATCCCTGTAGGTATCAAAAAGATGTGTGGATGTGGCACTTGTAGACACAATTTAAGTGGACTTGTCAGTGCTCTGTTAACAGCTGACATAATGATCTTTTCCAACCTAAATGATTGTCTTGATTCTATAATTAATAAGCAGTTTGTTTTATGTGCCTTTGACAAATGGAACAGCAACATGATGGTAATTGGCCATCTTGTGCAGCAGATTGGATTTACCTCTAAAAGCTGAATTGCTTGTGACAGGTTTTGTTTTGCCTTGTTTAGGGCACTTCCAGGGGTGCCAGTCCTGCCAAAGTATGGCATGCAGCATCATTTACTGGTTTTGGCACTAACTCACATCTTGTTGATGTTCTCTAGTCATAAAATGCCTGTCAAAGCTTTACCATAAAAAAATGCAAAATGAAGGAGAATTGAGAACATACTCCTAGGGATTAGTCCACCCTGATGTTCAGGGCTTCCCTTGACAACTTTTGCACAGAGTTATTTCTTCACCTTATTCCTGTAGTACATTTGCACATTAGGCATCCAGTTGCACATTAGGCAAAAAACATTTGACTGGTTTCTGACATAATAAAACTTACCTAGGAAATTTGTTTTGTGATCTTCAAATGAAACTGTAAAATTCAGCAGTAGGACCTGATCTCCCTAATTACTAATTTTTAATTTCAACTTTTGGGCAGCAAATTTGGCATTTCAATGGGCAGTTTGCCCATTCAAATGGCAAATTGCCGATTTCAAATTTGGGCAGGTTTAAAGTATGAGCAGACACAAAGACAAAATGTGTTTTGTATTTCTGCTTTTATGATATCTGTGATTATTTTGGGTTTCTGCTGTGTTGAGAATAAAACATATCAACTGATTTTATGTAGCAGTAGAATGGAACTTAATCTTTGCAGCCTTTGTTACTGTCTTAATATTTTCTTTGTTATGTTGCTGTGAATTTATGAATCTCTTCCTTTTCCAGAATCATGTTGTGATGTCTCTGTTTGTCAGAAATACTAGTGTTTGAGTAAAACAGTTGCTGAGAGAAACTGGAAACTTATGAGAACAATGTTTGCCCTATTTTTAAGGTACAGTCATCAGTAGCAGTGGGTACTCCTGACTACATCTCTCCTGAGATACTGCAAGCGATGGAAGATGGAATGGGGAAATATGGGCCTGAGTGTGACTGGTGGTCTCTGGGTGTCTGCATGTATGAAATGCTCTATGGTGAAACACCCTTCTATGCAGAGTCACTTGTGGAAACCTATGGGAAGATTATGAATCATGAAGTAAGAGCTGTATTAAATCTCTTGTGTTCTGAGTTTATGTTTACAGAGAAACTTACCACTTAAAGATATTGAAGTGATTGCTTTTTCACAGTGTTTTAGGCTGATGTTGTGTAGGTTTGTTGGTTCAGGTTTTAGAGATGCTTGCTTCTCTGAACTGCAGAAATTTAATTCTTTGACAAATTTTTTCTCTAAATGCTGATTTTCTTGTTGGAAAATGTAAGCAACCATCACAAAATCAAAATTAAAATGTACCCCAATCTTTTAAGTCTAGAGTAATTGCAGTTATTAGTGGTAATTACAACTTTTAGATCTTATGTTTGTTTATGATAAGAAAAATATTTTCTAAATGTAGATTATATTTTGGTAAGAGAAACAGATATTTAACCAATTATTAGAAAAATACATTCTTAAATATGACAGCATAAAGAATTGATTAACATTGTGGGGGTTTAAGAGTTGAAATTAATTTAATCTTGAGGAGTGCATCTCCAGGAGATCAGTGGACCTCTGACTAAGAATACCAGTCTGTCTTTATTGTATGATCTTTAATATGTTGTAGTGTGTAAAAATCCGGGTATGTCTTTAAAAAAAGTTTGCTTTTCCTAACAGAGTTATTGTAATCACAGAGCAAACAGATCTGTTTTAAAGAAATTGAAAAATGATTTCTTGTACTTGAAATCCAATTTAAGACAAAAAGTCTCTCACTGAATATATTGAATCATGCTCTGTCATTGCTCACTGTAACTAGAACAATATTTGACTATTCATTTCCAGTTTTATTGGTGTAATTTAATGGATTTTTTGAAACTACAGTTGGAAGTTTTGGAATTAATTCCCTCTCTAAAAATCTCTGTTTCTTTTGTTTTCCAGGAACGATTTCAGTTTCCATCCCATGTTACAGATGTATCTGAAGAAGCAAAAGATCTTATTCAGCGACTTATCTGCAGCAGGGAGCGTAGGCTGGGACAGAATGGAATAGAGGATTTTAAGTCTCATGCATTTTTTGAAGGACTTAATTGGGATAACATCCGAAACCTAGAAGCACCTTACATTCCAGAAGTCAGCAGTCCTTCTGACACCTCGAACTTTGATGTAGATGATGATGTACTAAGAAATCCAGTGAGTCTTTGTTTTTAGATATTACTAATGGAAATATGCATCCTTGCTGCACTGTAAGGTAGTAGTGAGAACCTACTTCAAAATAAATAAAGAGATGAAAAATAAGTCACTCCAAATGCAAAAAATTCAAGGTTTTCATCTCTTTGGTGTTTTGCGCTATCACAAACAGAAATCATGAGCTACTTTTTTAAGTTGCCAGACTGCATTACTGTTAAAGTTAAAACATATTTAGGTAGGGAAAAAAGCCCCTTAGTTGGCCTTTCAGTTTACCTTTACAGGGAGCTAGTATTTGGATTTATGTCTTTTCAAAGGTGAGAAACAAAATCTGTCTTTAGAAATGCACATATATTTTCTGTGTAGCTTGCAAACACAACTGTCCAAGTGAGAGGACTCATCCTGCTACTTCTCCATTGACTTAAGGAGCAGGAGGGTTGTTCTTGGAGTAGAGAACTTTGGTGTTGTACTCCTCCATTTCTGTTGTGTTGTAGTTTACTAATGGGTCAGGAGGAGTAGAGAGCTTTTGTGGTAATTTGTCCACTGGCTTGTATTCCAAGAAGTTAAGAGCTTTTGGCACATTTTCTGATTACATGTCTGACAGTAACTAGAACACTAAGACTAACAGCATGCATTTTGGTGCCTGGTCACTTTTAATTAGGAACTTGGAATTTTGGGTTTCTTTAACTGGCTGCATTGTGCTTTGAACTTGTTGAAATGCTGCCCTTTCAAGTGCCAGTTCAAGAGGCTCCGAAATTCAAGTCATTCTATTCGGCGACCTAATCTGCGAAGTCCTTTGTCCAGGGGCAGTGGAGCATAACTGCCAATTGTCAGTTGGTGTATTAAGAAAAATCTTTCCATTAGCTGTCTCTCTTTTAGCTGTTGGGGCTCAATGAAATGCCTTTCACTCTGTATGGGTTTCCCTCTTGGGTTTTCATGCACGTTGTTTTCATGCAGGAAGTGGTGCCACCAAGTTCTCATACAGGCTTTTCTGGATTGCATTTACCATTCGTTGGGTTTACGTACACAACTGATAGGTAAGCAAAAAGATATGTTTTATAAAGGAAGCTTGTTTCCCAATGCAGCTAATTCCTGGGGATTCTCGTTTTTATAAAAATATTAAAAGGCTGGTGTACTTGTGGCCAAACTTTTATTCCTTGGTTTCTTTTTTTTTTCAAATGTCTGGACATATTTTGATCCTGTTTGCCAAGATTAAGTGCTTTTGTATTTAATATTGTATCTGTTTGAAATGAAAGAAAGTTAAGGGACTAGATGTGTTAATTGCAGTCCCTGCATTGAGAGGCTGACAGCAAGTCTTCTCCACACTGGACATCTGCCAGCTACTGTTCAGGATTATCACATTGCTCTGCTGTCCTGCTGGTAGACCAAGTTAGCATGGAGGGTTCTGAGCATGGACAAAGTGGCTCACTTTGCATATCTTTGAAATGGCCTCCATCTCTGAAACATATACCTGTGTCTGATCTTAGGATATTTGGCCTGTTTGTTATTTCATTATTTATCTTTGCTGGGATTTGTTACCCCATGAAGCCAAAACATGTCTGTCATCCTTTTCACAGTGAGATCATGTGCCTTAACTTAAATCCGTCTTTGCCATGCTTCAAACTAAACTTTTAGGGTTGTTCCTCAGCTGTCTCAGTGCAGGTACACTTACCTGCTTCCATTTCTTCCAGGTACCTGTAACCTTTATCATGGGAGAGTGTGCTGGTGGCACTCAAACCACTATACTAATTTTGTAAAACAAAAATTGGTGAACTAAAACCACTACATGAATGTTAACATTTTTCAGTCATTTAGGCAGTTTGTGAAGTGAAGGTATATCTGCATCATCGAAGTCCTGCATGCAGGCAGCATGCACAGTAGCTAGGGAATAATAACTTTACCCTGAGAATTGTCTCTGCAGTAACAATTACTCCACTAATTGTACTTGTAAATTTAAGGTGCATATTTGGTAGAATCCCAGCATGTCCCAGCTACAGACTGCTGTGAGTATTTAATAAAATATCCTAACTTACATATTTCTTTTCAGCTCTTTATCTGATAGAGGCACTTTAAAGAGTGTGCTGCAGTCTGACACTGTAACCAAAGATATGGATGTACAGCGAGACTTAAAGAACACTTCACAAATAGAAGGCTATGAAAAGAAAATACGGAAATTAGAGCAAGAAAAGCAGGATTTGAACAGAAAACTGCAAGGTTAGTGGTTTATATTTGTTTGGATTCTTGGTTCTGCTCATTGGAATATATTTTATTGAAAATCTTTTCCTTTTTGGATTTTAAGAATCTACACAGACAGTGCAGAACCTCCAAGGTCCAGTGTGTGTTACGGCAAATACAAGCCGTGATAAGGAGATTAAAAAACTAAATGAAGAAATTGAACGGTTGAAGAACAAATTAACAGGTAAGCCTCTGGCATGGTAATTATAGTAATGCAATTTATTTTGCAATAAGTAGAATTAATGTTCTTGAGGTATTTAAAAAACAAAGGGTTTTTAAAAGCCTTGTTCAATATTAAGAGACGTTTCAGTTTTTTCTAGATGAGCACTTAACTAGTTCTTCCATTTGCTTGGCTTGATAGCACACACTAGCATGGGAAGTCCAGAGTGTGATGAATTGTGTGGATGGATTTAGTTAAATATTTTGCGTGATATTTGTTTTCCTAAAAATCTCAGGAGATCCTGTTCTTATTCCTCCACTTGGGGAGAAGTATTGTGTTGGAGAGGTTTTACTTGGAGACAGGTGTAAGAGACAGGAGATTGAAGTCTGGTTGCTCTTCAGTAGCATAAAGGAGTAGATGGGGGGATGTGTAATAGTAGTTCACATTTAAATATTTCTGAGCTTCTGCTCCCTTTGTGTTTCTGTGTTTGGTGATGCATTAATTAGGAAGCACTGAGCGTTCCAGAAAAACAAATACTGGCATCTGTCCTGAGGGAAGACTGACTCATCCATATCACTGGAAATCTGTTGTTTGACAATGCTATTAGTTTATCCATGCAAACCTCCTGTTAACACCTAATTTTTAAGTGGGAATCAGTGATAAACAAAGTGGTAGTTTTGAATCTTGATGACTTGGCTGAGAATTTTATAGAGGCCTGTATAGTGTGAGTTCAGATGCTGAGTTGGATTTTTTAGAATATTTTTTCCCCATTTCATTTGACAATATAACCTTTTTGTAGGTGTAGGCACAGCAAAAATCAGCTCCGCTCTTCTACATAGGTTATCCTTCCAAAAAAGCTATTCTTGTGTTCTGAAGTTAGGTTTGAATCACAATAATTAGATTAAGGCTCTGCTTTTGCATTCAGGTTTATCTAGAAATAAGGATTTATTCTTTCAGGTTATCTAGTTCTTCAACCAGTGATTTCCTGTTAAGTATAAATTCTAACAGTATGTCCTGATTTAAAAAGAAGTAGCATTGGTTCATGTAGGGTGGGAGGACATTTGTTCTGAAGTGAGGAAGGGAGTAATACTTCAAGCATTACAGCAGTGCTTGGGATCCTGGATACTTTGGCCCATTTTTCTGTTCTGCCATAGATATCAGTGGAACTTGAGTGAAACAATTAATTCCCTGTGAAATTGCTTATTTATTTGTTTAATAGAAGTAGTAATTAAAACCAAACAGAGATGGCAGTTCATTTTCTTAGAATTGATAAGACTGAGAAGGAGTATGTGAAGGAGGTTATGTTGGGGTTTTTGCACTTAAAACCAATAATTTCAAATCAAATTTGTTTATTTGTCTGTTGAAGTAAAGTGAGAACAAGCTGCCAGGAGTATGGGCAGTCAGGTCTCTGGGTTACCTTGTGCAGGATGGTATTTCTTTCCCAAACTATTCATTAGTTTTTACCTAGAAAATAAATAGTCCTTTCCTGTCTTGCTGGATGCACTAATGACTGTTGCCTTTTTGTTGTATAATGAAAACTATTTAGGAAACATATTACTAGAGCTGGAATTGGAACATTTCAAGTTTATTTTAATATTTTCAAGGACTAGAAGTTGTGTTCCTCAAAAACTAAACAAAGCCTTGTGCTAAGGCTTTTTCACTCAGAGATCACAATCTTTGGGGCTGAGAAAAATAAAATTATTTTGAGGTATCAGTGTCTCAAAGTTGCTTTAAACAGTCTAAAATGGTGGGAATAGAAAGAAGCTGATTTTCCAAGCAAAGTGATGCCAATTTGCATGAGTAATGTGGCTTGTTTTATTGGTGTTAATTAGGATACCTTTAATGTATTGATCTACAGATATAAGTAAACTGGAAGCACAGCTTGCGGATGCAGTGGCTTTTCGACAAGAACATGAAGACTCCATACACAAGTTGAAAGGGCTAGAAAAGCAGTGCAGAGTACTGAGGCAAGAAAAGGAGGACCTTCATAAGGTATTGATCTAAAGATAGATACTTTTAAAAATTATCATATAAAGTAGTTTTAGAACAGTTGTGTTGTGATTGCAATTTTAGCATTTTAAATGCTGCTCTTTAAAAAACGCAGAGATATTAGGGAACCTGTTCAGCAGTACAGTAGCTTTCCAAAGGATCACATGTTCTTTCTTGGAAGTTGATGGGCTTCTTATTTCAAATGTGTTCTGCTAGATGAAACAAACACCTAAAGAATAGTTTTAATTAAGCTGGTTAATTATTTTTAACTGTTTCAGTAGAAGTCTGAGGGCAGTGAAGAGAGACTTCAGAGCCTTGGGGTGACTTGTTAAGGGATCAGGAATACAAGTATTGTTCTCCTCCATTCTTCCAGTTTCAGGGGATGATGAGGGAGGAAACAGACCCAGCAGATACCTGGCTGGTATCACTGCAGAGTTATGGGGTTTTTGACCATGGGTCAGTTTACATGACAGCAGGCTTGCTGGTGACATTTGGAGTACACTTGTCTATTTGGGGGAAAAGGGTCTTTGCACAGAAGTTAGCAGGGCTCATTGAAAGAGCCCATTTACTCTTTTTTATACCAAAAGGTTAATTATTGCTTAAGGCTAATGATGACTTTTACATAATCATTGAGTGTATTTGCTGCTGTGTAAATTATCCCTTTGTTTGCTTCCTAAATTTTAGCAGTTTTAAGTCAGCAACGTATTTTGTAGTTAAGTAAATAGGGATTTGCATATACTACCTGCCACATTCAATAATAGTAAAAAAAGCTACCTGTATTGCAATAACTAGTTGAGCAAAGGTCTACCAGCCATATTATTCCTGAGCATTCATATGGATCCAAAAGTAATCAATGAGCCAGAATTTCTGGGCTGTTTGTACTAGAATTTAACAGTCTCTCTTCTGTCTGTTAACCACTGGTAGGGGTTAGTTGCTAGAGTATATGAGTAGCAGAGAAGGCAGATATGCTGCTTTTGGTCTGAACGAAGGCTTTTTTGGGAAGTTAATCTTCTGCAATGCTCCTACTAATGGCAGAAATTTTTAGAATTCCCTTGTACAGTATAGGTTTATTTTGTTGTGTCATTCTGCTCTTTTTCTTGTTTTTCCTCCCAATCTCAAATGATTTTATGTCAAACATTCCATTTGTATTTTAATCCTGTTGATTTTTGTTAACTACTTTCTTTAAAGGGAATAGTTTTTATACTTTAATAAATTAAAGTGTTAAGAGCTTCACAATTTGTTTTAAAGAATCTTCCTCAGTTTTCTGAAAAATCTTATATTTGCTGCAGCCCCTCAGTGCTGATAGAACATATTTGATGTGTCTCCTGAATCTGCTGTCTCCTAAAGCATTCCTTTAAACAAGGTTACAAATGTGCAGGTGCATGGTAGTAATATAAAATCAAGTTATTTAGAAGTGAGGTGGCCTTGTGTAGTCACATTTATAAGAAAGACTTCTAGGATACCAAAGGTAGCTTTGGAGCTGCCACACTAAAAGCAGAGTAATGGCTGTCTTTGTATGTCACTGCAGCTGCTTAGCTAAAACAACTGTGTAAATTAACAGTGAGAAATCTTTAGTAGTTACATGAGGTGGTCAAAACAAGCTTATGTAGGTCCAGTTTCTTTCTTCTTGGAAAGAATATATTTAGTTCAAATTACTCTTTTTATTATATATATATATTTTTATTTTTTTTTTTAACCAGCAACTTGTAGAAGCCTCAGAGAGATTAAAGATGCAGTCCAAAGAGCTGAGGGATGCCCACCAACAAAGGAAGCTGGCTGTGCAGGAGTTCTCTGAGCTCAGTGAGAGGATGGGAGACCTGCGCTCCCAAAAGCAGAAGCTGTCCCGGCAACTTCGTGACAAAGAGGAGGAGTTGGAAGTGAGCATGCAGAAAATCGATGCTCTGCGGCAGGACGTCCGTAAATCGGAGAAGATGAGAAAAGAGGTAGCTTGATTAAATAGCTGGCACTCATGTGTTTCACCTGCTGCTTACCGCGTACCTCACATCTGATTGTATTGAAAAATCAGAGTGTCTTTGGGGGATTTTTGTGAGCTTTTTATTTGCACTCAGACTGATTTGAATCTTGAGGAAAGTATTCTTGCTCTATGCTCAGTTTATTAGTTCTGGTGTTTTGATTCTTGTACAGTCTTCTCTCACAGTCAGCCTGAAATCTCTAAAGCTCAGTGAGGGTCTTCATATGCTCTGAGGCTGGAGTATTCTGACTTCAGTGTTTTTTTAACTGAATGTTTCTCTTCAGCTGAAGGGTGGAGTAGTGATACAAAACTAAATCTGGGGTTTTCCTTCCTCTGTAGTTAAGTCATTGTAAGAGTACCTGTAATATCTTTAAGCAAGTTAATTTCCAATTAGTATTCTAGGCAATTTTATGGTTTTACATGAGATGAAGTGGATAGCCAGAAGAGGGCATAAGAAAAAATTACTGGTTAATCTGGAGTGTTTTAATCACTGAAAAATCATCATGTTTTCTGTATTCTCTGGGTGAAATGTAGAAGAGAAATTCAAGAGCTATATAAGCATTGCAAGAAAACTTCTGGCAAATTGAATGGTAGTCTATGAAAATGCAGTAGATGATGAAGTTTCTAAGGCTTTTATCCATGAACAAGACATGATAGTTAACTGGGAGTTGATGAATTGCTGTGGCATCTCATCTCTAGAGCAGAGTGCAGCAGGCATTCAAGTGTTGTTACTAATGCAGTTAAATACTTTCATGCAGAGCCTTAAAAATCTCCTGTCTTTTTTCTTGAAAATTCCTCTGTACTCCCTTTCATAACAGTTCTATCAATCTTTTATTCAGAACACAGTCTAGAAGTTCATTATCTTGTCCCACAGTCCTAAGTACAATCCTTTTAAAAAACAACTTTGCTAGTTTGATTTGAACACAGAAAAACAAATCTTATCTTCCTGTCAGGGTTTGAAACTGTGCTGCTATTGCTTGAATTCCAGCAGTTGCCTTAGTTGCCACCAAATCTAAATTGTCTTTCTTACAAGCTTTCTGAAGTCAATAAATGGATGATCAAGCTTATTTTGTTCCATAATTGCAAAGTAAAAATATTCAGTGTTCATGTTTGAAGTGTTTTGCAGTAATTTGGTTGAAAGGTTGATATTTTAAGCTGTCTTACTGAGATACTGAGGCATGGAGCTGACCTGTAAATGTAGGAGACTTTCTTCTTTCTCAGCTGCAGTGTCTTCCTAGTGCCATTTCCTTCTCTTTGCTGTAATAGAAGCTGTGCAGTTATCCCTGAATGGGCTTGATGTAGTTCACATCAGTACAAAGAGTCGTAAAATAATCGTTCTCTGCATGAGACAGATGGATGCCTGAAACACTGAAGGCAAAACAATTATCATGACATTCTGAGATGGTTGTTGTAGTGGTGTAACTTAAAATAGAAATCAGTAAAACTTGCTGCTAGGCCATATGGAGGCAAGGAAATAAATGATACAGATAGTGTTATCTTGTGTTGAAATGACCTAAAATGACTTGTTACAGCTGGAAGCACAACTTGAAGAAGTCGTAGCAGAAGCATCAAAAGAACGCAAGCTCCGTGAGCACAGCGAGGTTTTCTCCAAACAACTGGAAAATGAACTGGAAGCTCTAAAGGTTACATGTTTTTTGACAAATATTTACTCATGGCCCAGAAGCTGCAATAGTTTGGCTTACTCAACTATTGATACCAGTGGGAGACTTAAAAACTACAGCATTACCAGAAACCTGACCTAACCCATCCAGATTTATTTGCCTTTTTTGCTTGAAAGCCTTTAATTGCTAGATACTAATGTATTGAAAAAGCTCAGTTTATATGAATTCTAAGCAGCTACTAAACCAATGTGGTCCAAATCTGTTACCTCTGCAAGCCATTTCAACCCCTTATTCAGGTCATGTAATCAGAACAGTCACTTATATATAATGCTTGGGGACAACCATCTTTTAAATCACTCAGTGCCCAAATAAAAATTTTCCCAAAGTTCCACCAGTTGGACAATCCTGACTTCTAAGAGTGTTCTCAAAATATAAAGATCATAGCTTCTCCCTGATGGTTTTTCCTCTTGTTCTGCAGTTGAAGCAGGGAGGCCGGGCAGCTGGTGCCACACTGGAACATCAACAGGAGCTTTCCAAAGTTAGGTCTGAGCTGGAAAAGAAAATCTTATTTTATGAAGAGGAGTTGGTCCGACGAGAAGCGTCACATGTTTTGGAAGTAAAAAATGTGAAAAAGGAAGTACATGATTCAGAGAGCCATCAGCTTGCACTCCAGAAGGAGATCATGATATTAAAGGATAAATTAGAGAAAACAAAGCGAGAGAGGTAAGCTTTTGGGCATGCTTCCCTCACTATGGATTTCTGTTTGTTGTGTGTATATATTGCATTGCATGGGTGCCTGTGAAAGCTGGTATTTCACCCTCTCTTTATTTCTTTTTGAAAATCCCAGTCTACAGGTTCAGCAATGTGACAGTATAAGTGTTTCTATTTCTTGTCCTTCTCTTTAGGCACAGTGAAATGGAGGAAGCAGTAGGAACAATGAAGGAGAAATATGAGCGTGAAAGATCTATGCTCTTGGAAGATAACAAAAAACTAACAACAGAAAATGAGAGGGTAATTATTTCAGGAAACATACAATTCTTACTTCACTAGTCTCTGATGTTGAAGTTGTTACTCACTGAGCAGGACAAGATCTGTGAATGTTCAGGCACTATCTGAATTTTTAAAATGTCATTTTTGTCCTATAAATATTAGAGATTTATCTACATAGTAACTTCAGCACCTTGGTACTCTGCTCTTTGGGGGATTGATTCCCGCAATTAAGAGGACACCACCCTTTGATTCTTCATGAAGGCTGCAAAGAAAGGGAATCATTGACACACACTTCCTGCCTTCCTGGTGGTTTACAGTTAAGCCTTATTCCTCTGTGACCTCTACACTTGCTTTTGTGTTTTCCTTTGTTTTAGATTATTTTGTGTGAACTGGTAGTTCACAGAAAAGAAGCCCATCCAGATAGCCCAGGGTGGTCTTGTTTGTTCAGATTCTAAAGGTGTGTAGGCACACATATGCAGTAAAAGTCTGAAACTGACCTAAGTCACAAGTGAAACTAATCTCTTCTTTCAGCTCTGCTCCTTCGTGGACAAAC
Organism: Pycnonotus jocosus; assembly: GCA_013400435.1. NCBI lineage: Eukaryota > Metazoa > Chordata > Aves > Passeriformes > Pycnonotidae > Pycnonotus > Pycnonotus jocosus. The sequence continues at coordinate 344,939 of VWYP01020847.1, forward strand.
TGACAGCACAGAACAGACAGCTGGAAGATGAGCTCCAAGATCTAGCAGCAAAGAAGGAGTCTGTTGCTCACTGGGAAGCCCAGATTGCAGAAATCATTCAATGGTATGTGCAGGTTAGATATCCAAATATGGCCACTTTCAACTTTTGAAATATTGGTTGGCTTCTTTTTTTTTTTTTTTTTTAACATATAGCTGGGCCTTGTCTGTGTCTGAGATCAGCAAAAGCATGGTACTTCTGAGTGTTGATTTTATTTAAATTGCCAGATGCCACTGAGACAAGTACAAAGCAGAGTCTTGGTGTCAACTGTCTTCAGTCTCTAAAGTGATTGTTAAGTCACCAATTTGGAATATTTTGATAAATTCATTCAGGAAGTTGGTCATGATTTAAAAGGTCAACATTAACATATAGAACCTCACTAGCTGTACTAGACAATCACTTAGTACTTCCACTCTTCTCCGCTATATAATTCATTGTTTTAGCAAGTGTGCGCAAGAATTTCAACATGCAAAACAAAAAGGACTGGAAGATGCTCTTATAAAAATTGAGCAAGTAATATGCAGATCATTTTCATATAACAGTGAATCTCTGCAGAACTCTTGCTAATGGCAAAAAGGAAGTTTCAGTTTCCCTAGCAACTGCCACAATCAAGAAAATCAGATATAAGAAAAATCTAAAGCAGGCAATCTGAGATGTATTCAGTTTTCTGTTGCTTGAGAGAGTTTTCCCTGCTCTGTTACTTCCTGTTATGTCCCTAAACCCAGAGCAGACACTGATAATTTGGTGATGCAGTATTCAGTGCTGTCAGCCATGAAACGGCTAAGTTACAGGTTTTTGTAATTGCACAACAGGGTAAGTGATGAGAAGGATGCTCGTGGCTATCTCCAAGCATTAGCTTCCAAGATGACAGAAGAACTAGAATCCCTGAGAAGTTCCAGTCTGGGGTCACGAACACTGGTAAGGAAATAGGAAATATTCAAGGTGTTCTGGGCATGTCTGAAAAACTATATTTTTGTATCTAAAAAGAATTAATCCTCTGCTCTGCTTTATAGCTTTTAGCTACTGCTTGCAAATACAACTAGACAATCTGATCAGAATTTGATAACTACAGGAGGCAGTTTTTTCATACTAATATCTGCCATCAGAGATACTAAACAGTACAGAGGAGAGAAGAAACAGTAACTTAAACCATCAGAGGGGAGTACAGAAATATACTTTACCATGTTATGTGCAATTGAATATTTGCTGTTAGAGTGAGACAACAAAGTAAGTTTTCTTCTATGAAAAAATACTATCTGCCTTATACCAGTACAAATTAGGGACACACAGAGCATGTGGCTTTATTTACATGCAGAATAATGAGACCTTTGTGCCATAATTTTCCCATACAGTAGTAACATTAATTCCTCAAAATTTAATAGAAGAGCTCTCATAAGGGAGTATGGTTTCGAAGGGAAAAACACCTGCATAAGGAAAGGAAGAGCCATTTGCAGCTTGGCATGGGAACCCACAGCCCTACCAATGCCAGCCAGCAGTCTGCCATCCAGAATCCATCTGCTGCTGGTTTATGCATATGAGAAGTTACTCACCCCTTCCAAACCTATGAATATAAGAGAATAAGAGAAAGTTTTATTTCTGTGAGCTGACATTTGTTTGCATCATCAGGAGACAATTATAATATTGAAAGGTTTAATGGGAAAAAAGATTGGATCAAATGCAGTTTGCATTTTTATCTTAGCTACTGCCAGAATAAAGAACACTGTCTGTTCTTTATATTATAACTGGTTTTGTAACTTCTACAGAACCTGCTCTAAGGCAGTTACTTCTCAACATAAAAAGTGCTTTTCAATTTTCATGAATCTTAATTGCAGGTTCATCTATGACTAGAGAGGTATTCATTAGGGAATATCTGAAACGTAGTCCACACTGAAAAATGCCTGGAAAAGCTCAGAATATTAGCTTTTGGAGTAGCAGGGAGGAATTGCATGGTGTATGCTGAGGTATAGCATATGTTATATGTATAGTAGCATATATAGTATATGCTGCTTAGTAAGCATAAGACTTGGCTTAGGCAAATGTTCCAGGTATCTTGAGCATCTCAAGACCCAGACTCTTTCTTCCTTTTTTCTGCTCATGGTTTTGCTACTCTTGGTATGTTTTATGTTAGTATGTTTTACATTCAATGTTGACATTTATCTCATCTTTGAAAGTCCCATTATATCACTGTGCAAGTTTTACACTCAGTTCTAGACTGGACAGTCAAAACTAGTCATTTCCAATGGGTTCTGTCTGTTTGACTTCCATGCTTAGTGATCCAGTATTTTGGTTTCCAGCATATTGTGTTAATGCTGTAACCAATATTAAAATTGCTCCTTCCTTCATTTTTGTGTAATGAAGACCAATTATTGACTAATTTTCATGCAGTCCATAGCTGATTAAAAGAGCATTCTCTGAACCAATGTGAAAGCTAATTTATGTTTTTGGACAAGACAGAAATAACTTTAGGCAATTGATAGTAATATTCAGTAACTTACTGCAACAGGATCCGCTTTGGAAAGTGCGACGCAGTCAGAAGTTGGATATGTCAGCAAGGCTGGAATTACAGTCAGCCCTCGATGCAGAAATTCGTGCCAAACAACTGGTCCAAGAAGAGCTACGGAAAGTTAAAGATGCAAACATATCTTTTGAAAGGTAATGAAGGTTTTGGTTCTGTTTGGGGATTAATGTGCTAGTCTAAAATGCTGTTTAGAATAGCAGCAACTTTCTTAAAATGACCTCTTGTGCCTGGGATATCAGACTCTGTCAGAAGGATCCCGTTCTACAAACTACACATTTCTTACATAGTCATTTGAAAATTGTAAAAACTTCAAGTAAACACTTCACTGCTATAGTAAGTTACAAAGCTTTGGCATCTGAGGAAAAAAGTCTAAGAGCAAATTCAAAGCAAATTCTCTACCATTTCTTTGATTAACTGGAGAGTTAGACATGTTCTTGGGAGTTAAAAGTCAAAGTACTATTAAAATAATTTTGTTTGGCAGATACCTGCAGTGATACCAGAAGACTTAAGTACAGTTTTAAATATCTAGTCAGATAATGAGGTGTCTGTTCAGGGGAAAAGTTAAACTAATCATACTTTTTAAAAATATCACTTAAAAAAACCCCAATGTCCCTCAAAAAAAATTAAAAATAATTGCTCAAAAAACCCAAACAAACAAAAAAGGCTTTTTCTGAAAGTCTGAGATATACGACCAGAAATTAACAACCTTGTCTATCGGCATTCCTGCCTTTGAGACATTTCAGATTACATTTTGGTCATATTTTTTTATTTTAGTAAATTAAAGGAAGCAGAAGCAAAAAATAGAGAACTATTGGAAGAGATGGAAGGTTTGAAGAAAAAAATGGAAGAAAAATACAGAACAGATTCAGGTAATTAAATTTACTATGTTCTAAGAGAGTTCTAACACAACTTGTGATGTTGCCTTTTAGCTAAGCCTGTTCTGCTTTTGGTTTTAGGTCTCAAACTTCCAGACTTTCAAGATTCCATTTTTGACTATTTCAACACCTCTCCTCTTGCACGTGATTTGACTTTCAGAGTGAGTTACTACACAAAATAACTACAAAAATGAGATAATTGAATTACATTTTAATTATGTAATAGTAACTCTTAGGCACTGTATGGCAGATTGGTATCTTGCATATCAGCCAAATCAGCGTGGCACAGAATTGGATGCCCAGTAGATGTCAGATTGCTTGGCATTTTGTAGAGAAGCTGGCACCTCTGGGAAATATTCTCAGAAGTTCACTTTAATCATTTCCCATTCTAGCTTCTTTGTTTAGGTTAATCTCAAACATTTGCTAAATGAAATACGTTCAGGGTTTTTTTGGAAATGCTGGCACACCCTCTTACAAATAAGGAATTAAATTCTTTGCAGTTGGAAGATGCTGATAATTACAAGGAAAAGTGTTCACACAGTTCAAGGAGTGCTTAAACAGATACGTAAAATTGTTGGCTCCAGATCTTAATGGAGTGGTTAGAGGAGAAGGAGCTGGGAAGAGAATCAGAGAACCCACAGATGTTGGTATAATAAGTTTATTGTGACACACCCTGTGATCCTTAGAAAACTAATCATACAAATCACAGCTTCACGTAGGCGTTTCACTTTAAATGATTTGTGCATTCCCAGAGGAAGCAGCTGTTAAATGCAACATTGAATCACATTTCCTTACTTCATGAACTCTTGATCCTTGAAGATTTTTGTTGGTTTTTTTTTTTAAATTTTGTTTTGCAAAGCATATACACCTTGGGATAAAACCAAGAACTTGAACTGAAACCAATAATCTCTTTATGAAGTGGACTTAAAGGGCCACGGGTTAAAACCTCGTCAGTCTTGTAAAATTTTCTATCTGAGATGCCTACTCTCTCTTTTCTATTTTTCTGGGGTTTTTTAAAATTATCGCTGTTGCTAAAAACAAAAAAGCCTATGGACATGCTATGATATTTTCATACAGTTCGTGTATTTGCTGTTCCCAGTCACAAAATATCTATGCTGCCTTTCTGTTGAAGCAGCAAGATGTGCTCTATGGGTGACGAGGGAAGAGAGAGAAGCATATTATATGCTACTTTCTCAATACTAGCTTTTATCTACTGACCTTGATGTTTTAAAACATTGCTTTAAAAAGTACCAGATAGATGTAAAACAGTAACATGTAAAATATCAAGCCCATAAGTAAATAAGGTTCCATTCTATGGATCCTGAAATAAATAGGTATTCTCTATAGAAATGCAGGTGACATTTTCTGATGAATTACATTAAAATTGCTGGTACTGTGCTTAATAACTTACATTAACTTTTTTTCCCCACATATACTTATAAAAATATTTTGTATTCATTGCTTTGGGGTTAATTCAGGCTGAATGAGTATCATTTGGCCATATAAAATATTGATATAGCTAGTCAACTAATATTCTATCTGAAGTTTTCCTGTGGGTGATAAGCGATCGTTTTTATCCCTCATATCTGTTACAACAAAGGATTCTGTTTCTTCTTCGTCTACATCTTCTCTGCTAGCCTTTTGGGAAGAAGTAAGTTTTTGCTAGTAGTTTTGTGTCCTTATTTTGTTGTGACCTGTCTTAGTAAGAATGGCCTCCTAAAACTAGATATTTTGCTTCCTTAATTTCTCTGTAACTTAATTCACTAAACCTCTCTGAGGCTTACTGTTTTATAGTTTGACTATCTATATAGCTAAAGCTGAATCACACAGTATTTTGAAATTGTTCATATTACATAATAGTGCAATTTGATCTTAAATGGCCCAGCCCTTCCAATCAGTTTGGAATGAAACAAAAATAACAAGTATCTGAAGAAATTTACTGAGCTAACTGAACTTGAGATGTCTTCCTGTCTAAACTGGCTGGGAAGTGAGTGATTCATTACTTGTTGCCTTTAGTGCTAATTACATCATTGATGTAAAGTCTAATCTCATGTTTGTTAATCACAGTTTTCATGATGTCCTGAGAGTACAGTAATACAGAATCCTACTTCCACACCCAGCTGCTTTAGCTCTGGAATTGTAGCATACTTCCCCCTTGTGCTGGCAATTAGTATTTGCTAATTTAAGTGTGAAATTAATAGATGGCTTGTAATGGATGCTAGCTTTAAATGTTAGTGCAATATAAACACTGATTAAGTAGACATGATTTTTTTTATGAAAGAGGCCAATCATTCTTAAACAACTTTTTTAAGGATGGAGTATTACTACTTTCAGATTTTTTTCTTGTGCCAGACTTGCTGGCTTCTGTATGCTAGAAAAATGCTAGTGTGGTAAGCTACCATGAGAAATCAGCTATTTTAGGGATGATTGCCAGGCTACTCAAACATCATTCCATACCTGCAAGCAAGAGATTAGACAGAGTCTTGCTGGGAGAATATAACTGTTAGAGCATTTATGCTGTCTACTCTGAGATTTTGCATTTCAATACTTCCAGCTTTTCCATCAGGTGTCAGAGTTTGTTTTGAGGAAAGATCTTTTTTTAGAGTGGATGTTAAATGTATGTGTACTTCATATAGAAATCGGCACTGGGTCTTGTTTCCATTTTGTTGACACAAGGACACTTCATCAGATATGTGGTATGTAATCTAACATGTTTGCTGTCACTTTTGCAGACCAGCTCTATTAGTGAGCAGGAAATGCAGGGTCCCAAGTCAGAAGTTTCACCATCTACTTCAGTTGTAACTGCAGAGCAACAACAAGAAGTAAGAGATCCGTTATTTTACCCTGAAGAGTAATTCACCAGAAAGTCTCTCTGTCTTGTTCATGATAAATGCATACTGCAGCATTCATAATGAAGAAGCAGGATTGAATGCTGCATATTTGCAATGTCTCAGTGTTAATTGCACCTGCTTTGAGGACAATTGCAAATGGAACCTTTTCACTGGCTTTGTGTATGTTGATGTACCTCATTTTCTTGTTTTCTGTATTGCTGCTTGTTTGTTAGTGTGCAGGCTTTCCTGTGAGTGCTTTAAAACACAATCTGTTTCTATTAAATCAGAATGGCAATGTTTATGATGATTAAAATTTTGGTAATTTTCAAAAAAGGAAAACAAAAATCAGAACAATAAGCTTTGCCACCCCAAACTTGAAACAAATTCTTGAAGCCTTATTTTGCTCAATTACAGTTTCTTGTGATTCAGGAACCAATTCGGCTTCAGAGGATGCCTGCTGCTCCTTCCCCCACCATTCAGTCCATTTCTCTAGCTGTACCAAAGGTAGGGGGACTGTGCTAACATTATTCTAAAGAACAAAGGAAAAAAAATCATTTATAAATTAGCCCTCTGTGTTTTCTTGTCCTGTTCGGGTTTGTCATGTGTGTGTTTTTGTTAGGTCTGTGTTTTTAAACAAATGTTTCCACATGTGTATCAGTGGGTTTTGTTTTGTTGGAAGGAATGACAAAACATGGTTATAGCTTGGGTTTGAGTGTCTCGTAGTTAGAAATAAAACTGTTACTGTTGTCTTGCAGCACCTACTAGAAGATGAGCTTACATAAAGGAAGCCCAGGCTTCATGATGTACACACTGATATACTGGAGGGTGGTGGAGGGAGATGCTTGCATTATTTAAGTCCAGAAAATGAGGTTCTTTTTTGTCCTGAATGTGTCTTTCAGCCAAAAGCTCACCAGCTCAATATCAAGTCCTTCACAAGCCCCACTCAGTGTAGTCATTGCACCTCTCTTATGGTGGGATTAGTTCGACAAGGTTATGCCTGTGATGGTAAGTTGGTGAAACTTTTTGTAAATTTTCATCAAGCCCCTCAAAAAACATTCCAATGTATTTTAAGACAGCCATTTCTTTGGAGGGGAATGAAAGAGAGGGCTGGCTGCCAGTGGATGATTTTCCTTTCTATTGCATCACAGCATATTCCTGAAATCTCTTTAGAAGAATGATGATGTATGATGATGTACGGTTTCTTATCATATTGTTAATTAATCCTACTATCATTAGTGCTGTTATAGTGCAAGGTAGGGGGTAGGGAAGACAGGACTGGTTTCTTTTGTTGTACTAGAGAAAACGACAGGAATGATCTGGTGGCATGAATCTGATTATGTCTGTTTTATGCTATTCTGGTCATAAACCCCATATGTTGTGAGGACTGTTTGCTCAATTATTTGGCCTGTAGCCTGTCTTGCTGTCCATTAGTTTTATTTAAAATGCTTTCTCTGATGCATGTATCACTATTGAATTCCATGTTTGAGTATATGGAGGTATTTTCATTTGAAAATTATTAAGGTATATTGATTAGACAAATGAACTCAGATAAATAGGCCACAAATCCATGTAGTATACATACTATAGTATAAATAACTTTATTTCTGTTCCTAGCTTAGTTCTTGCTAGTGGCAGCCTCTCCATTGACACCCTCAGTATCACATGTAGATTGCCTCATCTGTCCTTCAGGGCTTTTTTCCTGGCAGATCTTCTGGTGGCAGTTCTTCCCCAGAAGGACCCATCACTCTGCCAGCACTTGCCCTAGGGCTGCCTTTTGTCTCCTGTTGCTGACAGTTCTGAACTCTTGTTTTGCATCTCTCCTTGCAAGCTCGAAACTGTCTTTTTCCTCTAGTGTAGCTGTCAGCTTCACTCTTCTTTTGTTTTGTGTATTTTGATTAAGCTCTGCATTGTTAGTTTTCCATTTTGCCTAATGTACAACAGTTCTTGATTGCTACAGAAAAAACTAAAATCACATTGATATAAAAATAGAGATGACTCCAATAGAACAAAACTTTGCCAAACGTTCCCCTCTCAATCACTTGCATTTCCCACTTCCTCCTCTTTCTAATCCTGGTGACTGTGGTAAAAGGTAGCTACACTTGGCAGAGACTGGATTTGACTCTATTCTGTGGATTTTCCCTCTTCTGTAATTGGTGTACCTTGATATCCGCCGTCCCAAATAATAATGATGCCTCCTCAAAGAGTTGAATTTATTACCTGATCTTGGGGAGGACCTGCAGTACTTTGTGTGTATGACTTTTTGGTAAACCCTGCTCTCTTATGACCGGACAGTAGCTCAAAGAACAAGCTAGGCAACCTGCTCTGGGCTATCCCCTCTGCTGTCTCTTCCCTCAGGCATCGTGAGGAGATTGGTTGTCCTGTCTGTGGCTGTTAGCAGAAGCAGGCTGTTTCCAGGTTTTTTGGAATCCTTTGACACTTCATAATTACAGAACAAGATGTACCTAGGATATCTGCCAGATTCCCACTTCTGAGAATATGGTTAGAAAGAAACACAGGACAAATCAGAATGCTGTGCCCCTCTCTTCCTGTCTTCCCAAGCCTACTGGTAGAAACAGGGTAGCTGGGACAAACAAAGCAAAATCTCTGTGGAGAGATTTGGCCCCTAAGCTGTGGGTCAGATGCCTCGATATAACACATTGACTTATTCCACAGTTCTTGTAGTCTGTCTCGTGTGAAGTGGTATGTAGTATGATTTTTTTCTGTGTACTGCTTCTATGTGAAGTGCTCTGTAGACAAGACCTAGAGACCTCTGTCCCTCGCTGGTGCAGCACAAAGTGGTGCAAATGGTAAAAAAGCATGCAATGCTAGTTTGCTCATTATTTGAACTTACTTGAACTCTAGGCAATAGATGTATATGGCTCTTTCATCATGCAGTATTTCAATCCTTGTCCCTGGTTTCTACTATATTTATGCTTTATTTGTGTCTATATCTTTTGTTTAATAGTTTAATCCTTTCTATTTTTTTATCAATTTAGTTTTACTTTGTCTTTGCAGTGTTCTTGCATACATGGATCAAATTAAACACCTATTAGCACTACCCTGTAATTTTTATTCCTCCTTTATTAATACAGTTTCTCTTCTGTGACTGCTTAACACCAGCAAGGCTGCCCAACTCATTTTTCTTGAAAACTGGACTCTGTTCCTGCCCTTTATGAATAGAATAGGCTAAAAAGAGGAAAAGCACTTTGGAGAGTCTCATATAATATCTAGGTGTGTTCACTCCTTCAGCATAGTGAGCTGTTGCAATATTTGCCAGTTTCAGTGTGATTAATTAATTTGCTGAGTATAGACTATGTTAATCATCTGTTATGATTGACTCATATTTCACTGTGAATTTTCTCTTTTGTACTTAGTGTGTTCATTTGCATGCCATGTTTCCTGCAAGGATAGTGCACCTCAGGTCTGCCCTATACCCCCTGAACAAGCCAAAAGGCCTCTTGGAGTAGATGTGCAAAGAGGAATAGGAACAGCCTACAAAGGTTACGTCAAGGTAACAGTCTTTTTCTTTTTGGACAAGAGAAGAATGCTTAACTTCACTTACAGCTCTACAGCTTGGAACCTCTAAGTATGTTTAAACACATCTCCTAAATAGTGCTAAAGCCTTAAGGCTTTGTGTGCCATCTGTGTAACTTATTTAACCTTCATTGCTTTAGATGTGGGAGAAACACTTGGTTTTACTGCAAGAGCTGAAGGTCAGTAAATTAATAGCTACAATGTTCATAAGCAGCAGGGGGGAAAGAAAATAATGGTTTAAGAAAGAATTTCTGTCATTTTTGATGTAAGCATACTATAAAAGGTAAACTGTCCTACCATTTTGGCATTGGGGGAATATCCAAGCCTAATTTTTTTATACAAGTCTTAATATAGTTTTTTCAGCTGTAACAAGGAATGGTTGAACTTAAAAGAGAAAAATGATTGCTTGATTATGTGATATTTTTCATCCTATTTTGAAGGACAAGTAGAATGTGCTCTAATTCCATTGATCTAAGTATAAGGTTTTCTAAATGTCCTGCTTTCTGTGTCTTCTACATGTGCTTATATATAATAAGTAATCAATTATTTACTTTCAGGTCCCAAAGCCTACAGGAGTTAAGAAAGGGTGGCAGAGGGCTTATGCAGTTGTCTGTGACTGTAAACTGTTCTTATATGATGTGCCTGAAGGAAAATCCACCCAGCCTGGAGTTGTGGCAAGTCAAGTCTTGGATCTCAGGTTTGTATTGTTACAGCAGAGTAGAAATCTCTCTTCTTTCTTCTTAACAGGAGTGCTCATTCCTAGTACACAAGAAATTATAAGATTTTGAGAGCTCTGGCCTAAGAAGATTCATGTATTCTGCACATAAACTGCAGCTGAGTTTAGGCTGATCAAGTTGGCTCAGCAAGAAATCACTTAAGTGACTTCACAGTTGCTCACACTGCAATCACCAGTATTTACAGCATTAGAATGTTTCTTCCTAGAATTCCATATGCACCTGTAAAAAGCAAGTGTATATTTGATTGCTTTTCCCATGCACTCTTGACCTCAACATTGAGTCACAGATCATCCCATAGCAAATAAATTCAGGAATGTTAAAAAATTGAAGTTGTTTGCAGAAAAGCACCAACTAATTTACACTGCAAATGGCTCTGACCCTGCCTTTTAACAGGAGCTATTACTTCATGGGGAACCATCTGAACCAGTGAACACTGTCTACCAAATATCTGAGACTTACGTTGATCAGAGTAACCAAGGAAGGTTTTTTATTTCAATTTATGGAAATATCAAGCAAGTGTAATACCTTTTAATGTTACAGCACCTTTGTACGTGTGTTGAATATAAAGTTTGCATTCACAAGCAGCTTGATTTATATTTTTTCCAGACAGTAATACTGTGTGGTTGCTCCAGTACTGCTGTGCTGGTCTCACACTCACTGGGAACTGTCAGTGTCAGCTCCCTGACATGCTGCCAGCGGGAGCAGGAACGTGGAACTATTGCAAATAGCAGCATTCACATCAGCACATAGCTTGAAGCAACTCAGCCAGATACCATATACCAACTGTCCCATGCATTCTCTGCCTATTGTAGCTGCCTCTTTGAGGCTGTCATCTGAGGATTCTTAGATATTTTTAATAGATGTTAACCACCACAGCCATGAATTCTAGCATGGGCAAGTTTCAGACATTAGTGTCATCTTTGCACTAAAATTGGCAATTATGGTGATCAACTTGGTCAAATTCAGCTTAAAAAGGCTAGTGTAGACAGGCCCTCTGGGGTGGAGCACTCTGAAATGCAAAAGTTGTTCTGATGTCTGTTTATTTTACTGTAATAGAGACTAAAATCTAGCTGTTTTGAAAACCCTTATTTGAAACCCACAAATTATAATTATGTTGCCAAGAGCTTTTTATGTGATTTTTCTTTTTTTCCAAAGGCCCCTCTCTTGCTACACATTGAGGTATGAATTATTCATTTCTAATGTGTCTGCTGGGCTGGAAGAGCAATATTCTTGCTTTTAATTGTAGAATAGGTGTGCTTGGGACACCAAAACTACAGAAAGCCACCCCACTTAACTTCAGGTGGACTGAGATGCACAGGCCAGATGCTGTAGAGACATAACTGAGGCTTGTGAGTTGTTTGGGTCAAGGATGGTTAGAGCAGAACAAAGCAGTTGTGACCTCTGTGCGGTGTTAGGAGATTGCAGCCTCTTGAACCAGTGGTAATATCAATTAGATTTTGCTGAATATTCCTAGTATGTGCTTGTATGTGATGCTCTTGTTCTCTTTCCTCACTAGAGATGAAGATTTTTGTGTGAGCTCTGTCCTAGCATCAGATGTAATACATGCAACTCGGAAAGACATCCCTTGTATATTCAGGGTATGGCTACCAACTGACTCTTGCAGAAAATACCAGTGTTTTGTTTTGATAATGGCAAATGTTGTCCATGTCTAATGTTGATAAAGTAGAAGTGTAAGAATTTACAAGGGCTGCTACATATGTAGAAGAACAATATTGTGCTCCTCTTATAACTAAACTGTAAAGAGCAAAGTTTTCCTTCTTTAGGTGCTTCCTTGTATATAAAGTTTGGTGCTTTTTAAATTTTTCTGATTATAATTCAGTATATTTTCTCTCTTTTTCCATTGATATTACCAGATTCTGTTTTTTCTTGCTTAGATTTGGACTCTTGCTTTAGGAACCAATGTTGTAACAGAATATTCTGAAACTGATGTAATTTCCTTAACTTCATGTTTAAGTATAGTAGAAAAAAATAAAAGAAGAGAAAACAATTAGCTGAGCTACAATATCACCTTTAGTGTACATTCTGTCTGAATGCTGTACTTAGTTTTTAACAACAGGAACTTAATTCTTACATTTTGTGTGAATCATATTAAGTCTGGAATTCTAAAATTTAGAAAGGAATACATTAGTTACCAGTATCTATAGTCCCTTACAATTGAATACAGAAACTCACTGTTTTCAGCATCTCTGATCTTCATTCATTTAGAACCAAGTCAGGAAAGCATGGAAAGGGAAGAGCTGTCAGTCAGTTGCAGTCCCTATCATTTGGTCCTTCAGGATTTTACCTGGGAATTGTTTCTGCTACTTGTCTGCATCTGTGTCTCTGCTTTTCTGCTTCTTTGTAAAAATATTTTCTGCAGTGAATTTTCATACTTTGGTTTACTACTACCTTTACCTTAAGTTTCCTCTTGTTTGTATTTTGTTTTTTGGGTTTTTTAGTTCCTATCTGCCTGCTCTTTTCTTAAATTAGCAAACATGGAATACTGTAGGAAAGGACTTCTGAGGAGAGAAAATAGGGTGTGCAGAATGATGGTTCATTCATTTAAGAACAAGGCATCCATACAGTTTAGCCTGCCTGACTTGCTTCTCTAATTTCTGCCTGCAGTTTTTAACTGAAAGGGTATCTATATAATAAAAATATTTTTTGTCACATATGCCTGGGTAAAAATAGTTGTGTGGATAGACATGACCAAATATCTCCATGGTTTGATCAGCTTGGAAGCTGATCTGTTAATATATCCATTCAGGCAGGTAGCCAAGAAGCTGCTGAATTACATCTCTTTTTTTTCCGTTCTATATCCTTCTTCAAAAGCAGGAATTGCTAAAACTGGAAACCAGTAAACCTGATTGGGAGAGTGTCTTCTCAGTTTAATTTAGTTCTAGATCTGCATCTCGCTGACACAGTCACATAGAGCAGCTTGTGCAGAACAGTTTATAGTGTTAATTCACATCATCTGTGTAAAAATGTCGTCCTCCTTTTATATGTGTCGTTGCACATAACACGTGATGATATTGGTGGCTTACAAAAGACAGATTTTCATTTCTTCTGGATCTTCTAGCAGCAGAAAACAATACTAGAATGCTGCCAAACACTAAAATGTTCCCACCTCTGACCCCCTGTGATTTCAAGAACAGTAAGAATTTGGCTCAGATTCAAGCATTTCTCCTTGGTAACCAGTTTTTAAAGCTGGATGTTAGGCCATGCTGACATTCAGACACCTCAGTCTTAAGTGCTGCAATTGATACACATTTTTAATGATAGTGTAAGAGTTGGCTGTAGTGGAGTGCTTCCACAGCTTAGCAGTTTGAGTTAAGAAGCCTTGAGTTTTGTAGCAAATAATGGATTTTTGTATGATGAATAATGCAAAATATATGGTATGACCAACTGCTCGCTTTTTTTCTTGCATTTGACTATATGTAAGTTGCCAGCTTCAAAAGACTGAGAATTGTGGTGGTACTTCAAAGGGAAAACCATTCCTGGAATCCAGTTTAATTTTGTTTTGTTTTCTAAGCATATTATCCATTATGCCTTTAAAATAGTAATCTTAGTTACAGTTTAGACAGGAACAAACCTTTATGCACAGTAGTAGGAGCTATGAGCAGTTGCAACTACTCAGTTCTTTCCCTACTTCCTTCACCTCCACCTTCATCTTACTTCTGAACTTCTGTCTTTGACATCCTGTTGTCCCAAGTTTACTTTCAGATGTATTTTATCTTCAAGATGAGTGTTACTGTTTAATGTGCTCTTCCAGGAAGTGTGTGTATGTGCTGCATTACCACAACATCCATCCTTATGATGATTTTCTTATAATAGCATGTAGGCTGAAGGTCTGATATTTCATGTTACAGCCTTCAGATTTGCACTTTTACACCTTTTGTTGCTTTTTTCTGTTTAACTGTTGTTACACAGAGTCTGTGGTGAGGGCTGATCCTTGGCCTGTTTGTCTATAACTAAAAATATAGTTCCCATGATACCCTAAACCTTTCAGTCTCTTCATGCAGTACAAAAAACCTGAAATATTAAGAAATACTGTGTGCATTCTTCAGGCAGCAGAAGTTCCTGGATAGTTTTTCTGTTTGGAACACATTCTGCTTTGAGATCTATGGGATGATTTAACTGAAAATTAAGTGAAGCCATAGTGATTTTCTTGTATCAGGGATGTGGGAGAATGCTGTACTTAAGTTTCAAATATTGCTTTCCTCCAGAGCTTTGAATGCATATATGATGTGCTCTTCCCCTGGACAAATATTTAGAAAATTAGATTTTCAAAACAAAATCAAAATCTAGGACTGATGATAGCAATGCCTTTGGGTTTAAATGCATCTGGTTCACAAAGCATGTGGGTAACTCTCACTAAGTTATGGGTTGGTGGAAGGGAGGGATCAGGACAAACTATGGTTCAGAGCAGGAGGGAGCATTTACTGCCATGTATTGATTATTGTAGCATTCCTTAACCGTATTGTAGGACTGACAATTTTTAAGCAAGACTGAATACTTTTAAACAAAACCACTGTGGCTTGTGCAGAGGTTGTTTTTTGGTTGTTTTTTTAAGCACTGTGGCTGCATTAGCTGTGTTGTGTGTGCCCCTTGGGTACATCATTCCATTGTCATGAGAAAGTGTAGGTTTTTTTGCACAGTTCTGTGTGATAAAAAGGGCTTTTATTACTCTAACTAATTTCACTGTCTCTGTCTGTTTAAAGGTGACAGCTTCTCTCTTAGGTTTGCCTTCAAAGTCTTGTTCTCTACTGATCCTGACAGAAAATGAGAATGAAAAGAGAAAATGGGTTGGAATCCTAGAAGGGTTGCAGTCTATCCTGCACAAAAACAGGCTGAGGAACCAGGTTGTGCATATTCCACAAGAAGCCTATGACAGTACACTGCCTCTTATTAAAGCAAGTTTAGCTGCTGCTATTGTAGGTATGTTTGTTTTAACTTTTATCATTGTGTGAAAGTTGTTGGAACTTTTAGATGGGCTTCTATAATGAGGGCACTGACACCTTGAAGTAAATTCCTCAGCTGAATTCCTTTGTAGGAATTTAATAATGGGCGAAAAATGCTAATCTTGCATTGATATTCAGGTTTCTTCATCCACTTGGAGTAAATAATACTGTTGAGTTGTTCAGCAGGTTGTTTTAGCAATATGGTATATTGCATGCTTTTGACAGACTGTGTGAACTCAAGCAAAATTGATTTGTGGTGAAAATCTGTGCAGAAATTTTTTCAGCTGTTCAAAACAAACAGCCTGTTTTAGAGATAAGACCAAGCATAGCTGAATTAATGGCCTTTTTTTCCCCTCTTGGTTTAGATCGAGATAGAATAGCAATTGGTTCAGAAGAAGGACTGTACGTGATAGAGGTGACCCGTGACGGTAAGTTAGGCCATAATGTATGCAGTAATTACATACAAAATAATGAGCTCCATAACTTTTAGTGCTGCTCTAATATCGGTTGCACAACAGCCTTTCATGTATAGTAAGTATGAAGCACTCAGTTAATTGATGAGAAGGAAAAGTGAATGTGAGATTTAAGCACTAATCTGATCATTATCGTTACATTCAGTTGACTGGCTGAAATTAGAGGCCTGAGTTACTGGGCATATTCTGACACATTGTCACCTTAGCTGTGTTCCCACAGCAAGTGTCAAAATGCTTCAGCACACAGAGCATGCACAGCACACACAAAGTGTGTAGACTTCCCTTTAAAGCCTCCATATCTCATCTGTTTCTTCCAGAAATTTTGACAGCCACTCACATTCTTTTGCAGACCAGTGGTGTTGAAAGCAAATGTCTTGGGGTGCTAGTCTTGTCAGTGATTTTCTCAATTCCTTTTGCTGTGTAATTTAGTTTGTAGCTATTTGAAAGTTGGATTTTACTAGTGCTAAAGCTTGCATTTCAGTGTAAAATAAGGCAGTGCATACATATTTTTAAAGACTTACTTGACTTGCAGAATTAAATTATATCAGGGATGTGGTTTTGGGTCAAAAGAAAACTGTTACAGCTTCTTGTTTAGAATAAGATATTGCCCAATTCCAGGAGAAACTGCTTTATACATGGAGACAGCAGATATTTGAAATTCTTTTTAGCAGTAATGAATGCGATTCCTTTGAGTAAACTTCCAGTGGTCACCATTCTTTAAGTACTTAGATATAAACATAACTTGAGATGCAAATAATTCAGGGATTCCAGTACAGCTTCTTGCCTAAAAGAAAGTTGTAAATTTAATTTGAAAGGTCATTTCATAAAGGAACAATTATCTGCATCACTGTGTCATATGTAAATGTGAAAATTAATTATCAATTTTGGTTTTAAGTTAAGAGATAGCAGGAGTTTGCTGTGGCTAGTTCTGTGTGTTAATAGCGTTTTTATAAGTCATAATCTCTTTTTCATTTTATGGCAGTTGTAAGTTTTAGTGTTAATTAACTGCCAGCTGTTTATAGCAAAGGGCTTTGGTTAGGATATTGCTTAATTCTTGACAAATAAGCTGGAGTTGGAGCTCGGAAGAAAACCATTTCTCTGTGGCAAAGCCAGTTATTTCATAGAACATTTCTTCAGACATTTCATCTGTTTATGCAGATGGGGGTACACCACAACAGCACTTTGTGATTTAAACAGCTTAAGTCTTATTGCCAAGTTTAGAGAATTTGGTAACTTTGGCTACATTTCCCAACTGTTAGTGAAAAAAGGCAAAGAATTTCCAATTAACACGTCTTTTTTTTGTTTGTTTGTTTGTTTTTGTTTTTTGTTGGGTTTTTTTTGTTGTTGTTTAACTACAGTTCACAAATATTTTTAATGCATTCAGCTAGGAGAAAAATTAAAGTTACAATTTAATTTAATTGGTTTATGCTTATTAAGTTTCCTAGTTTAGAATTGCTCTTCTGTTTGTACTCCATGAAATACTGCATTTTTGAAAGTTCTTGTATAGCCAAGATCCCCAAAGAGCACACATTGTACCTAACCCCCTTAGCTGCCTGTAACCCTGCTTTAAAAAAAACGCCTCAAACAGCAAAACTCCCTATGGATAGCCTGACTAGTCCTTGCTCTGGGAAGGGTTTTCCTGGTGCCTATCCTGAGCCTCTCCTCCTGCAGCCTAAGCTCGTTCCTTTTTATCCTTTCCCCATCATACAGCATTTTTTTGCTTTTCCGTATGTGTTTTACACCCCCTTACTGTATTGCTTCTGTATCTGGTTGAGAGATCTGTCAACAGTACAGTATTTTGTCTCCTCACTTATCAGGATTAAGTACTTTCTATTTCTTGTCTTTGTATTCTGCTAATTTGGTCTTCCTCCAAAATTTACTGAAGATGATGATGTTTTTCTGGAGGTGGGAGCCACTTCTGGAGATTCATCACCTTGCACTGTACAGATGGTACAGATACAACTATATTAAAAAAATTCTCAGTTTATCCTACATGTTAAGCAGCATTTTCCCACAAAGTGTTGTTGAGATTTTTTTTTATGAATAGAGAGGGTTACAGAAATGCTTTGTTTCATTGTTTGCTCTGAGAATTAATAACAGAGAATCAAACGTGTAATAAGTGAACTTCCTCACTTGGTACATATCTGTGTTCAGATTAATTTTCAGACATCACCGTGTAGCACTGCAGTGTTTCCAAGCCTGGTGATTTTCCTGTTTAACTTATGACAGCTCTTGCTTCCTTTGCAGTGATAGTCCGAGCTGCTGACTGCAAGAAGGTGTACCAGATAGAGCTTGCTCCCAAAGAAAAAATTATCATCCTCATCTGTGGTCGGAACCATCACGTCCACCTTTACCCCTGGGCCTCTCTGGATGGGTCAGAAGGGAACTTTGACATTAAGCTTGCAGAAACTAAAGGCTGCCAATTGATTACAACTGGAACACTAAAGAAGAGTTCTTCAACTTGTTTGTTTGTGGCTGTCAAACGACAGGTTTTTTGCTATGAAATTCACAGAACTAAACCTTTCCACAAAAAATTCAGTGAAATTCAGGCTCCAGGAATTGTACAGTGGATGACAGTGTTCAAGGACAAGCTCTGTGTTGGCTACCAGTCTGGGTTCTCTCTGTTGACCATCCAGGGAGATGGACAGTCTATAAACCTGGTAAATCCTAATGACCCCTCGCTTATCTTCCTCTCACAGCAGTCTTTTGATGCCCTTTGTGCTGTGGAGCTCAGTAATGAGGAATACCTGCTTTGCTTCAGCCATATGGGAGTTTACGTCGATTCGCAAGGTCGAAGGTCACGCATGCAGGAACTAATGTGGCCTGCAACTCCTGTTGCCTGTAGTATGTATATGTTTTTCTGTTGCCATATCCCTGTTGCTGCTTTACTTGTCAAAAAATACTCAGCATTGTACTCAATTTTGCTTCGGTTTGTCTTTGAATACCGAGCTTACATTTTGATGAGTTAACAAGACACATGGTTCTTCCTGGTGATAGTTTTGGACTTGGAGGTCCTGGATGCTGCAAGAAATGCTCTCTCTTATTACAGGACACAGAAGAATAGATAGTGGAATGCAAAATAATTTCTGCAGGTGTAGTCCTGGATGCAGGACAGTGCAAGAGTACCTGTCTGTGAAATTCTATAAAGATTTTTGGTCACCTGGAGAGTATACATGTCCAGTTGCCTGTAGGGTGTCTTCTGTGTATTGTACTCAAAGTACAGTAGAAAGTTGAAGAAGAAACATAACTGCAAGTCTAAAGGCTCTAAAGGTTCAATAAGAGATTAAAATTTTCTCCTTTTGGTTTTAATTTTAGGGGGACAATATCCAAAAATAGTGTAGGTGGAGAGTAATGTTTGAACCACTCTGCTTGTTTCAGGAGCACTGGTTATCAGCTTGGTAGAACAGAGGCACATGCAGAGCATTTTTCAGTACTCCATAGTCAAAGGCAGTTGATGATAAATCTGGTATTTCTATATGAAGCTCAAATAGCAATTAAAATTTTCTGAATGATTGAAGGCAAGAAATAGCTTTTTGTTTAAGTAGTACAGCAAGGAGTTAGGTGCATGTTGGTTTGATCAGGCCAGGCCCTAATAGGAATGTGTTTAATTTTATTTGATTTCAACTGAAATTGTTTGCTTATTTTACTCTGACCTAGTTCTGTGCAGAAGTCTGAAGCAAAGTCCCAAGGAAACAATGTAGTGGCAAATTTACTTTAAAACACTATTAGCTAAAACTAATGTTTCCTTTTCCTTAATCAGCTTTACAGTTTTTTGCATTTCAGCAAACTAGACTTGCTAGTTAATGGTTTTGTCTGTTATTATTAGAAGTATTCTTACTGTAAACTATTTAATAACATTCTTGTAGGTGCAGTCCTGAGTAGTGCTGGCCTAGGGCTGTTTTTTTTTTTTGTAGAAAGAGCAACATTTTCTGCTGCCAAAGGAAACTGAATTACTTCCCTTTTTATTAGACTGGTCCTCACTCCTCAGTCCTAATGTCTGTTACTAGTGATGGTGGGGTTTTTTAACTATCCCATCAGGAGGCTGTAAAATTACAGAATGGTTTTGGTTGGAAGGGATCTTAAAGATCACCTACTTCCAACTCCCCTGCCATGGGCAGGGACACTTTCTACTAAACCAATTTTCTCAAAACTCCATCCAACCTGACCTTGAACACTAGCACAGATGGAGTGGAGCTTCCACAGCTTCTGTTCCAGTGCCTCACCACCCTCACAATAAAGAATTTCTTCCTGATATCTAGTCTAAACCCACATTCAGTTTAGAGCCATTTCTCCTTGTCCTATCACTCCACGCCTTTGTAAAAAGTCCCACTCCAGGCTCCCTTGTAGCCTCTTCAGGTACTGGGAGGTGCTGTAAGGTCTCCCCAGAGTCTTCTCGTCTCCAGGCTGAGAACGGCCCCAACTCTCTCAGCCAGTCTTCGTAGGAGAAACCAACAAAGTGGAAGTGATTCTGCTGTGGTAAAACACCACGTTGTAGGGAGGTTTTGGGCTAAAACAGAGGATTTGTGTCTGTGGCATTCAGTGCCCTCACCCCGGGAGAGGGCAGGGTGAGCACCGGCACAGCTCTGTTACCCCGGCTGGGGTTCCCCTATACCAGCCTGATGCTGGTGTCCTGTGCTGAGCCAGTGTGGGTGTCCTGGGGCTGCTTGGCTCCCGTGCACCTGGAGCAAAGCCTTGCAGCCAGCTGGTCTGGAGGCTGGAGCATGGGCAAGCCCAGCGCAGGCACTGACACGGCTCTCTGGGAACCACTTGAGATCTGGTCAAGCTCATCAGCTCTGACTGGCAGGTGCCAGCCTTGGCTACAGATGGTGTTTCTGCCTGATGCCTGTTCTCCCTCTTGATCTGAACATCCAAGCCAACAAAGACCGCATGTAATAAATGCTTGACCATAAATCACTTTTGTGTTACATTTTTATGATAGCTGTCCAAGGCATTCTTTTAATGAATTTAAAAAATAGCACCACAACTGTACTTCAGTTCTTCTAAGAAGATTCTGTGATGTGTTTAGTGTCTTACTGGGTTATTTTCATTTTGTTTATTGAAGCATCTTCTCTCTATTAAATCCCTTAAGTTTCTAGTAACTGCTTTTTACATCAGGAGACAGTCTTTACATGAGCAGAAGCATGTTGATAAAAAGCTCTAGGGATCTCTGCATTTCGCTTGACCTAAAATAAACTTGTCTGCTGATGCCTTTTATGCTTTTAAAAAAAAATGTTGAAAAGAGAATATGAGTTACGGGCTTTAAGCATTGTGACATTTTTCTGTCAACTTGATGAAAGTAACCCATACATGAATATCTAAAGCTAGAAAATTGTAAGCAAAAGAGGAAGGAAATTGAGAACAGAGATGCATCATGAGTTCATGACCCAGCTCACAGATGGTGGCTTTCTCATCTCCTCTGCACACAACAGATGTATAGGTAGTTTGCTGCTTCTGAAATGAAATAATCCATAGCAAAGATAGCTGCTCAGTTCCTAGTACCTAACAAATTTGTATGCATCTGAAAACTTCAGATGGCATTTTGCAATTTCATGAAATGGCAATGTGAAGTTTTAAGTAATACTGAAAGGGTCAAATTTAAGTATTTCCATGATGCTGATAGTTGTCATTAGCAAATCTATTCTCACAAATCTCTTTGAAAATGGGACTTTGAAAATGTGTTTTAAATCTTATCTTGCACATAGTGGAAAACTTGTAACTATTGAAATATGCTCAAATATTTGTCAGTTCTGGAAATGACATTAGAGTTTTCTGTTTGTTTTCAATAATGCAGGTTGCAATTCTTCATATGTAACAGTGTATAGCGAGTATGGTGTTGATGTGTTTGATGTTAACACTATGGAATGGGTCCAGACCATTGGCCTGCGAAGGGTAAGCAATTTTCTTTGAATATTAAACTTAATTGGGTTGCTTTCAAATGAAGTGTTTCTTCACAGTGTAAGCTAGACTTGAGGTAATTCTCTGTCTCCTTCCTCAAAACAGATCAGGCCATTAAACATGGATGGCACGCTGAACCTCCTTAACTGTGAGCCGCCAAGGCTAATATATTTCAAGAATAAATTTGCAGGTGAGTCCTGAGCAAGGGGAGAAATGGGGAACTCATTCTAACTGGTTAATTTTCACCATGGTACCTTTGTATGGGATGAAATTTGTGTTGAATATGTCTGGGTCAGCGTGTACCTCTGCATGTGAAATTGCTTTGTGCTCTTACAGCAGGAGCTGGCCTCAGTGTACCAGAAACGTCTGACAACAGCAAGAAGCAAATGCTTCGAACCAGGAGCAAAAGAAGATTCGTATTTAAGGTTCCTGAGGAAGAGCGGTTACAACAAAGGCGGTAAGAATTTATTTGGAAATTTGTAAAAAATAACTGAATATACATGATGACATGCAGAGACTGGGAATGCTAACAGTAAAAATCACTCTTGGTTTTTTTAGGGAAATGCTTAGAGACCCTGAGCTAAGGTCAAAGATGATTTCTAACCCAACGAATTTCAACCACGTGGCTCACATGGGACCAGGAGATGGAATGCAAGTCCTCATGGACCTCCCACTGGTAAAATATATTTATAAGGGAGGGATATATATGTGCATTTGTTCTTGCTCACAAAAGCTGTGAAGATGAGCTGGATGGGCTCAAGTATTATCTCTGTACCGAATTCTTCTTTAAATCCTTTTGAGAAAGGTGAACCTCCCTGCTGTGCAATGCTTCTAAATCCAGTGTAAGGAAATACTGTTAGCTGACTTATGAATGAGACACTGAAAGACAGATATCACTGCTAGGAGCTTGTTAGTAGTTTTGTATATAATCAGTCTCTCCTCCTTCCTTTTTCTTGTTTGTCTTCTTAAAATAACAGAATGAATTTCCTTTCCCCTCATCCTGTCATCATTCTGCTCTTGGTATCACCTCCAACAGGCTTTGAGCACGTCTATCACATGAGCCCTATCTCTGCTGAAATCTCTCTCCAGAGTGACCATTCCTCACTACAAGGCTCCCTTCTGCTTTCTTCCTCTTCCTGTCCCTCCTCTGCTTCCCTAGCAAGGGTAGGAGTAGCTACAAACTGTTAGGAACTGGAATATGGTATGCTTATGGCACTTCACCAATTCTAGAGCAATAATAAGGGGAAAAAAACTAATACTGTGGAGGTAACTAAAATGCATGCGACTTGCAGTGCTTTATAGCATTAATTTTCTTTTGTATTTAACTAATACAGCATTTTATGAGTTATTTTAGTGTTAAATCCACAGGAGGAAGATGTGAAGGTACAGTTTCATGTTCTGTATGTACCCTCCATCCTAGAGCTGTTAGTCAGGCTTTCTCAGATAGCCCAGATATGGGTCAGGCATTTGTCATTTCAGGAGGAGGAGGAAGGAAAGCAGAGCTGTTAGTACAGTCCCTGCCCCTTCATAGAGGCTTTGCTGGCTGACAGGTTCCAGTGGCTGCTATGGGGCTTAGTTCTTTCTCTGTCTTTCTCAGGGTTTGTGTCTGTTACTGAAAATATGTGGATGTGGTCAAGTAAGTTCAGTTTTTCTACCAACACTGGGTTGTAATAGCTTCAAAAGCACAGTAAAGTTTTCATGAGTGACAAGTTCTCGTTGGATAGCTTTTGTTGCTGCCTAACAAGATGTTTCATTTCAACTGTAGAGTGTCCTACCTCCTGCCCAGGATGAAAAAACCTGTCCATCTTCAGCTAACCTGTCACGACAGCAGCAGCAGCAGAGAAACAAAACCTACATCTCATGGCCCTCATCAAGTAAGGCTGGGAGCAAGGTGGTCACTTCTGAGCTGTAATCTGTGATGTAACAGGAGCTGTAAACTGTCCTTTACTCTCTGCAGGTGGCAGTGATGTGGGAGCAGCCATGCCTTCCCGAAGTATGTCTGACCCTGACCAGGAGTTTGACAAAGAGGTAAAACAGCCTCTGTAAATGGAGACCAATGATACCCTGTTGATGTAGATTGTTCTCTTTCCCCAGTAAATTACATTCCCAGGAAAATACTTCATAGAGTCATTTGTGGAGATGTTTTCTTTCCACAAGTGTTTTTCCCAGCCTGTAATATGTATTTGCAAGTTACATATGCCAGCACAAAAGCAAAGCTGTGAAAAGATCTTCTTATGGTGATATTTTAAGAAGTATTATATCTTCGATTAAGCTTTATAGGCAACGGAAATTTGACTAATTGATGAAATGTCCTCAAAGCTCCTAAAAATGTTCTCTAGGATATTAGCATAGAATAGCAAAGTAATATGACTAGTTAAGTAATTTTCTATGCTGCCTTAAGGAAGACTTTTTGTCATGCAACTTGAGAAGGAATCAAATTCATAATACATAAAACTGCTTTTAAAAGGCAAGAATAAGAGTATGTGCCGGTAGTCACCAAAATAAAATCTCCTGGCTCTACAAAACTGGTGGTCCTGAATCTAAATAGAGAAGATCCATGATTTTTGTACCTGTTATTTATCATGTGTTTTCTTCCAAGCTTTGCTAAAGCACTGTCTGTGCAAGGAAGGTGTTGGGAATTATTTCTGGGAAACAAAGTCCCTGATTAAGATCTTTTGTTGTGCTTTTTGGTACCCAACTGCAGGCCCATATAATGCTCTGAATTTTGAAGCATGTTTTTGTGAAGCCAGACTTTTGCTGGATGCCTTAGTACACATCAAGTCCAGAATTCTGATCCCCTCTTTGCCACCTTCAGTTAGCCATTAAAAACACATGAAAGTGGGAATCTCTAAACACAGGTATTTTTGAAACAGTCTTGGTTTTCAAAGGTGGTTTTGATGGACTATGCTAGTTATTCTGCTCACCCTTCCCAAATTCCATTATATTTCATGCTGTAATGGCAATTGTTGATTGTAGGCACAAGTAATGACAGATTCAAAAGGGACTTTTTACAATCTTTTCTCTTTCTGGTAGCTCTTACAATTTCTTATGACTTCCTAAATTTAAAAAAATTGTAGTTTGGAAAGAGGCTGTAATAACACCTTTTGGCTTTATACTATTTCCCCCATGGCTTTTGGCTTTATGAACTGGATCATGTTAGGATAATCTTGTTATAGATTATCTTATTGTTGTTTGAGGCATGCAAAATCTTCAGAACAGCATTCTTGAAGGATGTTACCTTTCAATCTATTTGCTAGGTCTGTAGGTTTTTTTCTTGAAAATAACTTGCTGCAATGGTAACAGGGGGGTTTTATGCAGTATTTCATTAGCTGTGAATGTGTGCAGTGCTCAGAACTGTAACACACCAAAATAGTGGGAAACTTGCCAGCCATCCTGTTGAACTGAGACCAGTCTGTGAAGGCAAATATCCAACAGCTGATCTAACACTGGGGAAATAACTGTGGATAGTCTTTATTAGATATTGACGTAGGACATACCCACTAAGTGTATTCTGTTTCCAGATCTCCAGCCAGATTCTTGGCAGCCTTCACTCGTTTGTCAGGCACTTCACAGGCTTGTTGCTGTTTTGTAAACAGTTTGTAATACTTGTTTCCTTCCTCCTCACCAAATGGAAGATGATTTGACCATAGTTTTTATATGTTTACATGGGCAAATAAACCTACTCCTGGGCTATAAAAATTGCCTAAAAATTGCAGGCTGGTAAATTCTGAACAACAGTGAACAGATAGATGCATTCCATGAGGAAAGCTTTGCAATGGCTAAAGGAGAGGAGCCAGAGATGTAGCAATTTTCACATACTTTACCGTAATTCCTGTTGCGTCAGAAGGTCACCTTTGGGACTGCACTAGAGCCTGTTGATGGTAATGGAAGTACTTGCTTGAATGTTTAACCATGGAATTAATCTAATGCACACTGCTTCATAGGTATTGCTCACCCTCATTTTTGAGTGCCTTTGAAAGCTTTTAAGTATAAAGAATTCACTTGAAGTAAACATAATTGTTTTAATGTTTCTCATTAACAGCCTGATTCAGACTCCACCAAACACTCTACTCCATCTAACAGTTCCAATCCAAGTGGTCCCCCAAGTCCCAACTCTCCTCATAGGAATCAGCTTATGCTGGATGGACTGGACCAGTCGACCTGTGACGCATAACGCCGCCGCTCTCGCCATTCCAGCTCCTGTCATCCACTACTCCATGGTGTTCAACAGCAGGGCAAAGCTGTCTCAGATGCTAGTGCCAAGACTGATACAGACTCTCTAGTGTTGTACAAGAATAATTATATATCCAGACTGTAGATACAAACTATGGAAATGAAGAAAATTCTTTACTAATAGCGATTGAGCTTTTTATGCAGTATTGTTCACTGCTCAGTTACGGTTGATTCCTTTCTGCACAGCTGTGACACAGTTGTATTGCATAGGAGCATTTAAGGCCACCAGTAAATAGTCTTATTCTTATGGTGAAAGAGAAATAGAGAGAGTTACTGATAATGTTACAATATCAGGAATATTATTTTTCTATAGAATGATGTAATGTCTGATTAGCAGGAAATCCTTTTAGACAGAATTTGGACTTCTAAATAGGAAATGTGAGCAGGTCTAGTTACATCCTCAGATGAATACGCTTTTCCCTTTTTCCTGTAACTGTTTTTTTCCTAAATCTTAAGGAGAATGGTAGGAAGCTGTAGGTCGTTCCCAACATCAATAGAATCACCAGGAAGTCAAAGAAAAGCTGGTTATAGTTTTGTGGCCTTTTAATTCATTTAGCCATTACATATACAGCTGCATAACTGTCTTTCTATCTTTCTACCGACTTTTTAGTCTTGTACATAGGACTACTGACACTTATCTCTTTACCCATTCCCTGCTTTTAGTCCTCGTCAGTCATTAGTCAGGGCTTTTAAAATACTGCTGTGAAAAAAATTTTGCTCTTAGTTCCTGCCTTTCTCCTCCTGAGAAGCTGTTTCTCCTGGGTTTTTGGTGTAAGGACACACTACGCTGTTTAGCTAGCAAGCCTTCTTGTGGACGCATTGCCCTCGGAGTCTGCTTGGCCCAAGGGACTGTATCGCACTAAAACATCAGTCTGTTCATTGGTTACCAAAGTGGAACGTGAAGGATGTGTAACTGGAGGTGCTGCTTTTCTCATTAATTGTATCCTCACTTGCATGAAGACCCCATGATTATTAATCAAATATTGATCATGTAGAAAAAATGCACAACACACTCCTGTATATTTTGCGATGGCCCACGTGCGGTGATGTTTTGCGTGTATATTTAATCTCATGCTTCCATGTATTATACATTTAGTACTCAAAGATTTGTGACCATGTTTCATTAAAAGCTTGTAATTAATTCAGTGGCTGGCATATCCAGTTTGTCATTGTCACACTAGTGTGCCTTCTGTGCCAATTTTATGACAGTTGGATGTCACTTATTTAAAATTCAGTTTAAATGGGCTAATGATATACCAACGGCTAATGTTCTTTTCTGAAACACTGTATAGGACGTGCACTTATCTTTAGTTTAAATTGAGTGTTCTAGTCAACATTTAATCCTGTTACGTTAAGTGTTCGACAGTACTTGCTCTTTTTCTCAGATTCTTGATAAAGGGGCTCAGTTAGAGCTGGACACTACTGCTTTGGGGGTTTTCTGGTTTTTACTTTTTTAATGTAAGTCTAAGTCTTTGTAATTATTGAATTGTGAGAACATTTTTGAACAATTTACATGTCAATAAAGCAGAAGAGGGAGGTTTTAAAGTTTATAGTTGTCTGTCTTGACATCTGAAAACAATCTACCACTGACATTTGCTTCAGTCTTGTGGTAAATTCACTTTGTTCACATGGACATATGACATAAACTGAAGATATTTTGGAGCTCCATACCCAAGCACTACAAGAAAGGTGCATATTGATGAAGGTGAATTGAGTGTTCAGGAGCAATGGAAGTCCTTTTGGTGGAATACAGCACTGAAATGTTGTACCCTTGGTTTGTTTTAGAGTTGTCATTTCATTGATTTGCTGGCCCTATTAATTCCTTTTTAAATGATTTATATGACTTGTTACTTACCGCTGAAGCATAGTAAGGAGGCTGCAGGGTCTATTCATGCATCTTAAGTATCATAAAACAATAAATATATTTAACTTGTCAAAGTAGTACTCCCAAAGAAAGGCTTTAGGAGCATTTCAAAGATTGGTATGTCAATGGTGCAGCCACTCATAATAGGGGTTTTTTTAAGCTCTCCTCATGCTCTGGTATTTGAGCACCATAGAGCCCACTCTAGCTAGACAGTGCCAGCATCTCCCCTAGGGTGTCCTAGGTAAGCATCTCTCATCCCTTATGGAGTGCCAAGTGTTCTGAACTCCTTCCTGGTTTGTCTCGCCCTTCACAGGGAAGGTCAAGGTGGGTGTTTTGGACCCTGCTGTTCCTTGCCTGACCAAACCTACCTGGGCAGGCTGGGATGGGTTGGCTTGGGAAAGTGCCCCCACACTGCCCTGGGGTTGGGGTGATAGCTGACAGGAGGTTTGAGGGCTGTGTGCTCGAAGCCTTCTCACATTCATGCTAATCAGCCTTTGACTTTTAAAAAACATTTCTCCTGCTCTTGAGCTGATTTTTCTCTGCACTGTGAGGACTTGGTATGACAACAAAGTCTTTAATTATGGGGGTATTAAATCATAGCACTCAGCAGTGCCAGGGCTTGGTTATAATTTAAGCAGGAGAAAGTTTCTAGAAAAAATAATTAATTGCTCATATGAATACATTATTCTTTTTTTTTTTTTCCTGCTTAAGTCTGGCCAAGCAGAATTACTTCCCAAGTCCTCCACCACAGCCCTTTGCAGATCATCTTTTCCCTTACAGATTTTGATTCTAGTTACCTAAAGAGTCCTCTTGAGCCCTCAGGAAAGTTTTGATAAATACAGAAATTCTGGTGAAGCAATTCTCTGACAATGCACTTTCTTATCCCTGGAGGCTACCAGTCTAGGACTGAAAGTGAGGAATTGAGCTATGCAAGGAATAAGGGTAATTTGGTGTCTGCCTGTTTCCCTGCTCATTTAATTTTCACAGAGATATGACATCAGGTCCTGAAGCTGGAGTGGTGGGTGCACCACTCACTGGAACAGTTGGTCACTTCTAGCACAGATCTTTGCCGGAAAAAGCTGAGTATTTTGGAATACATCATGGTATCACTTGCCACCCAAGAACTAAACTCCTGCCACCATCTCTGTCTACAGAACAGGTGTGCTGAGAATAAACAGCTTCCTAAATAGGTGCAATCTGCTGGAGAGGGGGGTGCATAAAAGCTGGCTTTGTCTTTGCAGGTTAACTGCTTAACACAGCTAAGTCACAGGGAGGGGGCTTCAGTGTGGTAATGCTGGAGGTGCAAGCACCCTTGTTCTGCACAGCACCAGATTGGCATCCCTGGGAGAAAGCAGATGTGTAAAAACCTTGAGAGCTGGCACTGGTAGCCTAAAGCACTGAGAAGCAGGAAAGTGTTTGAGGGAAGAGATGACTGTGGGAGCTAAACTGCACCTTGAGGTGCAGTTAAGCAAAGTATTAGTGAAAGGAAGGTGGTGTATCATGATCAAAAACCTTGTCTTGCTGAGTTTAGCTTATTTGGAAGCAAAAAGGACACATGCCAGGCTACTGGAGCATCTTGTATTCCAGTTTGCACCATCTGCTCTGGATGAAGCAGCTCTGGCAGGCAGAAGGGAGGAGGACAATCCAAAAATCGGTGTTCAGCTGCCCAGCACTTGCCTTTCACTGCTGTGGCGGCAGCTCTGGCCGGCCTTCTGCCTGCTTGCACCCCTGTAAATGTGGCTCCCCTCTCAGTTTCCTCTTAACATCCCTTCCTGGCAGCCTTGGGTTCAAGAGCTGCCACCCTTACCCAGTGCAGGGCAGCTCCTTCCCGCGGGCTCAGAGCTGCTCTCCTGTCCTGGGGTCGTCGCTGGCAGGGCAGCACATGGATCTGGGGGGGCTCTGCTTGAGGGGAGGGGGTTCCATGGGCACAGGACCACGTCAGGAAGACAGGATGGAAGGCACAGTGCCAGCACGATCTCGGTGCTTGCAAAATGTCCTAAACGTGTTTTGGGGGACGGGGGTGATGATGAGACCTGGCATCAACTGCAGGTGTGGGATGGCCGGGAAAGCCAAACTTTGGCAAGAGTGTGTCCCAGCGGTGCCCGATGCTGCGGCCAGCGCTGCCGGCAGGGTTAGCTGAGGACAGGAGCAGAAGACAGCAGGACGTGCTCAGCCAGCGGGAGCTGCAGTGCTGTGCTCCAGCCAGAGGAGGAACATGGACTAAGGAATCAGCCCCTTCCCTGTCCTTGCAGCAAATATTTTCCCTGCTCCCCAATAAGCTGCAGCACTTGTCATCTGACTGTACGGGTTCATGCAGGCTTATTGATGCTTTCTCATAGATAAAACCCTCAGATTTTTTTTTCTCAGCCTCGCCTCCTTTGCTGTTTGTTACGCAGTCCCCGCTCTGCGGTCCCGTGAGGATGAGCAGTGCAGAGCCCTGCATGCTGATGGACAGAGCTGCCGCCCCGCAGTGCCTTGGCCAGCTCCTGCCCTCCGGTGAGACCAGCCCCTGCCAAATGCTCTCCTGCCACTGCTACCTCCTGCTAAAAGAGATATAAAAAAAATAAATTCATCGAGCCAAGCCTGTCTTTAGGCTCAGGGATATTTTGAGGGCTCTGCCACGATCTGGGTTTGCACAACTTCTGTGAGCGGCTGTATTGTGCAAAGGGAAGGCGCTGTGCTATGGGTTGGTGTCCATTAATAGTGTGCAGTTTGCTTTTTCTTTTGAGACCCTGGGAAGCAATGACTCTCAAGATCTTGCCATTAACACTAATGCATTTTGAATTAGTCTGTCACAGCGGGGGACCTCTGACACTCAGGACCAGAAGCAAAACAAAGCCATCAGGTGCCCAGACGTGCCGTGCACAGCACGTCATAAACCACCCATCTAATGTGCTGCTTACCAAAGATGTCTGTGAATTAAATTCCTTGTTTAGGCAGGATCCCAGGAGACATTTATGTACCAAACCCTTTTGCTCTGCCCTGCCTGCACCATGGGCTGTCTATGTGTGTCAGTGTGCAGCAATCATGGATACAATCACGGATACAGCTGTTTCTCCAGCAGCTCTTGGTCTGACTCTGCTGCTTCATTTTGTTTCTGCAGAGCTCCCCCCTCCCTGCGGCGCATTCTGTACGAGCGAGCGAGCGGACGTGGCTCCTGAAGGAAAAGTACAGACTGTGCTCTGCTCGTGCACTGACAAAAATTGATCTCGGCTTTAATTAAAGCCTCTATTGTAAGTGACCTCGAGCTGCTAATGCATTTTAAAAATGAAGCTTTGCCAACAGCAAATCCATACATGCCAACACGTAGGGGTGACCAGGTGGAGATTCCTACCACAGGGTGGTCTGCCTCCCTCTATGCCAGTGATGTGTCCCAGGATGCTGTGGCTCACCCTCAAATCCCGGTGTGTCCAGGCAGGACACAGAGATGATGTCCTCAGCCACTTGCAGCACAAGGACACTATCCTGACACCATCTTGTGCAATGGTCCCTGTTGCCAGTGGGCTGTCTCTTCTCTCCCTCAGTCTATGGCCATGGGATGCTCTTGCCTTTGCCCTCCTGCATATGTTGCAAGGATGCAGCCTCAAGACCCCTCCCAATCCTCCCATCACAATTCACACAGTGAGGCCCAAAAACAGCCAGGGAAGAAAAGAATTTGCTCTGAGATGAGGGGACAGGGGCTCCCTGGGGGTCAGCCCTGAGCCCCTTCCCTGTGCGGGCAGGGCTGGTGTGATGGACTGTCTGGTGCAGCGGCCTCCAGCGTGCAGCACTGCATCCATCAGCCCCAGGAAGAAAATTCCTCTGTGCGTGTGTGTGTGTTTGAAGGCTTGTGGGCTGGAGGAGACGCAGTCACCTGCAATGAACTGATGTGAAAGGGGAAAAGAACACAAAAAGGCCCTCACAGGCACAAAGTAGGGATGTAGCTGGTGGAGGATGTGGCTGCTCTCGCAGGCACCGTGGTAACGGTGCTGAGCTGCACCCAGCCCTGGCCATGTGGTGCTCTGGGGTCAGGAGGGCTTGGGGTGGGGATCTACACTGGGCTCACATCACAGGAGTGACTGTGTGCTGTGAGGTGAGTTTTTGGGTCCTGTCCCTGGGTCACTGCTCCCCGCAGTGATGCACTGGTTGTAGGACCATGGGATAGTGGGGATTCAATATTCCCAACATGCCCATGTCAGCTGCTGCAGGCTGATGGCTTCCTCTGCTTTTTGACCTGGTCAGTGACTGTTTAACCCAGCAACAAGTGCCTGACAGAGGCAGCAGAAACTCCTGCCCAGGCAAGCTGCTTTTCATCCCAGTACTGGTGGAGGAGCCCCCTCAGGAGAGCTGTGTCTGGTGAAATTCCAAGGGGGTGTGTGCCCTGAGCACAGGACTCCTCCTGGCTCTGCCCTGCTTGCAAATTCACCTCAGCAAGCAGGAGCTCAGAGGGGCCTTGTTCCCTGCCTGCCCCGTGCTTTTGTCCTGCCTGTTTCCAGAGGGCATAGCTGATCCCATCACCACATGCTGCCTGTTACCCTTCATCAGGGCTCTGATGCACCTAATGATGAATTCCTAGGCCTTTGAGAAAGGATTATGTCTTCTGGAGACTAGAACAAAATATTATAAACTTAAAATAGCTGCTTCCTTATGGAATATGCCAACAAGCTCTACTGAACACTCAGTAGAGTGTAAATTTGCATCCATTTGCATACATATCCATAATTTCTGCCTCACCCATCAACCCTGCTCCACAAAGATGCTCTGCCTGACATTGTGGGCAGATGATGGTGTTTGACACAGGCAGCACTAATGAGGCCCCTCAGTGCCACCGCCCAAACCCTCCTCAGGGATGGGCTGGTGTGACTGTCCCCAGCCCTCAGTTCCTGCCTGCATCCCTTCCCAGGGACCCCTGGCACCAAACTTCCTTTCCCTTCTACCATGAGAAGAACTTCTCACCTTGAGGAATGACAGAATAAATTCCCAAAGGTCCAAGAGGGTTTCTTACCTATCCAGTCCAGGCAGAGAGGGAAGAAGCAAGCTCCAGAAGCTTAATTGTTTAATCAGGACTGCACATTACCAGCACCCAGTGGAGAGAAGTGAGAGGAGGAACGGGGATCCTGAGCAGAGATCCCCAGCCCTGAGCACACTGCTGGGAAGCAAAGCAACCTTCCAGCTAATGGGTCCAGACCCTGAAGGCTCTGGGTCATATTCTAAAATGTGTTTGAGCACTGAATTTCTGTCATGCATTCAGGACTGTTTCCTTCAACCTGTTGTGTGCCCTGGGGCAAATCCAGCACAGTGCTGGCTAAAGCATGGGGTGCTGAGCGAGACCCCAGCTTCTCTGGATACAATCTGAGACTCAAATCTCAATGTTGAACCATCTAAAAAGAGCTGATGCCTGCAAAATACAGTTTAAAACCCAGAAGTAGCACCAGGGAGGCCATGTCCATGTGACTGAGTCCCAACAGTGAAGGTTTGCTGTGGTTTCCTTCACTGCACAGATACTTTTATTCAGGCGGGATCTGCTTCTGGCTTAAATCCCACCGGGAGTGATGTGAGGGGCTGTGAGGGGCTGTGAGGGCTGGAGAGGTGCTGGTGTCCCCAGGGGAGTGGTGTCAGCCCCCAGCACGAGGCCACACCATCAGGTCTCTGTCTCGCTCGCATCGTACAGAGGGTTGAGGTAGAAGACCTGGAGATCTTTAGGTGTCTCCTCTCCAAGGTCAACATCTGGAGGCTCCTGCAACGGCAAGCGAGGGAAAACAACCCATGGGGAAGAGAAGCAAAACCCTTGGCAAAACCCACCCAGTGCTGAGTCCCTGCAGCAGCTGAGAGGGTGGTGACCTGAGGGAGAATGGGAATGTCCCACAGACCGCCCCCCCCGGCCTGGGGACAGCAGGGCCCCCCTCAGGGTAACCCCAAGAGGCTTTCAGGAGTGTTGTGGCACCCAGCAGCTCCTGCTCACGCCCCCGTGTCCCTGGCAGTGCTGACTCACCACATTGAAGACGGGGTTGTCGAAGCCTTTGTCGGTGGCTGGGGCAGGGGCCGCCGGCTCCTCCAGTCTGTCCCAGGACCGGGGCGGGCGCAGGGAAGGCAACCTGGGGAAGAGCTGAGCATCACCATCCACAGCCCTCCCATCCCTGCAGCTGCCCCAGCTGAAACCCTGCGACTTTAAGAGGTGGATGGGAAAGCATACAAGGGCAAAATGTCAGGCTGTTATTGAAATGGAATATCTGTACCCTTTCCCAGGGAAAAGCCGCTCTATCCAGCAGAAATCATTAAGCCTGGGGATCTGGGACCTGCATTCTGGAGGGAGGAGTTTGCAGAGGCAGACAACTCCAGCACAGGCTTCACTTTGGAACAATCATTCCTTCTCTGTGGCCTAAATGAATTGCCACAGAGCTGACACCTGTTCCCACTGCAATCTCAACAAGTACTAATTACTTTTATCATTACTTTTATCACATTACAATTTTTTTCACCTTAATCACCATCACTCCTTGTATTATTTTCTTCATTACTTTTATCCTAAGGGTCTCCAGTCACTGAGCACTCCCCTGCACTGGGCACCTGCTGCATGTGGGCTCAGCAGCAGCAGGTCCATGCACATCACCTCAGGAGCTCTGAGGGAAGCTCTGCCAGGGCCCTTTCAGTGGAAATAAGGGGGACCTGCAGCAGGAGTGGGACAGGCCCAGGGTTCCTCTTCAGCTCTGTCTCCTGTAGCTACACAAAATTCACTCCTGCTGCTGACAGAGCTGGTTTCAAAGGCCTGTCCAGCATCCAAAGAAGCATCAGTGAAAGATAAATCATCAAGTAGCAATTATGGGTCTGGGAGTTTTATTTAGAAATTAAAGGAAGGTATGGGTTTACTGCTAGGAAATATGTCAGCACGTGTCGAGCAGCAGGGCAAGTGTTCCTGGCCAAGGCCACTGCTGCATGGTGACAAAATCCCAGGGGAGGAAGCAGGAGGGAACAAACAACCTGACTTGTGAGCCTGTGACACAGCAGCCCAAGCACCAGGGAGCTCAGGACCCCCTGGCAGACAAAGGTGCACTTTGCACGTGCAAATTTAAGCAATTCCTGGCCCCTGGTTATGAAATGTGTAAAGTCAACCCCACTTGCCCAAGCTGGGTAAATGAGACAGCCCACTGTGGCTCAGCTGGCAGCCAGTAAACCCTGCAACACCCTCCACGTGAAGGTGGGTGCATGTGGGAGGAGAAGAGGTGGGTGCCCCAAGCATCTGCCATGGGCACTGCTGGGATGCCCCAATCACTGCCAGGCCTCATCTCCAAGCTGTGAGGGAAAAAGGTGATGGAGAAGGGGTATTTCTGATTATCTCCTGACTGTGAGACAGTCAGGTGCACCCTCCAGCCCTCCCCTGGGACCTGCACTCCATGCTGTGTGAACAAGCAAGGCACCAGAAGCTGCACTTGCTTCTGGATGCTGTCTCTCCTTTAATGGTTATGAAGCTGTGGGACAAGTGTTTTGCATTATTTTTATGCATTTCTATTGCGCTGGCAGGTTCAGTCCTCCCCTCCCCAGCAGGGCTGCAAACCAAGGGTGCCAAGGAACAGGAGATGTCAGCAGGCACCGTGACTCGGCTGTGCAGAGCTCCAGGAGAGCTGCAGCAGCCCTGCTCCCACCCGAGCACACTGCACCCTGCCAAGAGACAGCTCCTCCTGGCCATGGAGGAGAATGAAGCAACAGTCCAAGAGTACAGAAATGCCTTGCAGCCACCTCACCTCCAGCAAACCACCACGAGCAAGGACAAGTTTTAAACTGACACAGGGCAGGTTTAGATATTGGGAATAAACTCTGCTGTGAGGGCGGTGAGGCACCGGCACAGGCTACCCAGAGAAGCTGTGGATGCTCCATCCCTGGAAATGTTCAAAGCCAGGATGGTTGGGGCTCCGAGAAACCTGTCACTGGCTCTGGCAGGGGGTTGGAACTAGATGGTCTTTGAGGTCCTTCCAACCCAAACCATGCTGTGGTTCTATGAACAGCAATGTTGGGGTGGCAGGCTGCCAGGCCATGCCCCTCTCCCTGGGAGCTCTGGGCAGCACCATGTGCCCCTGTGTGCCAGGCTGGAAGGACAGCCTGGGCTGGCAGCTGCTCCCAAGCAGAGGCAGCCTGAATATGTGCTGATGGCAGAAACCCCATCCCTACCTCAGCTTTCCCTTTCTGTAGAGGAAGAGGATCCCTCCGAGGAGCAGGAGACTGAAGAGCAGCCCCATGACTGTGCCTGCTGTGGTCCTGCTCACTGGGTGGCTTCCCACCTGCCCGCTGGCAGTGCTGCCAGTGGCCACTTCCATTTTGCCACTTGAAATGCCAAGAGCTTCACCTGGGAAGAAATAGGAATGAAGATTACACAGGGCAACACATCCCCACACCCACGGCAGAGCGAGCCTTCAGCTGGGTCTGGCCCTGCTTGCCTGCTTGATTGCCCTTCCCTGGGAACAGGGATGGGATTCACCAGTGGATGGACTCAATGGGGACAGACCTGTGGGTCTGCCACCCCCACAATGACCACCAGGTTCTCTGGCTGTGACCTGTGCACCCATCAGCATCTGCCAGCTTCCACTGTCTGCTCCACAAGCAGCATTCTGGCTGCAGACAGGGACCTGGGGGCCCAGGCAGGCACCAAGCTGGTCATGGTCAGACATGGCATGGAAGCACACTGGTATCCCAGGCTGCATGAGGGGAATTGCCAGCAGGGCGAGGGAGGTGACCCTTCCACTCTGCTCTGCACCATCCTGGTAAACCACAGCTGGACTGAGCCAGGCTCTGCTCAGCAGCACCCAGTGACAGGGCAAGAGGCAATGGGCAGATACCAGATATGGTAAATTCCACTTAAATACCTATATTTATCTAAGTATTTATATATAAAAAACTACTTTACTGTGAACATGGTCAGTTATGGAGACAGGCTGCAAAGTGATGTGGAATCTCCATCCTTAGAGACATTCAAAGCCCGCTGGACATGTGGGCTGCTGGCAGGGAATGCAAAGCTCTGGCCAGCAGTGGGTGTGGGTGCACCTGCAGGGGACCTGCTGAGGGGGACAGGGTGTTACCGTGCTGGGCAATGCCCTCCATGATGTCTGCTGCCAGCTGCTCTGCAGCAGTGCCCGCCTGCACTCCTGCTCTGTCATCAATCAGCACAATCTGGATGAGAGGAGTGGTGCTTCGGGACACGATGCCCAGGAAGGTCTGTGCTTTGTGCACCTTGGATATGGCCATCTGCACGCCAGCGTATTTGGGCTTCCCAAAACACAAGGAGACACGTAAAGCCCGTGAGAGGGTAGGCACAAATCAGTCACATCTCCAGACAGCCACGATGGGTGCAAGGCCCACCTGAATCTTGATGTGAGCCCCACCACAGAGCTGCCATCCCTGTCACAGCAGCGCTGTTGCATTTCCCGAAGGGGAGGCTTCTACATCCCCTCTCTCCCAAGCTGTGACCAGCACCCAGCACACAATGAGCCCCCATGGAAGAGAGCACGCTGAGAAAGCAATTTCATGTTATCACACCCATTAAAAGCAGTATTAAGACGTGTGGCTGTAAGGAGGGCAGGCAGACAGCTTTCAGCTCAGGATCAATAGAGCAATACTCTGGTATTGAACCTCCCAGTGCAACGCAGAGCACGCCTCCTCCTCCAGCAGCCCCTGGCAAAGAGGAGGGATGTCATGGTGTGTCTGACAAGCAGCAGCATGAAGTGATGCTTTGTAGAGCATCTGAGAGCTGACCAGTGCCAGTCACCCACCCAGTGCTGTCCTGCTGGGGAACGGAAAAGCATCTCAGCATCAGCCAGAGGCCAGGGAATGCCCTGCTGAAGATGTGCATGATCCCAGCTGGGTGCTGAGCTCCCATGGGACCTAGACCTGACCTCCTCTGTTTTCTAG
Organism: Pycnonotus jocosus; assembly: GCA_013400435.1. NCBI lineage: Eukaryota > Metazoa > Chordata > Aves > Passeriformes > Pycnonotidae > Pycnonotus > Pycnonotus jocosus. The sequence continues at coordinate 382,773 of VWYP01020847.1, forward strand.
AGCAGGTTGCCAGCAAGCCCCCCTGCATCCTTCCCCACTGCATGTCAGCAGCTCCTCCTACCCTGAGCTGAGTGGATGCTGGGGCTGTGATGGGGAGCAAGGATCCAGCAAGCAGCCACACCCAGCCCCCACATCCAAGAGCCCACAGAAGAGGGTGGGCCCTGCAGGGTGGTTGGGAGTGAGCTGCACCCCTGGCATTGCTGGGACTGCATCCCTGCCCCAGACAGTCCCACAGGCATGAAGTCACTGGCAGATGTGGCCCGTGGCTTGTGGTTTCAGCAGCCCCTCCCAATCTGATGGGCTGATATACCTGGCTCAGCAGCTCTTGGATCAATCTGTCCTGGTACTTCTGCAGGTCAAAATCAGGAGTGAAATCCAGGTTAATGGTGGCCCCTGCAGCCAGAAAACAGACAGACATCAAACTGTCACCATGTGTGTGCAGAGAGCAGCCACGGCAGCACAGCTGTGATTGCCACAAAAGGCACTGGGGACCCTCTGGCACCCTGTGCAACTGGTCTGGCTGGGCTCAGAGAGAAATTTCCCTTGCTGGCCTTTTTGTCAGCTGTGTTTGATGAAAGGCTTTTGGCTTTCCAACATATTCTGGAGAGAAGCCTTCCCTGGAAAGCTTTCTCCCACTTATCCCTCTGGGAAGCTCTTCATGTGCCTGGTTTTGGGGCCATGAGGCTGTGGTGCAGCAGCACCACCCTGGCTTTGGGGGGAAGGCTGAGAGGAGGGAACATTTGCACTCCCCGCACCACTGCACTGCAGTCATGGAGACAAATATTTTCCTGGGAAAAAAATACAATTAAGCATTTGCTGAAATTTTAAATGGTGCTAAAGACTGTAAGGGACTATGCTTTTAGGAGCACATTGGAGAAACATATGGTGCCATTTTAATGAATTTGGTATGACATACCAAATATTGGATACCAAGTATCCAGGCACAGTTGTGCATGAAAAACTCCCCCTAGCAGCATTTCATGCAGATTAATGGAGGAGCATGCATTGCAGAGACAACACTGTCAATCTGCATGCTTTTATTTTAAATGAAATTAAACAAGCTGGCTGTTGGGAAGCTGACATTACAGTGGAAAAGGTTGCATTTCCTCTGCGTGTTTTCAGCTGCATAAACTCAGCAGAGCCCTATTAGCTTGACGAGCTGTGACATCCTGACAGGATAAACCAGAAGCAGGGACAAAGGGCTGCGACTAAGAACAGGCTCCCAAAAGCCAGGATCTCTTCAGAGAGACGTGCTGGGAAGGTGACACGATAGGATCTGTGCATGGGACCCTTGGCAGCAGTGATACAGCAAAACTTCAGCTTGCAACCAGCAGTGAGCACCCCCTGCACACAACTTTCCCCCATGGAGCCAGGGGAAGCAGGCTGGGGCAGCTGGCATGGCAGGGAAGAGGAACAGGGTCATGTCCCCCACTCACCACAGACCCCACAGCAGTGGCCAAGGGGCTGCAAAGGGTTCTTGCACGCTGGCTCTGGGCACTGCCCCCCCGATGCCCGGAGCAGGGCTGCGCAGATGCGGGGGCCATCCTAAAGGAGAGCAGGGCAGAGTCAGTCCCTCCCCCTGCAAACTACACCAGAGCCCCCAAAATGGGAAAGGGGACACTCACCAGGGCATTCCCGCAGGCACAGCCAGACTTATCAGGACAGCCAGTGCCTGTCACCTGGAGAGTGCCATTGCCATGGAACTGCAGCGGGGCAGAGGGGCCCCCCAGGTACCCAGCCCAGGATGATGGGGTGTTCAGCTCCTGTGCAGGGAAGAGCAGCAAAGAGGGTGAGTATACCAGGATAGATCCCAGTGCTGCCCCCAAGCACCCAGCTGTGCTGCTGGGACACCTGGTGTCACATCTGATGGCCATCACTGGACAGCCCCACTGCAGCTAGTGATGCAGCAGGAAAACTATGCCAATACATCCATTCCATCTTTTCCCCTGGATCAACAAAAAAACTCTTTCTAAAACTAAAAACAATGACAATGATATGGCTGGGCCTTTTCTTCTTTTGCTTTCCATCTTTCTGCTTGCTCAAAATTCAAGTTACCAGCTTTTCACTACTGGGAGGAAGGGGGATGGATCTGAGCTGTTTTCCTTCTATCTGGGAAGAATTTCTATGTGCTTGGCATTAGCAAAGGCTGAGCTAGACTGACCAGCCTCATCCTGCCAAGTCACCAGTGATTCCCTCACCCACTCTCTTCCACAGGAAGTGTCTCCATGCTCTGGCACAACAGGCAGATTTCTCAGGGCCTGGGGTGAAAACAGTCGTCACAGAGCACAGAGTACGCTGGCTACAAAGGGATTGAGAAGCTCGTAAGGTCATTTCTTAGGAAACATGCTATGATCATACAAAGCAACTTCTCCTTCTATTTCATCACTCAGCAGCAGCTCCTGCCCTGAAGGACAGCCAGCAGTGATGCCTGGGGGTGAAGATATGCTGTGGTGTAGTCTGAGGCATCAGCAGGAGCAGCATCACTCTGAGCACCCAAGAGCATCCACCTCTCCATCCCTGGGGCTGTGTGTGCCTGGGGTGAGTTCCACTGGGGCGCTGCCTTGTTCAGACTCGCCTGCACCCGCCTGGGCACCAGCTGAGTCTATTACTCAAAAAGCAGCTACCTAATGCCTGGCCCCGAAATGACAGATCACAGCCAGCACAGCAGCAGAAATAATAAATAACTTATGAAACGCCTGCCGCATCTCCCACTCCTGGAAGGAGCCTGTGTTTACCGCTGCAGCGCCTGTGATCTGCTGCTGCCCCGACCAGGAGGGACAGGGCTCATGGGGAGCCCGATTCCCAGGCTGAGGCACAGCAGGCTGCCAGCGCTTCTATAATTATCCCTCCAATCAATTAAAGAGCGGAGCCGAAGCAGAACTGGGAGATGATCACTGGGCCTCAGGCCATGCTGAGGTCGGGGGCAGGAGGGAGGTGTCCCCAGAGGGTCCCTGAGCAGCACGGCTGCAGACACGTGCCTGGGAAGGGAGGCACCCCTGGGAGCCAGAGGAGCTGCCATTTGCCGGTGGTTTGACCCGTGATATTGGCCTTTTTTAAACATGCACAGTGAGCCAGCCTGCGCTCCACACTGCAGCGGGGAGGCGATAACAAACTGGTCGATGCAAAAAGCCACCGGGGCCATCCACAGCAGCAGCAGCAGCTCACGAAGCTGCAGCCCCACGGGTGTGCCCCATCTCCCTGCTCCCCCTCTCCAGCTGGTCCTTCCCCAGGGCTGTGGTGAGAAGGTGTCGAGCCAGTTTCTGTTTCTCATCCTCCCCCCCTTACCTGTCCCATGACGGAGATGCTGCGCAGGTGAATCACCGGCTGCGATGAGTCGGTGTTTACCCGGAAGGAGGTTTCAGGCTGGAAGATAACATCATCGTAGCGGCACGGGACGCGCTCCTCATCCACAGAAAAGATGGGCCCGCCTGGCCTCGGCTCCCCGCCGGGAAGAACATCCCGCCACAGCGTGGGGTCGAACCACGCGCGGTGCTCAGCATCGCCGAACCTCACTGTTCCACCTGGAACGGGGATGGGAGAGGCCGAGCGTGACCCAACCCCACATCCAAAGCCCCAGCAGATCCATCTGGGTTGGGAAAACCAGGCACTGTCTGGCCTGGAGGATCTCTCCCTGTGGACGGGGAGCCAAGGGCTGGCCGTGGCATCACCCTCATGGGCAGCCACTGAAGGCATTTCCCAGAGCTCGGCAAAGCTTCCCAGAACTCAGGGCGGGGGTCTCAGCCCAAATCCCACACCTGCATGCAGGCTTCCAGGCCCAGATCTCACAGGATATTTTTCCTCATTTTTTAAAGCTCATCCTTCTGGTTAAGGAGAAAAAACATCTGCCTGAATGCTGAGCAACAGCTAAATCTGACAAAAACGGGTATGCTAATTCAGGTCCATTTCCCAGCAGCCTGGCAGGGCTGCAGAAATGTGACCAGCCCTGTTCCCTGCAGCAGGTAACTCCAAGGCTGGCCCCATTTCCCTATCGATTATTTAACCATTAACCATTTCCCTGCTGGTTAGTCTCATCATGCAGTGCCCTGATTCCTTTCTCTCTCCCCAGCAGCTGAACCTTTACCAATTCAGCCAGCATGCGGGTACTTAGTGCCTTAATTATATGCATTCATTTTGAAATCGTGCTTTAAAGAAGTCCATTTGTGAAAGTTGTCCCAAAAATACCAGCTGATTTCAGGGGAGCAGTGCATGGTCAGCAGGAAAAGCCCAGTGCCATGCACAGATGCCAGAGCATCCATGCTGGGGGGCAAACAGCCCCAAAACAAAAAATCTGTAGCAATTAAGGATTTCAGAGTGGCTCCAGAAAATCTCAAGCTACAATCCTTCCTTTGGGAAGACTGATTTAGACTTTTTCTCCCTTTTTTTTTTNGTGCTCTGCTTGAATGCTTCCTTCCCTGTAGAGGAACTAAAAAGTTACTTGCCACTGAAAGCATGGGGTAGCTCTTAAGCACCCAAAATACACCTCCCTAGAAAATAGCTCAGATAATAACAGGCACCAATGACACAAACCTGCTGTCTCAGCCGTGGGCTGGAGGCTGGGAGGGGAGGATGTGTGTGGGGCCAAAGGTCAGCTTGCTGTGATGGCCAAGGTTTGGCTCACCAGTAACTCCTAACTGGTTTTTCTTTAGAAATACCATGGCAGAGAAAATAAGGGCTTTGATGTGGCTACATGCTTAATAGGCAGGGGAAAATACAAACAATATTTGCTTCTCTGCTACAACTTCAAAGGCTTCCCTACTATAATTAACTTTTTAGAAGACAGGTGATCTAGGAGGAAAAAAAGATCTGATGAGAGGGAGGTCATCAAAGAAAAGGTAAGTATTGAAGAGGAGTGATTCACTTTGCTCTGAGGCAGGACCGTTGTGGAGGTATTTGGGTTGAATTTGCCATGATTCATCACAGGCTGATGGGGTGCCTGGTTTGGGCACAAAGTACCTGAGTCACAGCCTGGGTCCCAGCTGCCGTCGAAAGCTGTGAATGCTGCACCAGCTGCCAGCACGAATTCTCCGTTCATGGGCAGGTACTAGATGAAGGGATGCAGAGTGTTACCGTCCTGATGCCAGCCACCCAGGCTTGTAACCAAATTACACTGCTAATTATTAGGCTGCCTATTGCACTCACAGTCTCCTTTGCAGTTATCATGAGCTACCCTTACCGCGCCCCATGTCAATGGGAAAGTATCAGCTCCTGATTTTACGGATGGGGATCCTGCAGTAGGGAGAGGCAGTTTGACATTTTCTTCCGTAACACAGAAAAGCATTCAGAGAAGCAAGAAAAAGAATAAGCAAAATGAGATCTTAAACAGTTTCTTCCTCCTCTTGTACACACTCACAGCAGCTCAGGAATGGATTTATATGTGGTTGGTACACCAAGAAAAACCCAGCCTTACCCTGCAAGTGCCAGAGGCCCCTCACTTAATGGATTCCCACCTCCAGGGGCTGTGTTTGCCCCACAATATATAAGTCAGGGGCCCGGGCTATGCTTGGTACAGTATCAGGTTGTGAATTCACACTGAGCACAAGCTAAGCACAGTGACATCTGGAGCAGCTTGCCAGAGCCAGACCCTCTTTTCATCGGGTAGGACATCACCAGCAGGTAGCCAGGGTCACAGTACTGATCTGGCTTCAGCCTGAGGCCACTGACAAACTGCAACAGCTCTGCTGTGGGAACATCTTCAGCAAGAAACTGTGGCCACCTGGGTTACCAGCCAGCACTGCTAACTCTAGGACAGGCCCTGGCAACTCATTCACAGCAAACAGGTTACTCAGCCCAGCCCATCTTATTTTACATTTAGAAATTGCAGAGGAAAACTAATGGTTTCTCCCAATACTTTTGAGAGAGTCAGTGATGCTCAAGGCTCCCTTCTCTGATTTGGTCTATCCAGTGTTTTAGCATCACTCCCCAACAGCAGCTGAAAGCCCTCCAGGACTGACTCACGCCAACTGACAGGGTCCTGTGCTCTGGCAGAAAAGTTAAATAGGATTTTAAGGTTTTATCTACTTAATTGGTCTTTAAATATGTATGTAGGTTAGAGAAAGCAAGACTTATGACTGACTGCTGCAGGTGGCCATGATAGCTCTCTGTCCCTGGCCAGGCTTGTCTGAGGATGCTCAATCCCACTCAGAGGCCACCATGGGGAAGGCATGGGGGAGGAGGACAAGGCAAAAACTCATCATCTCCAAATTGTAGGTGGGCAGCTGTTAAGAAATTTAGTGCTTTGAAGGCCTTAGCCCTGGTGCCATTCTTGGTTCAGGAACCATGAGAAGCCAGGATAGAGAGCAGAGGGTGGCTGCCACCAAGAAGAGTCCCAGAGTGCTCCTCTGCACCCTCTGCTTTGGACCCAGCAATGCCATACATGGGGTTGGACAAGAGAGGGTGACACTGGGAATAACTGAGGTTGGGGCAACATGTGCCCCAAGGGTATGGAGTCTCCCCCCCAACCAGGAAGAAGCCTTTGCCTATGGACACTGTTCCATCAGACCACAGCCTGTGTCCTGCCATCAGGTTCTCTGAATTTCTACTACTTTTGAGTAGAGGAAATTTGTCCAATACTGAAGCATTGAAAAAGGCTGAAAGGTCTGCCAGAATACGAAAAGCATCACGTCCTTTAGCTGCAGATGAAAAAGCCATCATAACAGGTCTGTTTTGAGGCTCAGGACTTGGCCTGCATTCAGCTGGGTGAGGGCAATGCTACCAGCTTCAACCACAAAATGCTGTACTTCGCTTCAAGTGCCCTGGCTTGTGTTCCTGTGAGCTCAGGCAGGAGCAGGCGAGGGGACATTTTGGAGCAGTCAGATCATACTCAGGGCAGTGCCAGCAGCACTGCCAGCCCAGTCCCTTCTCCCAGACTGGCTGGGCCATTGCAGCCTGGAGCCCCTGGGTGCTGCCTCTTGCCCAGTTTGCAGGCTGGCCCCTGCAGCTGGCTGTGCACAGCAGGGTCAGGCAGCAAGGGTGGCCAGCTGCCCCTGGGGCCCATCTGAGCTGCTCAGTGTGGGGCTTTGGATGGGCTGCAGCAGATCCTTTCACCAGCACAGGGTACCAGCTCTTCACAGCAGCTGGCTCTGGGCACTCAGACCCAAAGCTGCAGGGATCTTTGGGTGGAAGGAGGAAAATGAGCCAGCAGCTGCTGGTGGGGGGGATGGTTACACAGCAGGACCGTGATTGGTCTCCACTTGCTTTCCCAGGCTGCTGAAGTTGGCATTTGTGAGTGTTGTGGCTGGATCAAAACCCTTGGGTTGGGAAGTCCTTGCTCTCATCCCTCCCTGCCTGACAGCTCTCTCCCCTGTAGTTACCACTTTGACTATGGCCATGGGTCAGAGCTTCCCAAACACCCTTTGATGACCATGGAGCAGCTTTTGTGTCCAAGGGGATGGTTCATTCAGACCTTCACAAACTAGGGGAGAAGGAAAACACATGAAGGACTCATGTGGCAGGGCTGAGTTCAGTATGGTAAGAGAGGAGATGAGGTTTAAGAGTATAACTTGGCTCAGTTAGGGATGCACACACGGACGCACAACACTGGTTCCATGACCAAGCTGATGGTGCATCCTGCATGTGCTTGGGAGGGTGTGCAGGTCTGGATGGGCCAGCAAGACACAACACCTGTTCTGCTCAAGAGGAGAGCTGGGAGAAATGCCTCATGCCAAATCTGCCTCATGCCAAATGTGCCCCATGCCTGCAGCCCCTGAGCTCTGGACACATTGGTCTCTGAGCTCTCTGGAAAAGATGCAGCTTCTCCAGCCACCAAAGGAGATCCCCCTCCACTGCTGAGGCCAAAATCCCAGGATGACTGGATTTCCCAAGCCCACTCATGTGGGTGTCAGTATGGCAGGGAAATGAGAGTGAGCACACACAATGTCTCTTCACACCCTGGGATTACCCAAACACTGCAAGGACCACCCCTGGAATTAAGATGCAACACAACATGATGCAAGACAGGGGACAAACACGAAGTTCAGGAGGAGCTCTGTACTTCTGCTTCATCACAGGAATTTCTGGGGCTGGGCCCTGCAGTTTTGGCTCCCTGCCCACTGCACATTCACCACCAGCCCTGCCTGAGATTCTCACCACTGGGCAGCATTTCAGGAGAGTCTCCATCATCCAGTGGATCTTTGTAAATAATTTGCCTTTTCTTTTTTCCTAACATAAGTTAAGCATCTCAGCTCACTGCAGTGGACAAATGGAGACTCTGGCTGGGCAGTTGTTTTCTACCTTTGGGAGTTTAGTATGGAAATTGTATATAGTTTGGGCCACTTTCCAAGTACATTTTGAACTGAGCAATGACAGTACCAGTGAACCAAAGCCAAAAAGCTGGCAGTTTCATCTGCTTTCTCTTTCTCCTGCCAACCTGTACTCCAGGGCCATTAATACAGCGAGTGCTTAGAGTCCCATTAGTCATTTCCCATCCCTGTTACTGGTAAATCACTTACCTCCTCGGTTATCATTATCAGGTGTAATGACAACTGAAACACAGTCATAATTTTTCTTATCAAAGTCAGAAGTAAAAAAAGAAAAATAGAAGGAAAGACTCCATGTGGCTCTGGGACCAGCCCCAGCATTGCACTACCAGAAGGAATCTATTGCCCCAATGCATAAGTGGAAAAGAAAATAGCCTTCAGAATGTGAAATTAAAAAATAGCCAAGTCCTGAGAGATGGCTTTCCAATCAGATGGCTTTAACCAGCCTTTGGCACATCCTGGCTCTGCTTCAGTCACAAACATTGGGTGAGATGACTGACAGAAGCACTGTGACTGGCATGTCACCATCATCAGCACAGGAAAAACGCAGCACTTGTGCTTTAACCTGGGTGAACAACACTTGTAACTGCAGCCAGGTCTTCCCCCAGCCTTGCTTTTATTTGCAGCCCCAATGCATTTGAATTGCTTGCTTGGATGAGATGGTGCCACCATCCCCATCATTCAACCCTAAGACTGCCTGGGCACACTGAGCTCTGCAGTGCTGCATCCACAGCTGCACCAGCAGGCAGGTCAGCAGCCAGCAGCCCCCGGGTACATCCCCCTGCCTGGCACCCAGCCCAGGAGCAGCCTTGGTGCTGGTGCTGCCAGCCCTCCATTGAAAAACATCAGTGGGATAGGATGCAAGTGGGCTATTGCTCCAACACAGATTGTTGTAACTCACCACAAGCAATAGTGCTCAAGGGAAATGATTTCCATATCATCTTTCCCAGCCCTGCCCTGCTGGGGCAGTGGCAGCCCATGGACAGCAGCAGGCAGCCAGGGCAGCAGGCACGTGGGCCCTGCCCATTCTGCCCACAGGTGGGAACAGGAGGGATCTGCCCAGTGCCTGCCAGGGCTGGGGGTCTCAGCACAGCTGCAGCCAGTGCCTGGGTGATATCCAGCTCTTGGCTGACACCCCAGAAAGGCACAGGGCCAGGTTCACCACAGGTGAATCCCTCTGACAACTCTGGAACATTGCCAGGGGCTCACCTGCAGCAGCATTTCTTGGGCTGTTCATTACTGGGGCTTCATTTATTCACTTTCTGGTCTGGGTGAAGCTTTCACATTCCCCTCAGCCACCCATGCTACCCCACACACTCAGTTTGCTGCCAAAGCCAGCCATGGCCTCAATCCCACAGCTGCTTGTCCAGGTCCCCAGCAAGGCAGGATGACCTCCTTACACCCCGAGACCTCTGTGTGAGCCGAGAAGGGTCACCTTGCTGCCCAAAGACCTCCCTGCCCAGGCATACAGTCCCATGAGGAACGGGGGCTTTAGCTTCCCAAGGAAACCAGGCCAGAAATGCAGGCCTATCCCCATGAAGTCCATGCTCATGCAGGCTGGTGCAGCACGCCTGAGGCACAGAAGCTGGGGCTGCTGTCCATGGGACCCACCAGTGGTGATGGGGGATGCCCACAGCCCTGCTCTGATCCCAGCAACAGCTCACACCTCTGCTTCTGACCCAAAGCAGGCACGGGAGCAGCGTGCCAGGGAATATCATCATTTCAGTGTCATTCCCTGCAAGCTAACGAGGTGCTTGGCTGCTCTCCCTGCCCGTGTCCCTGCCTCCCCCCTGCCCAGCAGCAGCACAGCCGCTGTCATTAACACCAGAGCCGGCTCCCCTGATGTGTCTGCTCCTCACCTTTTAGGTTGTGTTTCAGCACAGGGGCTCCCCACATCACCTGCCCAACCTGCCCTTGCCACTACATCCCCTGGCACCAGGGTGTCCTGACACATCAGGTTCCCAACACATCACGGTCCTGCCCATCCCTACAGAGAAGGCACAGCTCTGGCCATCCCCCACAGGTGCTGGCCAGCACAGCCCCTGCCAAAGCCACCCCACAGGGCCCAGTGAAGTCCATGGGAGGATAAAAAACAAACAACAGGCCCCAAAAGCCCATTAACTCGATTGCAAATCCCCAGTACACACTTCTTGCAGAACAGGTACCAACAGTGTACAGAAATCAGGTGTCACAGGAAAGCCCCTTGGGTAGCTGAAGACATTGAGCTGTGGATGCAGAAGACACAGAGAGTCTTCTCTGAGAGTCAAGACTCAGAAAGTCTTAAAACCATTTGCCAAATCTACTTCAGATTAGTTAAGCTCCTTTTCCTGAACTTTCCTCTACAGACAAGGTCAGAGAAAGCCAGGAAGAGGCTCGAGGTGTGGGCAGAGGGGCCATGCCCAGCACTGAAGGGATGGCAGACGGTCCATGGAGCAGCTTCCCAGCCAGACGGGCTCCAGCATCCGCTACAGCCCAGCATGCTGGCAAGCTGCTCTGCTCATCACAGACTTTATTAACTCCTCCTGCTGGAAACCAGCCTGAAATGAGCAAATAGACTCGGGGAGATGAGTGTAAATGGCTGCTTTACCAAACTCCTTTCCTAGCACACACCTTCAGTGTGAACGCTGACACAGAAAAGACTGCAGGATTCCATTTTGGAATTATGTGCTGGCACATACTCCCCTGAAATTTTTTACCTTCATCTTAGGGGAAGGAAAAATAATCCCTTTTCTGGCTGTCTCATTACCCTGCTGTCTGGGAAGAGGTGGGGGAGGGAGCACCGGTGCCTGGGACTAGCGCGAACTGTGGCAATTCATTAGAGCCGGTGCCCCTGGAGAGCAATTGGCATTTCAAGATCAATCTCTGCCAGGAACCGAGCGGGAGCATCCTGCAGCAAAGCCGAGTACATTCGGCTCACGCAATTAGGCTGCTAAAAATATAAGGCTGGGGGAGGTGTCCCTGGTCAGACCCCAGTGCCCCGCACACTCCAAACCCCTGCCCAGCCTTGCAGCCCCTCGTGGGGCAGGCAGGGAGGGCGGACGGACAGATGCCGCCCCACAGCAGAGCTCAGGGATGGGGCAGAGCTGGAAAGGTGATGTCAGGGCTTCTGAGTAACCCCAGCCAGTGTCCTGACCCTGGGCCGAGCAAGGCTGCTCTGCCCATGTGAATAAACCCGACTCCTGCCACCCCAAAAATAGAAGCAGCAGCCTCCATCCCTGGCCCGAATGTCAGTGCTGGCCAGCTCAGGCACAAACTGCACAAGGGCTGGTGTCACTGGGGCAAACACCAGGCTCACTGTTGCAGCTGTGCCCTGGCTTGGCTCCCTTTGGAAGCACAGCCGTAGCCAGAGGGTCCAATCCCTCATAGGAGTCTTTTCCCCCCCATCAGGAGGCAAACAAAGCGAAAGTCTGCCCAGCCCTGGAGCACCCATGCCAGGCATCATCACCTCAATTTCCATCTTTTCTGCACATTTAGTCTCAGGCACCTCCAAAAGCTGGCTAAATACTGATCTGCATCTTTAGGCAGCTAAATACCATAGAAAATCCAACCTAATCACGACGGTTGTGCATCAAAGCCACTTTCGCTTAAACTGGATTTGGATTTAGTGTGTGACTGAATTAGGGATCCATTTGAAACTTCAAATAACCACTGAGCTGGGTGCTCAGTGGGTGAGCTCTGAGCAAGGAGGCAGGGTCTGTGCCCCAACAGCCTCCTTCCAAGAAGGCACCTCCCAGTACTTGGCTGGTGCCCACATAGGATGGATGAGGAGGGATCTGCAGATCTTGGCTGGTGCCCACATGGGATGGATGGGGAGGGGAGCTGGAGAGCTCACCCTACAGAGTTGAGCTGTCACATAAATGTCTAGCAGAGGAGTGATGGTGACATGTGAGGACTGCCCAATGCTCCACTCAGCTGGGGAGTTGGGATAGGAGATCTCATGCTGTCCCTCCACCACCAGCACCAAGCATCCTCACTACACTTGCCACAGCAGGCACTATCTTCATGAAAGTCACTGAGAGCCTAATCCCTCCTCAGTCGTGAATTTCCTTCTATGTTACTACAGCAAACAACATTCTGCTTTTTTCTTTTTTGGCCAAAGGCTGTATAGCATCTCCATGGTGACTCTAAAGCTTAATGTATTCTTGCTGATTTAAGTGATTAATGCTCCAGCGCGCGTGGCTGGCAGCCGAACAGGTGCAGCCCAGCCTCTCTGTAAAAAGCCTCATGACCAATTCATTTTCTAACCAGGTGGTTGCCAAATTTCATGCCATTTGCATGAGTGGCAGCCCAGCTCAGGTGGTAGGTTTCATTCCTTTTTCATCCCTAACCTTGGCAGTCCCTGTATCACCTGGTGACAGCAGAGCACGGCAGTGAACAGGAGGGAAGTGTCTGAGCTGAAATTAAAAGGAAATATTAACCACCTCACTAAGAGACATGCTGGGACAGTTCACAGGCAATCATGGGGGCAGTGATGCTCAGAAGGAAGGTGTGATAACCTGCAGTACAGGTTATAGGCAGGGTTGGCTGCTCACCTGCAGTGCAATTCAGTGCAGGAGGGGAATGGTGCCCTCACAGCCCGTGTGATGCTTCATTCCCTTATGGATCCCCTAGCAGCCCTCCCCATCTGCACAGCAGTGGGACTATAAAATTCACTGTAGCCCTGCAGTCTGTGCAGCTGCCTGCCAGCAGCAGGGGCTCAGAGAAACCCCAAGGCAGCAGAGGGTCCCCAGGGGCTCCTGCCAGCATTCTGGATCCTTTGGCTGGGACGAGCCAGGGGTCACTGGGGCACCCTGACCCGTCCCTGTCACAATAGGAGCCATCCCCCCGAGCAGGGGGCAGGGCCATGGATGTTGTTTTGCGATGTGCAAAGGTTGTGTTGATCTCCCTCTCCTCAGGCTGCTCAGCTCCACTCTCCAGCTTGGCTGAGGGAGGCTCAGCCGTAATGACTGACGCTGCTCTGCAATTATGCACTTTACAGGCCTCTGATGAAAGTACTTTAGAAATATTATACATTCATCTGTAAGTAAAATAAAATCTACTGGAGTGGTATTTTGCTCTTTTCTTCTCTGGGTAAATTCCACATCATTTATTACATTATATTTGTACGTATTTCCCCAGTACATTCTTTCCTTCAAAAATTCATATTTAAAATGCCATATAAATAAAGTATCTTCTCCAAATATTTATAGAGGGATTAAATGTGGCACATGGCGTTATTAAAGCATCAAAACTATTAGTGGCGTAGACAGGCTGAACAAATTACACCACATAAATTTCAAGGGCTTCTTCAAATTTAATGGCCAATAAAAAAGCAAAGCTGCCCTAAAACCAAGAGAGAAAACTGGTCCACAAACTCATCAGGTCTAGAGGAGGAGGTTTTCCAAACAGGATCCAGCCCATCTCTTCCTGTACCAGCACTGAGAGGGCTCACTGGTGACCCATCCCCCACTGGCAGGTTGGGGCAGTGGGTTTCCTTTCCCTTAAATTCCTCCCTGTTAAATTTTACCCTCCAAGTGCCAGAGACTGAGAGCCCGTGTTTTCCATGGCTGCCTGTCAGTCTGCTCTGGGGCAGAGTTCCTCTTGTGGGCCAAAACCAGGTTGCTCAGAAACCCCTCCAAGTTGAGCCCCTCCAATCTTGTATCACTCAACACTCACATTTCAGCAGGGTGTCGTGCCCATCCTGCCACAGCCACATTGATAATACCACAGAAAAATATAAAACCCAATGGCACTTGAAAGAAAATTTCTCAAGCAACATTTTGGGATTTCCCAGAGCAGTTTGTTTTCATTTTGAGATATTTTGATGTCAGCTTCACTTAGCCTCTGCCCAGGGCTAGTGCCTGCTCTGTGTCAGCAACACTGTGGGTTGTGCTCCTCAGCCGACTACTGCCAAGCTCTCCATCTCATGGAGGGGGTTTTATCCCTCCTTTGAGGAGGAAAAATCAATCTCTTTCAAATGAAACTGGGTTTTGCTGTACTCTCTCTCATCTCCCCTAATTAAAAAAACAAAAACCAAACCAAAAAAACAACAAACAAACAAAATAAAACAAAAACAACAACAAAACCACCCAGTACTGGGCTTTTTTGTTCCATGGTACAGAGAAACCCAGGCTGCTGTAGGACTCCTGTCCCTTGCCCCAGCTGAGGCATCCTTAGTCTGGCTGGACCATGGAGGAAAGTGTCGAAGTCCATGGAATAACTTTAAACTGACAGAGGACAGTAGGACATTAGATATTAGGAAGAAATTTACTGTGAGGGTGATGAGACACTGGCACAGGCTGCCCAGAGAAGATGTGGATGCCTCATCCCCAGAAGTGTTCAGGGACTTCGTGCAACATGGTCCGGTGGAAGGTGTCCCTGTCCATCATAGGGGATTGGGACTGATGACCTTTAAGGTCCCTTCCAAGCCAAGCCATTTTATGATTCTGTGGAGAGGGGGACAGGGGAATGAGCTCCAGGGCTGGCCCTGCCCTCGCCCACCCTTACACCCCTGCACACTGTGCCTTACCATGTCTGTCAGTGCATGAGGAGACCTGACGAAGACTGAGACAACCTGTAAGAAAAGCAAGAATAAAGTGTGCTTTGGCCTGTCAGGTGAAGGAGCTTTTCCAATGCCTGATGGTGTTTTGTGAAAACAAAAATAAAAATAAATTTAAAATGTCAATACCTTGTCCTTCTCGAAGTGAACCACATCCCTGGCACAGGGGACTCTGCCTTTATCCCAGTTGGAGGCAGTTTCGAAGTTGGTGTTGGGGATCCACTGCTTGTACACAGCAGCAGTGGCAGCTGAGAGGGAACAAAAAAACCAGTTTAACCCAGGCCATGGGAAGCACTGGGAGCCTGCTCTGGGATGTGCCTTAGGATGGATTGGCATTTTTAGGCCAGATTTGGGGATTTTCCACCCAAGAGCAGCTCCTGCATTGTCCCAGCTGCGCAGTCACAGCCCTTCTCTACACGGGGGATTTTTTTGGCTGGGTGATGGTTTTAGAAACCCAGACAAGAAGAGAAGCAAGGGACGAACACTCAGCAGGCAGACAGAAGGCAGAAAAGTGTCCTGCAGGCAAAGGTAAGAATAACATACACCTGGCAGCTGGTTGCAGGGGGTTTTGTTGTCACTCAGAATAATTAAACAAGTAAAGATTCTTCAACCTTCAGCTTCCAGAAGGTGCAGAGTGGGCACGCAGAGCTGGAATGCCATTAAGACAGGGCAGGACGAGAAAGGGCATTTGCTATGGGACATGTAGCACAAGTATGGGCTGGTTTGGAGCTAGAGGGGGAGGATTCAATGGTGTACTTCAGCCTGAGGCATAAACATGTTGGGAAACAGGGTTCTTCCCCTCGGGGTTTCCTGGGACAGGGGCAGTCCTGCCCTTGGGGCCCCACAAGGATGAGCCTACTGGCCAGGGACAGGACATAGCAGAGGGGGTTTTCACTGACCTCTCTGACTGCACAAGCACAGCAGAGCAGCCTCCCAATCTCACATTGCCCAGGCTTGGCTGGGGGATGCATGTTCAGCTGAAGATGAATGAATCTCCAGCAGCCTGAATTAAATGGCTTCAGGCAAGTGAGTATGAGACAGAGAAAATGACAAAAACCCCTACTTTTGCCGTTTTAATGGATCATCTTTTCTGTAGGAGACAGACACACAAAATTACAGAGGATGTAGAAACCCCGTGCTGGAAGGGACTGGGGCAGGAGGGGGTTTCTGAATGACTCCAGCTGACAGAGGAAGGTGCACAAAGCCTGGCCCGGGCTGCTCCAAATGATGGGGTGTGATGTGGCTGCAGAGACTCTGCCAGCACCCAAGGATCACCTTGAGGTGTAATTTGCGCTGGTTTACTCTGCCAGGGGCTCTGCTGAGACCGCTGGCTGTAGTAGCCATCTCCAGATGAACAGAACATGATATATTTTTAACCAGAATGAAAGTTCCAGGTACAAGGCGCAGAGGGGCTCCCCTGCCTCACGCCGGGCTGAGGGTGCCTGAAGGAGCCCTCAGGCAGAGCCAACACACCCGTGCCGTGTCCTCTTTAAAACCCTCCGAGAGGGGAAAAAACACTACCAGTGGTAAGAACTGGAGCCAAGCAGCTGCTCACAGTGTTGTGGGCATAAAGACCTTGCTGGCTCAGAGCAGAAAAGAGCTTAAGAAGGAAAAAAAATGCCCCTAGACAGTAATGGCAAGATGTTCCGTCCTTGCTGCGATTCCCTCGTGTCCCTGCTGCCGCGGGAAGGTGGTGGAGGGAGAGGTCAGCGCTCCAGCCGAAAGGCTCGGCCAGCCCCATCACACAAAGCCTCACGTCCCGCAGGTCAGGCGAGCTCACAGCCGGGCACAGCCTTGAGACGGCTCCGGATCCGACCCGGCTGCACAGCGGCTCCTCCGGCCGGAGGGAAATCCATCCCTTAGCCCCATGCAGCAGCGCCCTGCATTCCTGCACCCTCCCCAGCCCTGGAAATATCAGCGTGCTGTTTAATCGGCCCTGTCTCCCGGGAAGCGCAGTCCTTGAACATCATAGGTACATGCATATTCAACAGGGAGCGTGTCCTGCAGCGCAGCGCTGCTGCCTTCGAAATACGGGCTCAGCCAGCTCCGCACGGCTATCCCGGCCTCAGCCCGTGCCCTGTGTCCGGCTGGAAACGCCTTCTCCCGTTCCTGTCGGGAACGCTGTGAGTGACAGACCCGCGGCTCTGCTGGAGCCAGGGCTGCCGGCAGCACACACGCAACACACAACACACACAACACACCACACCACACAACACACACAACAAAACACATACACAGCACACACATGACACACACACCACACACACACACACACCACACACACATGCCACATGTGGAGGTCGCCCAACGGTGACCTCCGCTCGCCACGGCGGCCGGGCCCTGCGCGTACTCACCAAGGAGCTGCAGGACAGCCAGGACGAAGAGCAGGCGCTTCATTTGGCAGCCGGCTGCCATCCCCGGGCTCCGCGATCCCTGCCCAGCCGGACGGACCTTGCACCTTCCCAGGGCACGTGATGGGCTCGGCCCGGGGGAAGCTGCAGGGAGCAGGGAGTTAACCAGGGTGGGAGGCAGGATTCCCCCAGCACCGACCTCAGCCTTGCTCTGTTCCAGAAGCTGCTCCGTGTTCAGCTCCTTTCCCAAGCTCCCTGTTTCCTTGGCATCCATTGTAAGAGAGCAACCGAGGAAGTAGTTGGGGAGGCCAGAGTGGGGCTGCCCCCAGCTTGGCCCACCAGACCTCGGCACCCACACTTTCCCCATAATCGAGGTCCAGCTGAAGGGTCTCGGGGCGAGCACCTTGCGTGCACATCCCACGCCACTGTCCCTGCTCAACAGCGGCTACCCCGTAATTACTAATAATGGCCTCCATGTATTTTCAATTAGCTGGCTTGGAAGGGAGCAGCTCCCAGCTACGACTGGTAATTGTACTTTGGCCACCAGCTGATTGGATCATTATCCAGCAGCGCCAGAACAGCCCCACGCTGCTCCTGTGGCAGCTGCCGGGGGCTGCTGGCAGCAGCACCAGTGCATGGAGATGCAGCAGGAGGGGGGCTGCACCATCCCATCATCTGCCACAGCAGGGAGCAGTGCCAGTCCAGGCCCGTGTGTTTGCCAAGGGTGTGTTAGGAGCAGAAAAGGATGGGGGAGAGCATGGATGGTGGCAGAGGCTCATGCCAAGGAGAAAGCTGTGGGGCTCAGCTGCCTTTCAGCTGACTCTGGAACCAGCAGGGCAAGGGCAGCAGATTGATGAGTGCAGGGGTTTACTAGAGGCCAGGAAGAGACTGGAGAAGTTCTTGGAAGGGTCATCCAGTGGAAGGGTCACAGACTACAAGAAGCTCTCACCTGACACCAGCAAGGATTTAGGAGGGCAGGAGTGGGAAGCAAACCATCCCCATCCCCATCCCACCATTTGTACTGTCCCTGCCTCCTACCTTCCAACTTGGCAGACAGACTGAGGTGCCAGGAGAGAATGCTCCTCAGAGCTGCAGCTCTAAGCTTGGGCATCAGCCAAAACACAGTCAGCACTTTCTGCTCAGGGAGCTCAATGCTGAGAGATATCCTCGAGGTGAAAGGCTCCTGCACTCTAATTACCACTCACAAATCTCTCCTAGGGGACTCTCGGGGTGAATGCTGGCTGCAGTGAAATGTCCTATATTTTAATAGAGGGGGGGGGAATTATAAATCATGGATACTTGGCAGTAAGAGCTTGGAGAAAGGACTGCAGTGTGCAGAGGGCAGGTGCATGCTTTAATGTGGCCTCTGCATCCTGCAGCACAAGCCAGGATGGGAGAAACTCCTCATGGGACTCTGTGCAGAGAGCAGTGCCACAGCCCCTGAAACCCAGTGTGCTGAGATATGCCCCACACCTTTAGCTTTACTTTCTGTACTCTGCAGCTGCTGCTTCTCAGTGCTGCTTGTCCCACCAAAGCTGATACTTGATTTTTAATGAGCTGGAATTCATGTGGCAAGCAGGCATAGGTGAAAAATCCCCAAAGTGCCTGTGAAGCCCTGTTCAAGGATGGACAGTCCCTGCTCCAACATTAGGGTAGGACAGGGCAGGGTAGAGGAATGACAGAAATTCCAGCAAAACTTATTACTGGGGCCAGGTGCTCACTGCAGCATTGTTGAATAACCCGGTCAGAATAACTCAGCCCTCCCTGCAGGTCCCTCCCCGTGGCTGGAGCATGCTCCTCTCCATCCCAGCTTTTGTTGTTGCTACTGCCCCAAGATGCTGCTCTGCCTCAGAACCAGACAGGCACAACAGAAAGCTGCACAGGAGCAAGGTTTGGGTCAGGTGGTTACAGGGAGAGTGAAACAAAGTTGAAAGGAATAAGAAATCAGTCCCCAGAAATTAAAGCAGCTGCCCTGATGCAGAGATCAGCACATTTTACTCCTTACTTCCTGCCTGTCCTTCTGCTCCCCCATGCTGGCTGCCCACAATGGCCCTGGAGGGGCAAGAACATCACCACCACAGAGGGGAAACAGCACTCGATGGATGCTTGGCCTTCCCAGCATTGAACTATAAACGAGCATCAAAGCTGCACACTGGAAGCAGCCCACTCCATCCAGCCCTGTGCATGGCTGGGATTTCTTTTATCCTCAGAAACTGAGTGCCTTTTACCAGCCATCACTACCCACCCCAGGCCATTTCTACCTGCCAGGCAGAGATACCTGGTAGAAATCCAAGTAATCTCTGCAAAGCTTCTGGGTTGGCACAAAGCAGCCATGGAGTGCCCACAGCAGTGTCTGCAGACAGCTCCCACCTCCACCCACACAGCCACGCTCCCAAAACACAGCTGCACCCAAACCAGCTGTGCCCAAACATTGCATCACCCAGGGTGCAGCCTGCAGGGTGGAAGTCAGTCCTGAGGTCTCTTCCGTGTTTGCCAGCCCAGCCAGTGGGAATTCAGTTCCTGGCTTGGGCCATTCCCCATTCTTGTGAGCCTACAGAACACACCAGAGCACGTGCTGAGGCCCAGTGTTCACTGCCTACTTGAAAGGACCTACTTGAAGGAGCAAAAGATCTGAGTGGGCTCAGCCTCCTCAGGTACCACGTTTGTCAAGGGGGATAGGGAGGATACCTGGGTTTTCACCTGTTTTGGCCAAACAACAAGCCAGACACATTACTCGACAGGAACAGCCTCCAGGTCTCAATCCAGGCGTGCAGGAAGGAACCACACAACTGACTCATGAAAATAACTGTCTTTGGGGATGAGTTGGGGGAAATCACCTCTTTCACCACTTGTTTGATCACTGGATATTTCCCCATTCCTCAGACAATTCCAGGACTTGCTCACATTGAAGCAAACAGGGAGCAGGCTACACAGCACTGAACATTTTGAAAACCCCTGACTTCTTACCAGACAGCAAGCTAACCCAAGGTTTGAAACTCTGGAAAACTTCTCAAAAACTCCTATCACAAGTGCCACCAGATGGCCCTGGCAGCAGGTCCAGGCTCTGGCAACGTTCCTGTCAGCCAGCACCCTCTGTAGCCCAGGAGCTCCTCACCGTGCTCTCCCAGGCTGCTTGGTGCTCCCAGAGCTGGCACTCTGCTCCTGTCACCTTAAGTGCCAGTGGCCCACTGGGGGAAAGCACCCCATGAAGCTGGCAGTCACCTTCTGGGACCTGGCATGAAGGAGAAACCTTCCATAAAGCCTTACTGGAGCCAGGGGGAGCACCACGTGTCATTTCAATTACAGTTCTTTGCTGGGGGAGGAGGAGCAGGGAGATGAGGAGAGAATTAGTGTTTGCCTTCATGTTTACAGCAATTTGTTTCCTCCCTGCTTATCCTGCTGCTCTGTAATGATGGAAGTGTCACATCTGAGCAGCACCAAGCAGCCCAATTTGGGAGGAGGAGTCTCCTCTCCAGAGGACTCTGCTGGAAAGTAACCCACTTCATTAAGATGAGGAAGCTCACCACCCTTTCATGCTCCACAGCAGATATGAAGAGCTTCAGGCAGTGCAGCCTCAAGTGCCAGCACTGGCAGTGCGAGTGGAAAGGCTCTGATGAGCGGGACAGCAGAGGCTGGAGCATCCAGAGCCACATACACTGACTGCTTCCAGCAGCAAAGGGAACACCCACCTCAGCACATCCTACACGAGGTGAGGATGGCACTTCTTAGCCACCCTCTCCTCTCACCATGCCCCCCTGCCTGCATTTGCCATTTCTCTGGCATCCCCGTTTCATCAAGAGAAGGCACTGGGCTGCCCAGCACTTTCCAGACTGCCTGTTCCTAACACCGGTATGGCTTGGCCAGGTCGTTCTCACATTCCAGTGCCAGCAAGGCGGTGGGTTTTGCCAAGACACTGCAGTCTTGTGTCTGAGCACAGGCAGGACATTCCTGCATTGCTAAACCCAGTACTGCCCCTGCAGCCATGGGAAGGAAGGGAAACTGCAATTTCAGAAAGAGCGGAGCGGGAGGGGCGATAGGGAAGATACAACAGTGTAGTGCTCAGCAGAAGCTGCGTGCTTCATACAACACCCCAGGGGATCAGGGTTTTCATCCCCAGGCTGGATCTGAAACCCGGTGGAAATATTTCACCTCCACACATTCCAGAACTGTCCGGTGTTTTTACAGACTGCATCACGTTCTGTGACTTCAAGCACACAGCTGGCCTGAGGTTCTGAGCGGAGAGGAGTCACTAATGACACAAGAGAAGAAAAAATAAGAAATCTACATTTTTACACATTTAAGCTATGGTTCAACTCTCCCACACCTCTTTGGGAAAGCAGTGTACCACAAATGCATGAAAAGCCATTCCATTTATTTCTACTCTTGTTTGCATGAGGGCTCTCAACTCTGATGTTGGTGTTCATCCTATCAGCTGGTTTATTCCAGCAGAGTTAGCACATGGAAAATAGGACTCTGACAGAAGTCATGGCAAGGCACTTGTGCAGAGGATGGGAAATGCCACAGTGAAGCTCTATGGGGTGCATGAGCCCAAAGAAGAACAGCCAACATGCAGCAGGCTCACAGAGGAGGAAGGATGCACGCTGGCCATCTGCAAGTGAACAGCAGTCACTCAAATACAACACACCAGGTTTTTTTAAAAAATATTATTTCCTACTTATTTATTTTTCCTTTAATAACACAGTTTAGCATTTCAGAATTCAGCATTCTACACTCTTACACACTGTCCTTGTTTATTAGCATTTAAACACAAAAAAGACATAGCAAGACCTCCAAACACAAATAAATACAAAAACACAATATACAGTAAAACTGAAATACAACATATAATAATGCTATTGGGAAATTAAGACATGTTGCTAATTCCTTTTTTTATTATTATTTTAACAACATGGTTATTGCTGAGCAATAAATTATACATTTTAAAATTGTTTTTCCCCCTAAAAGAAAAGGACGAGAACCACTGGTTACCAGATCACTTGCACTGTATCCTTACAGCTATTGATAATTAAGACAGGCAGAATATACACAATCAAATGAGGCTGGCCTTCTTTGGTCTTTGTTTTTGATCATAAAACTGAACACAAGTGTACCGTTCACTAAAGAGTATGAGATTAAATAAATGGATACACAAGTTTCAAACACATTAATTTGTACATTATTCTCAATCACTGATGTCTTTTCCATAGATAGTTCTCACAGAATTTCTTGGAAACATATGTAAGCTTTAGTTTTCCTGATTATTATGTTGTTCCATGCATCTTAAAAGGTTATCCTACTTGTCTAAGAGAAATGGACCTACATTTAGCCCATCATCTCCTAATGGGATATTTTTCACAGGTCTCTAGTCACCACTAATTCATTGGAGTTTTATACCTTGTAGAAAAAATCCTGAACTTCCCCTTTTTTTCCTAGAAAACTGAAAAAAAAAGTATTAACCAAACAACAGCAATACGAAAAACAAAATAGGTGGATTACACGATGCATCAGCAACGATGGAAGCTTGTACCTTCCCATTCCACAAGTACAGATTACACAACTCTCTGCCAGTGATGCAGGTCATAGTTGGAAGATGTGTCCTTTCAGGTGCGAGCTATATTCAAATACAAAGCTCGGAACACTATGCAAGAAAATGACCTTTACGAATGATAATGCTGGTTTATCTCAGTAACCCTTAGACAGAGTCAAATTTTATCACTACGCATCGCACTGCCAGCAATGGAGCGTGTGAACACCGGCATCGCTAAGAAGTTAAAAAGTCCTTGCAGAACTGGCAACCAAATTAAAAGCTTAGTTCCAAAGGACCAAAAACACAAACACCACATAGAGACAACAAACCCTTCCCTGAACGGGTAGGTTAGTAAGCCACAGAGTTGGGATCCAGATTTGAATTCCACATCAAGTCTGGGATGTTTGAATCCAGGGTTTTGGTTCTGGTGCTTCTCTGTGAAATTCAGAACTTACTTGAACCCTAAGGAACTAATCCTAACTTGGAGGGAAAATAATGAAAAAACACAGCCTAGTATCTACACTGACATCATGAAATGGAAGACAGAAGCTGCAGTCTTGACCATAGAAGAGAACAGGAATAGTCAGATCCCTTACGTGTTGTATAACTCTACTCTTCTAAATCTTAAGAGGACGTCCCTGAATCAGCCATCCAAAGTTTTCCACAGCCTCCCTATCTGGTGCTTCTCTGCAAAGGCCTGGATTAAGAGGCAAGAAAGAACAACTAAGCCCTCCAGATTTTGGTTTACAGAAAAAGGGAGAAAGCCTCACAAGAAAGAAATGGTCAGTCACACTGACTGGTAGAACAAAGATGAACCCACTTCACTGTACAATGGTATTCTCCCTCCTTAGTCAAGAGGAGCATCTAACAAGACTGGTTTTGTTGGATGATTCTGAACAAACAGAGCAGGACACACGTTTGCTGCTGTTACTCACACTGACATGCTGTGCTGGCACGTCTTGGCCACCACACGTGTACAACCCCAAATCACGACAGCTTGTATGTTTAATTCTAGCCCTTACTGTCCTGATGTGGGTCTTCAAGATATGTCAACTTATTTTCCAGTTCCTTTCAGAGACAAATGTATTAAAAGAGCAAAACCTTGTGATTCAGAGATAACACTAAGGAATTGGAACCTCTCATTCAGTCCCAGCTCCCAGAGATTCCTTTTGTGACTCTGGGCAAATCACATCTCATCCTTGAGTTCCTAGTTCCAAAAAGAGAAATAGCACTTGCTATACACTGTACACAGTATTAAAAACTATTCTCAGATTAAACTGAAAAACCAATCATTTTTATTGCAGTAGCTTTGACTTCTAGGTCAACCAGAATATCAAGGTACTGACTGAACAGGACAGGAATTCCAGGGAAAAGGTCCAGATGCTTTTTATATTTTTTTGTTCCAAATTAGAGGAAATAATTTGTGATTGACAAGTTGCCCATCACTATAGTTGTTAAAAATACAGGAATCTCCAAATTATGAGAGCATGAGGAAGAACATATGCCCTAAATTACAATTCAAAGTCTTCAGAAAAGCTAAACAAAGTGTTTGCTACATACAGGTGTTCAAACCTGAAAGATATGAACCAAAGTTTGCCCTTAGCCAAGATCCTCCCTTAGCAGCAGCAAGTTATATTTGCACCAACTGATCAAGTATAACTTGGAGGAAAGGGTTTTGTTTCATCACTTCTACATAAAGAAAAGACTTTGCATATTTATGTGCATGCATGTCTGTGTGTATATGTATGTACCTACACACATACAAGTAATTTACAGAGCAAAATCTAAGAGATCAGGTATGCAACCCAAGAATTTCCCCCCCCACCTATTTGTATATTTGCATAGTTAAATCATATCAAAGGCATCAATACTGCAGTCATGTGTTTTACTCTTCTGCAGTGCAGGCAACTTTCCTTGTCACTCCCTACATGCTTCTCTGTCTTGGACCAAAGAGCACCAGTGTTTTAAAAACTAAACAAAATATCAACAGATACCCTGCACTGTTGGTGAAATGCCTATCCCAGGTGATGGAATACAGATACAAATAGGTGGTAGCTTTTAAACTCCATCTCAGCAAGCCATAATCATGGCAAGCCGAGGAAACAGAAGCAATACAATCACAACCTAACATTCATGGGTTCAACACTTAAATCCCAGCTAACACAAATCTCTATTACCTTTGCATTTGAGAAATTAACCAGGCACAGAAACAGGCACATATCTTCATCTTTCCTTTTCCAAGTAGAAAACTCCACGAGAAAAGGAAATAAACTGCATTTCTTTTTTTTTTTTCATATTTTTAAAAATCTAGCGTGTTTTTTTCCATCGGAAGTACACCACCCACCCTTCCCTTTGCCTATTGCACATTCTCTTTGTGAAGAACATTTACAGTACAAGGCTGAAATCAACATTGCATATTGTAAGTCAGCAGTTGAAGGTGTACCGTGTAGACAGTAACTGAAACAAGACCCCAACTAATTAGCTCAGAGAAGCACTGCAGACATGGTCGTGCATCATAATTGCAGGCTGGTCTTTAAACACCCAAATGGTTTCATCCTGTTTAGGATTCAAAACTAGGCAACAGGTGCACTCACTCTGTGCTGAAGAGTGTACACAAAGGGCAACATCCAGATTGTCACACTCTGGAATCTCCCTAGAGGAAGCTGGAAACAGAAGAGGTTTGTACATAACTTGGAGTGTCACCGTGAAGAAAGAACATCAGCAAGAGACTTCAGTTGTGTGCTGCTAAGAATTACTAACTAGAGGACAATATGGTTCCACTGAACAAATTCTGTTCAAAGTAATGCAAATACTCTAGGACTCCCTGGCAATAGTGGCACCCCCCAGGAGTTTGCCGGGATTTAAGAGTATAAGTGGGAGCAGGGTGTTGTCCCATGAATCACTTTAAACAGACAGTCCCTAGAAAACTTTGGATACCTCAGTCAGGAACAAAGAGAAAAAGGATAAAGGGCATTTCAGCGATGAGAGAAACAGTTAAATAACTTAGAAGTGTTGAGTAAAGCACCAGGTATCTTTTCCTTTCAACTTGAGAGAATATACAGTGGCCTTGTTTTCACAAAATGCTACATACTCCTTGCTGGAAAGCAGAGGAAACCGATTTCTATGTACACAGTAAGAACTCTACAGAGATGGCCTGTGAGTTCTGCGGAGAAAGGGGTGTTACAGTCAAGGCTTCAGGTATTCCACAGCAGGCGGTGTCTACATTTGTGTAGCAAGATCCTGGATTTCACAGTATGCAGGGTTGGCAAACTGGAAATTCTCTGGCAGCTTCATGTAGTTTTAAAAAATAAGTGCAGTAGGCCTCCATTTTATTAACTGTGATAAAAAGCACATATGCAAAAATATTTTTATATCGATAGCACATTACTGCATTATAAAAGCTGCCCAAGTGAAGCTGAAGATTCTGGCAGCTGGTGCTTTTGGCACTTGGGAGATGTGGAAAGCAGCATAGAGATCTGTGAAATACAACAGTGACTGATGTTTCTGCTACAGTGATCGGCATTTAGATAGTTAGCAGTGTTCATATTTAAACTTCTCTGTGAAGTTTCTGAGTCAATATCCCACTAAGACGAGATATTCAGATCTCTTAAAGCTACTAGTTTAGGCTGTGTGCAGACTCAGGAAGACTTCCCTATTGGTTTACACATTTGCATGTTTCAAAGTCCTCTTTCAATCACCAAGGCTGGAAATGCTTTTTTTCCTCCTCTTTTTAAGAGCTTGGATTTAGAAGCGCAATTCTGTCACAGAAGTTGGAAACTGTAGTCACAAATCTGCAGAATATGCTGGGCCCTGCTTATACTAGAAATCTCCTCCAAGTCCCAGACTGAAACAGGATATAAACTGTTTTGAGATGGCCAAACGGTTTCATTTAATTTTACAAGACATGCATTAGCAATGGGAGGAGAGTCCTTTGGACATTTCCACTTGGGAATCCTGTTTTCAGTAAAATTCTGTGATGCACAAACACAAAAGCTCAGCTGCCTACATTCACAATTATTAAAATGACACAAGTTGAGCGAACCTTCGCCCTAAAGCGTAAGTGATGGGTTTACTTATGCAGCCTGCATAAAACTGCAAGTGCCATACAATTATATCTAGAGATATAGATGCAGGTATATCTATAGATATTTATCTCTTGTGCAGAACATCCTCCTTCCGTGCTAGGAATTAAATGCTAACACGTGCCTCCATATTTGAGCTTGCACCTGTTGACAGACACGTACCACAGAGGGAGTACAGTACCCGGACAATGGAAGGCAAGAAAAGGAAGACAAGTTGCTGCTGACAGTCAGGAGAGTCAGCAGCAGGCAGTATTCTAGCAGGTGCCTGGAAAACCCATGAAGACCACTTAGCATGCATTGTATATCCATAAATACTTCTTGCAGGCACTGTGTGTGAAGGCACAGCCAAAAAAGACAACAGCAAAGACAAGCTGAAATACAAAGGCATGAATTCAACTGCACCTTAGACAAAAATTGTGACTATGCCTCAAAAAAGCAGAAAACTGATACAGCCTGACATTAAAGGCTGAGATGCAATAGTTTTTTCAAGCCCGTGAAGGCTGAAGACACAGTGGTGCAAGCCCACTCTGCTTAAGCAGGACTTTAAAGAGCACCACAGTCAGGCTGTGTCTCTGGACTTGCTTGTCACAGGCTATTAAATAGAAGCAGATGAACACAGCAGGTTGCAATCAGCATGTTTCAGGGCTAGCAAATGCTTTCCACTACAGTTCAGGCTGTTACAAGAAAGAAGCCCATGCATTCCCCATTAGGATGCTTGTCTGCTATGAGAAGCTGCCACGAGCATCCATATTCACAGCCCCAGAGTTCTCAGATGGATTCGTTTCAAGTGATGCCACCTTACAGCCACAGGCATTAGAGGAAAAATGTTGCCTGCCTTCACAGTGGCCATGGAGACTGTCTAGACCAAGCTCCATAGGAGCACTGAGCATAACGTTTTGGCACCTCAATAGGATGGATTCCACCATGGCCAAGTCACAGAAGCTGCAGAAGCCAAAGGAGTGGGCTTTTGCTTCTGTTTAGTACATTGCAAGGTACCTAAGGGCTCTGAAGACAAGGCTAAACATTATGCCTGAAGTCCAATTAAACTACCATTTCAGATATCAGAATTAATCTGAATAAAAAGCTATGGTTTATAAGCAGCACAGCACATCTAAGGCACATGTATGCATGCAAGCCACCATCACTGTATTAAGACATTGCTGGTTTGTCTTGAAGCAATGGCTGCTAGTACAGAACAAACATAGAGGCTTTTTTCAGCACTAATCCTCCTCCCCAATACTGAAAATACTATATACTGCTGACAGCATAATGTGCAACATATATAGCTTGATTGGAAAGCATGGGGCAGAACTTTAAAAAATGTACAGGATTCCGTTTAGAACTCCAAAGTTCAACAAATGCCCTATTTTAGGGTGAAAACAATTATAAATCTGATAATGATGCACAGCATCCATGAGTGATTTTTCCTTAATTTTGAAATAGTGTCATTAACTACGACATATATTGTAGGTTTACATTTCTAAAGAGAAATAACAGAATTGAATAGTTTTTTTTTTCCTATCACAAGTGATAACCAGTGTTTGATATCTTCTATTTTTTCTTCCAAGAAATATCAGTCTATCAACAGTTTTAAAATAAAATGTTTTCTGTAACAATAGAACTTTAAATAAAAATATGATTTTGATTCAGATACTTTTGAGAAGACATGGATACTTTTCCAAGATCTTCTGACAAAGTAATTATTAAAACAGAGACCAGATGAGGCCTTAAAAAGACAATATACTATATTTCAGACAAGATTGCACCTCAGTTTTTCAAAGAATATCATAACTGCAACATTACTTCATCTTCTTTTAACATGCTGACAATTTCCAGCTAGCCCACGTGTGAAGGGTTTTTCTTGTATTCTAGCTTAAAAGAAATAAAAGTCAGTAATTGATTCAGCACATACTGTATATGTCTTTTCACCTCCAATTGACTAGATCATTAATAAGTTAAAAAAAAATCCTCTCTGACCATAATCACTATCCTGATGAGGGATAAGCGATTCTTCAGAGCTCAAGTGTTGCTAGTTCTAGTAAAAAATATACCATGGTATGATTTCTTAATGTGTTGCTACTTTCGCAATTGGACCCTATGCAGTTATGCCTTCAAACTCTTCCATCTGTTCCACAAGGTGGTTCTGTGAGCTTTAGGACCTCTGATTGAAGACAAACTGATACAAAACCCCCAAACGGAGTTGCCTTCTGTTTAATCCGCCTCCCCCAGTGTATGTCAGGGGTCAGGTAGATCCGATGTATCCACTATGACTTTAATAAAAATAGTATCATCTTTAATATACGTTCCATTCTCTAGAACAGTTTGAGCCACAAAGACCGGGCAGCCAGATGCAATGTTCATTTCTCCAGTTGGCTTCTTGAAACTGCTGCTGTTTGGATCTGGCTTGAAAGCATCTCCCAAGTGGCGTCGAGACGGTCCCTGATCCATGAGCATGAGAGTCACTTTCTGTTTGAAGGGCCAAGGAAGCAAAGCATCGTATTCTCCACGCATTATGACAAAAAACAGAGACAAGTGCGTCCCCTTTCCCATGCCATCTCCGTTCAGGTAAACTCTGGCACACATCTTGTAGCCAAAGTATCCAGTATAAAAGGGCTGGCTGTACAAGGACAGAGTCTTCCCCATGACTGCTTCTTGCTTCCGACGTTTATAATCTCGGATTTTCCAGATCAGCACTCCATTGTAACTGGCAGTTTCCAGAACCTGGAAGCGGAGGTCCATGTCAGCCAGCCGGATGTCGTGAACGCTCAGCATCTGATCGTGCCTGCTCAGCTGGGTCTCCAGCAGGCCTGTCAGAAACAGAAAGGATGGGGGTGAGGAACCTGCTGTTACTAAAGGAGACTCTAAAAATCAATCACCAGTGCTGCTATTGTGTATGAAAACACTTTCCTCCTCGAGAACTAAAGTGCATTTGGCCACTGATTGAAGCAGTTTCCACAGGCTCTAATTTGCTGGCTGGTATCTAGGTTAGCCAGGATTTTTACAAACGTGGGTGTTAATAGTACATGCAGTGAAAGTCAAATATTCAAATCATCTAACGAATTTTTCCTGGTCACTAAAGAGTATAACTAGAGGCTGCCATTTTTTGAAAGGAGAGTTGGAAGCATTACCTGCAGATTGCTATTTAGCAGGTAAGACCTTGGAACCAGTTACACATCCTATGTAATCCCTCTGAAATTCAGAAGCATTCCTGATCACTCAAAACACTCTTTTTAGACATTATTTGTCTCAGAAGCACAGTGCTGTTACAATGTCTACAGTTCTTCATAGAAAAAACCAAAAAATTTCAAGCTTGGCTCTTGTATTATATGGTCATTTATTTAGTTTGGAGGGAGGGCTATGTTTTCTGTGTCCCCTTTCCCTTTCATGTTGCTCTTGTTATGTTACTGGCAAAATTGGCCAACACACAATACTGAGAAGCAGATGAATTCATAAGGCAGCTTTATCTTATATAGGTCTATATAAATGTTCTTTGTCACAATCATTTAAATGCTTACATATGATCTACACTGTTCTGCTGAATTCCAGACTTTATTCAGAAGCACAATAACCTTATTCTTAAGCAGATCTCAGATTTCTTAGGATCAAATACACCTAACAGGATCAGGATGGGTGGTTTCAGGTGGAAAACCATATTGATCCATTCACAGGGGAGGAGAGCAGTAAAAAATGTCAATATACCAAGACTATAGTTAAAGAAGTTGCTGAAATCTATTCGCTATCAAAGATCAATTGAGTAACTGTTTATAATGAGCTAACAATGCAGTCAGGACAATAAAACAAAATAGAAGAGTCAATAAAACAAAACAGAAGACAAGAATCAAGCCTAAGAAAAAGCACAGAAGCAATGCCACACCATCAACAAATGAAATCCACAATCTCCTACTCAAAAATGAGAAGAATCAGCATTACTGATGTTTCCATATAAAAAGTCACAATGGGAGTGCCACTCAAGGGACACAGTTTTCCTCCCAACAGCACCTCAGCCCATTGTGCTTACACTCACTTGTATTCCGAGCTCCTTGCCCTGCAGTTTTATCAACACTTTCCAGCTCAGTCACTCTGTTCTGGAGGGATTCCACGCTGCTCTTCATGCTGTCAGCCTCCTCCCAGTTCTGTCGGAAGGGACGGATTTCTTTGTCCAGTTCTTTGAGTTTCTCTGCTTGACTGTCTATCACTCGCTTTATAAAATAATAGCATATGAGTTAAAATAACACAAAGACATTCATTTATGCAAATTAAACAAAGATTGTATGTTGGTAATAAGACTGAATTCCAATATAAACAAGTTTTGCTTATGTCTAGTATTTTAATGACACAATCATTGAAAATTTAAAGGAACAGCCCAGGTATTTATGAAACACTTAAAAAATACTTAGTGCTGCATAGATAGAGCACTAACAGAATTAGCAATAGCCTTATTTTTAAAAAGGAACTTGTTAGTATGTACCTCTTGCCTAAGGTAGTTTGATTTCTGGTTTTGGTTTTTTTAAAACCTTTTAATGTAAGAACAATTTGCTGTATGTCTCTATATTGGTATTACGAGCTGATACTTGTTGGGTTTCATGTGACAGTACTTAAGCAACAAAATATGGGCACAACTTCCTGTGGTGTTGATCAAATAGCTGCCCATGTGCACAGGTTTATATTGGTTTACAGCAAAATAAATTATGCCTTCAGGAAAACATCATTATTCTTACACACATGGAACATGAGTACACACATGTGCAAGCTCCCAGCTCACAAAAATCAGTCATCAAAGCCTAAGTTACTACGTGCCCATAACTATATCAGAAGCCCTCAAAAATGCAAGCAAAATTACCACTTCTGTCCCCTTAAGTACTTTTAAAACTCCCACTCTTACTTCCTAAACTCAATAACCATGCATTTTGAAGGTATTTTCTGTTGAGTCTTTTTAAGAAAACAAAGGAAAAAGCAGCCCAGCTCGTTTTGGAAAGAGATGAAATATAAAAGAAAGAAATAGACAGAAAGGCCAGTATTCTCTGAGGGAGGGATACTGCAAGCACCTTAGTATATTACAAATATCAAGAACATATTTCCCAGTCTACCTCAAATCTGACACAAGAAATACACAGCACTTCACATTATCACAGCTAATTTGGACTAGCAGGAATTTTAGCCAGAACCCTATAGTCAGTTGTGAAGCTCATATGATAACAAAAATATCTGAGAGAAGAAACTACTTTTGCTACCACCTACAGTTAAATTCCAAATCTAACTTTGGAGCTTCATGGTTTATTATCATATAGAGCCAACAAACGTAAAAATGACTTTTCATTTCTTCACAAAAATTTGGTGGCAGCTGAGTACAAAACAAGAAAATAAATTTATTTTGCATTTGCCTTCTGGCCACGTGGATTCAGTGTTCCCCACTGACGGGGAAAACCCTTCTGCCTCATGCAAACTCCATTTCTCCTTTGAGCCATTTGCTTTTAATCACATGGTTTCAGTTATACTGAAAGTCTGTAACCATTAATTGAAGGTTGTCAATTTGATGAGCTAGCTAGCAAAATCAGGTTCTAGGAGTCTTATTTTTTGTCTCAAAACCACTGAGCAATCTAACATATTTCAGGATTAACTATTTATTTCTATGTTCATGTTTTAAAACAAGCTATTTATCTCTTACTTCCAGAATTAGGGCTTTGTGAAGGAAAGCTGTGCACTGAATCATAAATGCCAGGGGATGGGCCCCGTATTTATTATTATATGAAGCAGCTTGCCTGGACTTACAACACACCACCTCAACACAGTCACACCCTCCCACGTGGGCTGATGGTAATCAGACAAGAGAACAGGGAAGGGCTCTTAGCCATATATACAGGGAAACATACCACAGCATGGCCTGAATGCATTTGTTGGAGCAGAACCAAAGGATTTGGCCACTAGTTCACAGTTAACATGCAAAAGTAACTCAAAATATGCCCAAGTCTGATATTTTTCCTTTACTCATACCAAACATGAACTCTCCAGGCAAGAACAGTAACATGTTCTGTTCTTGTGCCTCACAGCTTGCACCTCTTTGGGCTAACACAGCATCCAACAAAATAAATGATCACATTTTTACATGAACTGGGGAAGTGCTAAACATGCAGAAAAATTGTAAGCTATTCTTTTGGGAGAAGTTTACCCAAAGTTGTTATGAGGGACCCACTTCGCTCCATCAACCTGTGCAACATTCTACCTTTGTACATGCATAACCACTTGTAGTTTAGCTGCTTCTGCTTCCAATTAGCAAATGTGTAGCATTTTTATCTACCCTACCTTGACATGAGAATTCAAGAGATATAAATTAATCAGAAATAAGACTTCTATTTAATTTTTAAAAAGCAGTGGGATCTCTATCTTTTTACCCTACAGGGAGTCAACTTCCCTCCTGCTGGGAGATACTGATGTACTAAATCTGAATTTAATGCAGCAGTAGAGATTTTCACTCTAATTATTCCATTAGAAAGCACACAGATGTCTCACACTGTACTCATAAATTTTCAAGTAGATATCAATTTTCTGCATTCATTTTTTATTCTAGCAACTGACCTCTCTGGATCATTAATCCTGAGTTATGTGCTTGGCAAACCATTGTGAGCTCCTTTTGATGTTGGTTTTCATATAGGGTTTTGTTTAATATTTCTAACAACTTCCAGAATTTTAGCACTATACTTACTAAAAGAATTTCAGAAAATGTCATGAGGAACTGAAGAGCTGTAATGACCTTTCCACTGAACTGATAGGGCGAAACTGAGAAGCTAAAGAATAGACTAGAAAAGGTACTGCTTGACTTGGAAAAGAAATCATGTGTCCTTTTTCTCTGAAGGAACATATTACTCATCAAATTTTACATTCATGAGGCCACTGTTCCCTTTGTCCCTCAGTACCTCACATCCCCACTCCATTACAATGGGCTTACTCACATGCTTCCATTTCCATTTGAACGACTGGACACTGCATGTGAAAGCTCCTCTCCACTGACAGGAGCCAAAAAAAGTACCACACACCCTTGGTAAAAACACTTTCCCTCGAGACCAATATATAGAAAACTCATCTAAAACCAAAACATGTCTGGGCTGAGGGTCCTGCCAGTGCCCAGACTCCCCTGATGAATTTACACTGGTTGTGTCAGATGCCTCACAGTGCAGATGATGCTCAGTGATGCTGCTGCCACTCCCAAGCCAAAAAAGGTCACCTGAGCCAATCCTGGAACTGTACTAGACATCAGTAGCATTTGTAGGTCTTGGGGAAATAAGCAAATTCCCCTTGCCCAGACCTGAACTGCTCAGTGCAGTATCTGTGGGTCCCATGTAACCACAGCTGCTCAACACAACCCAGCTAAAGAATGGCTCACAAAAGGTAATTAATTCCTTCCACTCCTGGTGGGCAACAGAAGGAGGCTGATCATGTTGTCCAGGAAAAAACAAACTGAGGTGTGTTTCCAGGATACCCTTAACAATCAGATTGAAGCAGCAAATTCCGTTAAGTGGAAGGGATCATGTTGAAATAGCTTTGAAATACAACTTGGCTTAAAATAACTCATGGAAATAGCTGGCAAGAGGAAGTAAAGATCATGAGGGGAAATAAAAGAAAAAAAGAAAGAA
>VWYP01020848.1:0-17889 GCA_013400435.1 Pycnonotus jocosus
GGCTTCAGAGCTGGTGTAAATCCCCGCAGCCAGCTGGGTGTAACTCAGGCATGCAGCTCCTCTGAGAGAGCTCTTGGCAGACACTGAGGAGCTCGTCCACCAGCTCCTTCAGCACCTTTGTGCTGGGCAGGCCCTGCTGCAGAATCACAGAACAGCTGGGCTTAGGAGGCACCTTTAAAGCTTATCCAGTCTGACTCCACAGCAATGAGCAGGGGCATTCTCAACTAGATCAGGTTGCTGACAGCCTGCTCCAGCCTTATTGTGGATGTGCCCATTGGTGACGGGGTGGGCACAGCCAAAGTGCTGCCACCACTGTCTGCACCCTTGACCTTCTCCTTGAGCTCACTGACCTTGTTCCTGCTGCTGGTTTTCTCCTCAATGCCAACCTTCTCCTTGCTGCTGGATCCCTCCCACCTCCTGGTGCTGGCAGAGACATGCTTCCATCTCCTGACCAGCCAGAAGGCCATAGAGAGCAGAATAGCCACTGTGAGCCAAGGCAGCCACAGCAGCTGCTGTGCAGAAAGGAACAGAATTGTTCTCATTGATCTCCTGCAGGAGGCGAGTAATCTCCTGATGCAGAAGCTCCTCACACTCCAGCATCCGCTTTTCCACATCCTCATCAATTTTTATGTCCACCACACTGGGGGTGACTAACAGGATCAGAACAAAGGTTGGAGACACAGCCTGGTGGGAGAAAGGGGCCTCAGAGGTCTGGCTTCGAGGGAGAACGGGGCTGGGGCAGTGCAGTATCACCAGAGCCTCTCTGGGCACCTGCCCACACTGAGAGCCCCACTCCCCTCTTCCTCCCAGCCCTGGGGACAATGCCCTTCCCTGAAGGTCCAAGTTCTCACTCTGGGTTTAAACCCACAGGTCATCTTTCCCAGCTCCCATTCCAGCCCAGCTTTTCCAGCCCCCATCCAGCCCAGCATTTCCCCTGCATGTGCACTCACTGGCTGCCAGAATCCAACTGCCTGGTGCTGCCCCTGGACACAGGTGCCAGTGTGACCTGTCCTCAGTCTGCCACAGTCAGCAGAACCATGTCACTCAGCTGCCAAGCTGGCCATGCCCCTGCTCACAGTTCCCACTATGACCCATGCCTTGACATGTCACAGCCCCCAGAGCCAACACCTTGCAGCCCACAAGCCCCAGCCTTCACCCCCACTGCCAGCCTCACCGTGTCCTGGGCATCCTCATCCTGAGTGCAAACCCAGCCCCAGGAGCCCCCCAGGGCTCTGGATCCGGGCAGCAAACACCCCAAAGCCATCACTGAGAGGAACATGGGGGATTGCAGCTGGATCTCCCAGTGCTGACCACCCCTGACTGCTCTCTAGGTGAACCTAAACCTCACCTGCTGCAACTGGAGCACATCTACCCTTCTTGCCCATCCTGGAGTATGGTGTTTCTACATTATAAAGAAGCCCTTGGCAGGGAGTGGCCAGGTCCCAGCTGATCTGCTACCCTGGCCTTACTTTCTGTTTCCCAGGAATGAAGGTAATGGACATGAGGATCCCAGCAGAACATTTGCTTCTCAAGAGCTCTTAGGCAAAGAAACTCCACCAATCACTATTTTGTGCACAGAAAAGGAGGTGCTGATAAGGCTCAGTCAGGATTCTGACACAAGAATTCCTGAGCTGTAGGATGCCATGCATTGCTGTTCCCTGATGCTTTGCTCATTTTTTACAGCCAGTTCCGGACAGGGGCTGCTGTTGATAGGGTAGGAAAACCTGTAGAAATAAAGGTGCAGGAGACAACCAGCAGCAAGAGGGCACTTAAAAATACAGAGCACAAGAGAAGACCTCTGTGATGGTTCAGTAGCAAATGCCACAAGCAGGCATTTGACCAGAGCCTGGAGCATGGCACTGCCACCACAGGGGCTCAGTCCACTGCTGGTTTGTGTCTGATCCCTGCTGGGCTCCCTCTGCCCCTTCAGCCGATGCAGCCCAGGAAAAGGCTCCACGCCTCTGGTGTTCCCAGCTTGCTCCAAGCTAAATTCTTAGCAGCACTGAAAGAAGAAGTAATATGGAGAGCCATTTTCTGTCCTGCCTGGAAACTCTTCTCCGTCAGTGCCACTGTCAGAGATCATCCTTCTGTCAGCTTGGCACTGTGCCTGCTGCATCCTCATCCCTGTCCCTCCCATCAGCAGGAGCTCCTGCACATCAGCACTCGTGCCATCCTACATCACAAATAGAGAGAGCTGTGTCGGAAGAGCAAAGATTGCATTTTCTTGGCATTCAGAACGGACATAAGAAACGAGTCACAACTACTTCTTGGACATGATAGAAGATACTACATTCATGCAAAATTCAGGTGAAAAGATACTGCTGAGACTTAAATTTTTTAATGAAATACATTGATAAATATGAGTTTTAACTGGAGGATGATTTGGGCTCCAGAAATTTCTTTAGTTTAAAATCAAGGAAAACAAAGACATGATTCACTGCTGTTGCCAAGTTACATTTTCAATTAACCTAATATTACTTATTCAGTTAATACTAATTATTAGTCAAAAATGTTGCAAGAATTGTTTCTTAGACAGGCTAAAAAGTGGATAAATTTAATTTTCAAAACATGAGAAGGAATGTATACATTGCAAAAACAATTTTAGTTCTGCACACGCAACTTCCCAGTGAAGTTTTCATAGCCAGCACAGGTGTCAGCAGTCCATGCAACAGCTCTGCCTGGCAGAAGTAAAAAATACTGCACTGGACTGTTGGGCATTTTTAGAAATTGTATAGCCTAAAATTACAGGAAAGTTACCTGAAAATTATAAAGGCAACACAACAGGTTTGCAAGAACATGAAAGCATTAAACTGTCATGGAAAAAAAGTAAACCAAAAAAATCAGAACTTGTTATATTTATTAGGTTGTTCCAAATCAAAGAAAAAAATAATAGAAGACTGTGACATTTCTAAAATTCATAAAGGTGCTGTATAAAATATGTGTTGCCTTGTAAACAAAGGATCTAGCAAAATACTTGCAAGCTTCAGTAAGAATGAAATAAAGAATCTGCACATACCATTCAATTCAACTTTGAAATTCCAGCATTCGGCTAATGGCATTGGTTCCAAGAGCATTCACAAAAAGTGTTCTGAGGGAATGATTCAGTGTGACTGCATGTAGTAGTTATTGCACAGAATTGCCAGGTCAGGAAGCCAACAGACTGCAGGAATATTGTGCATCTGTTGTGCAGACTTCCCATCAAGAAAATTGTTCCTAGTGTCAACATTGCCCAGTTTTTTGGTCAGGCAGGTGGAGACTTCTCAGTCTTTTGTATCTCCTTTGGTCTGTGTAGGGTGTCCTGTACTGCAGGGTGAAGACTGAGAGAGCAAGGAATAATGTAATTCCTTATAGCTCACAGATTTTGAGATGAGTATGGGGGTCACAATGTTGGCACAATGGGATGACTCTGATGTCACCAAGGCATGCATCGTGACCTCAAGACCCACAGAGTTTACACTGGGGCAAGTGGAGAGCTGCTCCTGCTGCTCGCTGTACCAAGCAGCCCCGGCCATGGAGCCACAGGTGGGAGCTCTGGCCACCAACCAGACAGCGTCAGGCTTCAGCTCCACGGACGCCACAAATCCCCCTCAGCCTGTGCCCACGTCAGGTTTCCTGTTCAGGGTCGGGGCCGAACTTTTCGGTGGACTGATTCCCGTGTGGACCCGGCTGCGCGAGAGGCTGGCAGGAGTGTGGCGGGGCCGGCAGCGGCGGGCAGAGGCCGCAGAGAGCAGCAGCCCGGACGGCCCCACGGCGGACGGGCAGGGAGCGGCCCGCCCCGCCACGGACGGGCAGGGACGCAGCCCCGCTGCGGCTCCCCGCCAGCCCTCAGCTGTGTCTGCGCCCACAGGGCAGGGGCAGAGGAAGAAGCAGAGGCAGGAGCAGGTGCAGGAGCGGGCGACAGCGGTAGATCGCCGTGCCCAGGGCCGCAGCCGCAGCCCCTCCCCGCTCGTCCGCAGGAGGTACCGCTCTCCTCGGAGGCTCCGGCACTTCCGCAGGAGGAGAGCCCTCCGCCTCCAGGAGGCCCTGGAGCTCCACATCAAGGGGAGTCGCCGGCGCCGCAAACGGCAGCGCGGACGGCCCGGGTTCAGGAGGAGGAAATAAACTTCTCTTTTAGAGAAACTCTGGGCTCTGCTTCCTCTCCTGTCTCAGAGTGGTGCTTCTCCCTGACCCCTGATCCCCATCTGTCGGACGAGGGCCATGGAGCCCTTTCCTGGGCTGCAGGAAAAGGTCCCTCAGTCATGACGATTTAAGAGCTTCTGGAAGAGCTCGGAGGTGATGCTTCCAGAGGAGTCAGGAGTGAGATTGGTCAGACGTGTGAGAGTGTGAGAGACTGGAAGGATTGTTGGCTTGGAACATTCCGGTGTGTCTTGGTTTAAAAGACAGATGTTTGTTAAGGAAGGCAGGGCCTCCCTTGAAATGGAAAATGTAAACCTCCTCCCTCTGAATTATTAAAATTTTGAAATTAAGAGGCTCTCAGGCAAAGATATGGAAATAGAGATAACAGTTCTTTACCATGAAAATTAAAAAGGCAGTAGTACAAAAACAATCAAAAACCCTACCACTGAGTTAGAATACAGTAGCAGTTTAGTTAAATGGTGGCTGCAGTCTTCCTGGAGTGACAGATGCGGTTCTGTTGAAGCAATGATCCTGTACAGGGGTGTAGTTTTCCTCTGAAAGTCTAGTGGTGATGTAGATGGGTCCATATTTCCTCTTGGAATCCAGAGGAAACAGGCTGCTCTGGTGTTCTAAATCTCAGATCTTTATCCAGGTAGGAATGCTTGACTCCTCCTGTGGGGTGGAGCATCTCACAATGGAATGATGTAATTTTATCAGTCATGCAGTGAGACTCAATAGCCCATTAACAGCAGATATCCCCCAGAGGGAGGATGGGTTGTGGAAGAGATAAAGAACACTGCCTAACCTGGTTTTAATAGATGGTAATAGAATACATACTTTCAGTTACATCTTGCATTGCAACATAAGACAATGAGGAAAAGGGGCAGCTCAGGCCTTGCTTTTATTTGCACCTGTGAGAAACAACCCTCACTTCTTGAAATTTAAAGAAGTTTATTAACCTACAGCAACGGACAAAATAAGATAAAAGGCTGCTTAGGCACAGCCAAAGGCACGGCCAGAGGCACCTTGCCCACACCTGTACCGAGCCTTGTTTATGGTAAGCTGACTCTCCCCACACTCCTGCACATGTCATTCTTCTGACCCAGCTCCTAGTTTGTTGGGCCTCTCAGAGTCTGTGCAGTCCTCCTTTCTTCGACTTTCCCAATGGTTGGAGATGAACTTTCAACATTACAAAATTTATATAAAAAACCATGAGATCTTAACAGAATGCCTTTTAACCTTATAACATACATTTAACATTTGTGAGAGCCAGCATCGCACTATCCATTTCTTACAGCACCAAGTCCACCTGATTTGTAGTCTGGTTCCACTCAGTAGTTAACTCATTGAGTATTGACTGGACTGCTACGCTAAGAAAAGGCTTCAGGAAGGGACACCCTGCGACTAAAGAGGCTACTGCCAGGTAGAGGTCATCTCGTACTAATGGAAAGTGTCAGGGGTGTGCTTGAGTTGTGCTAAGAGCTATATTTTTAAAATACATGTGTGACTTTACTGCTGCCTCTATAAAAGTTTCCTTTGTCAATCTCTTCAAGATTCAGTGCTGGATAAAAGTATTCAATGTAATAAACTTAAATTTAAAAAATTTAAATCAAAGGACAGGCAGGTGAAAAGACCCAGGCACAGTTCACACATAAGTGTGTCATTGACTCTGTATTTATGCAATGATCTATCAAAAGTTATCTAAAAACAAGTTAAAATTTTTAAATTGGTTTGTTGGTAAGGTTATTCATTGGGGTTTCTTTTTGTTAGACCCCCTTTTTTTTACCATTCATTACTGTGCTGGAATATGGTGCTCCTACATCATAAAGAAGCCCTTGACAGGGAGTGACCAGCTCCTAACTGATCTGCTACTCTGGCC
Organism: Pycnonotus jocosus; assembly: GCA_013400435.1. NCBI lineage: Eukaryota > Metazoa > Chordata > Aves > Passeriformes > Pycnonotidae > Pycnonotus > Pycnonotus jocosus. The sequence continues at coordinate 5,996 of VWYP01020848.1, forward strand.
TCAATTTCTGTTTCCCAGGAACGAACTTAACAGCTGTGCTCATGGTAGTCTCAGCAGGACATTTGCTTCTTGAGAGCTCTTAAGCAGCAAAGGAGGACTGACAAACATAAGACACAGTCAGGGCTCTGACATGAGAGCTCCTGAGCTATAGGATTCTATGCATTGCTGTTCCCAGCTGCTTTGCTCATATTTTACAGCCAGATTCTGGACAGGGGCTGCTGCTGCTGACAGGGTAGGAGGGATGTCTCAGCTTCAATCACAGCAGCTCAGTGTCAGCAGTGGGAGCAAAACCAAAACCAAACCAAACCAAACACACACAAGCAAACACAGAGAATCAAAAATCCTTTTTTCATTTGAACTGATTTTCCAGGTACAAGCTGTTATGCAGAGATTTGTCAGACAAGGGAATGTCTCCTGCACAGCGCTGAGTCAAGGCTCTGCTGCCAAACCACCCATCAGCACATTGCACTGGCTCGGCAAGAGCTACAGGTGTTTCTCCTGTTCCAAGGGAGCTGGTGCTGATTCTGTTTACAGCGTTTTTCACCAGCTCTGGGTAGTTCGTTCAGCTCTCCAGCAGAATTGGACACATAATGGACCTCAGGGACTCCTCAATGGAGCAGAGATCAGGAGGGAGTTCATGAGGGATGTGTTGGACATGCCATTGCTCTGAGGGTCCACATGGTGCACATGTCATTGCTACCATGTCTCCTAAAGCAAGACAGTTCAAAATAAACAAGTGCCTCATGTGGCACAGTGTCTGCAAAGTGTTGGGAGTCTTTGCTGTCATTGCTGTCCTTTGCTGTCCCAGATGCTCCTATGAGGCTTCTCTTGCCTCACCTTGCTGGTCTTGCCTGGAGTCACACCTGACAGAGAACCCAGGGCTGGATCCCCTTTCCTGTGCTTCTGATATTTTTTCTTGGCATTTCCCTAATTTTCTATTTCTTTCATGTTTCATGAAACAAAAGTTGTATTATCATTTTGGATTCCCAACCTGTGTTTTAATCTCACTTTTAGATATATTTAGAGCTAAATTTCTTTCTGCAATTGAGGATCAAGGCAAAACTTGCCTCTTCTTACCTTAAGCCTATCAGAACATCCTGCTTAACTACTTCCAAGTTAAAGTCATTGCTCCATAAATTCTAGAAAATTTAATATAAAGATCATTCTTGCCTAAGAGTTACATGTCTGTTGACATGAAGTTTATAACACACGTTCATGTTTATGTCTACAGGGCTATGTTGTAATTGTTCCACATCCTGCCCCAAAATCTGTAATTCCTTAACTGGGGTTTGAATTTTGGATTGCTGTACATCTGTGCATATATTTGTGCATCTGCAGGAGGAGACATGGTAGGAAGTGTCAGGATAACAAGATGTTGCAAATAAAAGAGGCTTTATTAGAAATATGTCCAACAAAAACCCAAATCAACAAACTGTAATAGCTACTGTTCTTACAGTCTCAAGTCCAAATTACCTCTCTTCAAGTAAAATAGTGGGATGTAAGTGCTGTTAAATAGCAGTATTTCTGAGTTACAGTACTAGTTTAAAAACAGAAGAAAGCACTGAAATGTTTTGTTTCAAAAGTATACTTTACCTAAATTTGAAATATGACAATTTTTATTTTCCCCGAAGCATGATGCTAAATGTAGCCTTGGTTCCTTGCCTGATGTGTTTTGGTTTCTGAAATTCCTTTCCCAAGCAGTTTTCTGTAAACAGGACAAATGTTTATGTTTTGTACATACGTTGTGCATTCTTTTTCTCAGGAGGGACTTTCTCCTTATGTTCCTCTGGTTTGACCAATGTAATTGAAGAGGTTTACCTTTGTTTCACCAGTCCAACTGGTCTGTGTAAAATAGTATAAAAGGGAGACAAATCCCAGAAATAAAGGAATCAGATTTTCAGCCTTCTGATCTCGGAATCCATGTTGTAGTGGTGTAAAACAGCAACAGCTATATGTAATTAAAAAAACCCCAAAACATTGGAAACCCAGGACTTAAACATCTTTTGATGATATGGTGATGGTAAATAAAGAAATTCTTCTTTTGATCCATCTATAATTTCTAGTCATGAACTTAAGGAATTTGCCAGTTAATTTTATAAGAATTTCATACCTTTACTCACATTCCCAGCTTTGTGTTTTAGTTCTGAAAATTAGCTTATTTTAACTGAACCATGCAGCAACTTGCTTTGACTCTGATGGAACTTTCTCTGATGGAACTTGTTTCATATACTATTTTGTTTGAACAAATGAAACACTGGGACAGTTGTTGAGTTGTTCCTATGTCCCACAGTAAATAAATAAATAAAAATCCATCTGTTTCATGATCCCAGGTTGTATAAAAAGGCAGATGGAGCAAATTGCAAGGTGGTTAAAACTCAAATATTCTTGAAGCCAGAAGCCTGAAGTCTGTCTCCTCTCACATGGGAAGAAAATAAAGAGAAAGCAAACTAACTACTTCTGAGAAAATTTGCCTTATTTCTGGCTGCACAAAGCAGCTCAGCTGCTTGGTGCACTCAGCCCATACATCAGCTGCTGAAGCATGAATTTGTTTTACTCCTTAAATGAAGCTGAAATCACTTTGGGAAAGCAGTGAACCCACACACATTTATGGTGTCAAACATGTTTTATATGCATGTCTATTGGTGGAACTTGTGCTGCCTGGTTAGGCAGCATGTCCTTGGATAAGGTTGATTCTGTTCCTGGTTTGACAAAGTTATTTCTAGGGGAATTTTTTTTTCCTAAATAATTTTCAGCTGCCATTTTCACTTCAGTTTTGTTGTTGTTTGGTGAATTTTGCAAAGGAAAGGATAGCAATCAGCCTAGGCATGAATGGTGGCAAAACCTCATTCAGCTGCAGTAATACCAAAGTTTTAAGTCAGTCCACAGTAGTACAGTGTGGATGCAGGAATGCCTCTTGATGACTGATCAAGACTCCAGCTGTGTAAACAGTTGCCCTGTGTGAAAGCACAAAAGACAAAGATCCTGGGCTGGGATAAAAAAAAAATAAAATTACTGGGAACAGCAACCATATTGAGAACAGAAGCGATAAGACAAAGAGACGATTTACAGGGAAAACTACTAACACCAACCCAATTTTTCTGGACCATGTATTTTTTCCCACCTGGAAAGGACACCCTTCTTATTGGGAGAGAGAAAGAGTTTCTTCCCGTGTCTCTGGCTATGACATTAGGTGGGATCAGAGATAATGACTGGGACATGGCCAGACTGTCATGTTCTTTGGTCCCACCTCACATCATTGCCAGGTTCAGGCAAAGGGACAGGTGTCTTCCCAGTGTGGATCACGGAGAATGTGGGTCTGCCCAGTGTGGGTCCTCTGATGGGGGTTGAAGTAGCAGCAGAGAACAAAGTTCTTTCTGCAGTTGGGGCAGTCACAGGGCTTCCATTATTGGTGGGTTTCTTGGTGTAGGATCAAGGATGACTGCCACTAGAAGCTCTTCCTACACTCTGGACACTTGTAGGGCCTTGACCCAGTGTGGATGTGCTCGTGGGTGATGAGGCTGGAGTTGAGGTAGAAGCCCTTCCTGCAGCTGGGGCAGCAGAAGGGCCTCTCCTCCGTGTGAATCTGCTGGTGCAGGAGAATGGATCTTGTCTGAAATCTCTTCGCACTTTCAGGACATTTGTAGGGCCTCTCCTTGATGTGGATCTGCTGGTGGTGGATCAGGTCGGAGCTTGTGCTAAAGCTCTTCCCAAATTCCTGACACTCAAAGGGCCATTCCACACTGTAGATCACCTGGTGACAGATCACACTGGAGCTCTGGATGAAGCTCCTCCCACATTCTCCACACTCATAGGGCTGTTCCCTAATGTGAATCATCTGGTGGCGGATCAGGTTGGACCTCTAGCTGAAGCTCTTATCACATTCTTAGCACTTGTAGGATTTCTCTCCGTTGGGAAACTGCTGATACACCACCAGCTCTAAGCTCCAATTGGATCTCTGCCTGCCTTCCTGGCACAGGGTGGGTCTTTCCTCCTTGGAGCAGTCTGGGCTGGGTTTGGAGCCTCTCCTTGTGCAAGATCTCTGGGGGTTTTCCTCCCCACTGGATTCCTGCACCATGGAGCTGCTCAAAACAGCCTCTTCCACAAGGTTCTGCCACAGTGATTTGTCCTCCCTGGTCTCCATCTTCAGCTCCTTGTCTGGCAGAGGAAGAAGAAGGAGAGGATGGGGTTTGCCTCTATGTCAGAGGAAGGGGAAGGAGACCTCCCAGTCTGTCTGGGGTACGAGATCTCCCCAGTCCATCCCTGGAAGGATGATGTCGGCAGTGGTGTTGTCCTGCAGTGGGGTGCCATGCTGGGCTGGGAGATGGAGCAGAGAGGGCAAAAGGGGCAGTGACTTCCTCCTCCACCTACCTGGGTGTTTTGGGGCATTTCCTCTTCCTTGCAGCCTGCTCCTTCATCCAGGCAAGGTTTGAAAAAGGGAAATCCTCTTTTGCGGGGAGGATGAGAGTACATTGGGTTAGGGGTTCCTTCTGCCCAAATCCATCTGTAGAAGTTAACAGGCACCTTGTATCCATAAAAACCTCCAAAACACCAAGATTCAGAAAAAACTCCCACCCAGGAGTTCCCCCACTCTGTTCTCTCCACTTTGGGGTTTATGGCCCGCCCCCTGTCTGCTGCAGGTCCAGTGTGCATTGGTGTTCCTTCTCTCTGGGCTCATGGGAGTCTCAGGAATCCCAGAGGTTTCTCTTCCCCAGGCTCCCCAGTTTGGTGTTAGAGTGGCTCCAGGGGTCTTGCCTGTCAGGGTCCTCATTTCGGGGCTTTGGGGTACTCAGGGGTCCCCCTTGTCCATGCTCCAATATCTCCAGGCTGCTGGAGTTCCCCCTTCTTCGGGGCCATGTTTCAAGGTCCCCGGGGTCCCCCCCTGTCTGGACACCTCCCCACAGGCTGCCAAGTATCCCCCAGCTCGGGTATCACCACTCTCTGCTCTCCCAACCCCCACACCCGCTGGTACCAGCGATCTCCATGTGGCTCTGAGCAGACAATGCAGCGCCTGACCCAGGCACATCAACCTCCACTGCGGGGGGACCCTGCATCCCAACACCCACTGCTGGGGCTCTGCCAGCAGCCAGCATGGGGACACACCCCGCATTCTGCCATCCTGGAGCCATTGAGCGCTCCCCAGGCTGCCTGGAACTCAGTCTCGAGCAGAGAGCTCAGCCCTGGCAGCTCCTGGGCAAAGGTGGCGGCTCTGGCCTCGGGCAGCCACAGTTCACGCAGGGCCACCTGTTTCACTTCTGTTAGAATATTATTTACCAAATTTACCTTGTAGAATGAAAAAGAATGAAAATAATATAATCAAATAAACATAACATTTGGGAAAAAATTGCAAAAGAAAATGAGGTAATGCCACAAACTAAAAATAATAATTCTGGTTTATTTCACACTTGATAGAATTCCCCACTGCCAGCAACTCTTTATTGATTCACTTTAGGAAATTACAGCAGAAGCACAGTCCAGCAATGAGGGCACTTGCCTGAAGGCAAATGGCTATTAGTCCTCATTTTCTGCATGCTAAGTAGGGAAGAGGAGGAGAATGTAACTTGTGAGCAACTTTTTGACAATAAACACCAGAATCACCTGTGCAGGTGTTGTGGTAGTGGTAGCAAATCGAGACCCACTTAATGAGGAAAGCCAAAGCTAGCCAAGGTATTTTCAGCTAAATGCAGTTTGTAGAAAAGAGTGATAAATAAAACCAAAAATCACACTCTTTCTGCTTACTTTATTTTTTTCTCCCAATACTCCTTTGGGAAAATTTTTTAGATGTTTCAGGATAATGAATTCAGGCTAATTCAGGATGGTTCCTGTTGTTGAGGTACTCTGCTGAAATCTTTGGCAAGAAAAATTTATGCATCCTTCTGGTAGATGGAATAAAAAGAAATACTAAAACTCATCTGGTAAGACCAGGATTTTCCTTTCTGGCAGTCTCTGTGAAGCAGAGACAAACTGGCTCATCCCAAGCAGGGTTTTCACTGAGTGGATCACAAGTCCCTCCAGTGAGGTGTCCATGTGAGTGGCTCCTTCGAATCCCATGTGGATGGTGGGCATCCATTAAGTCAGTCAATAGAGAGTGTGAGATGACTCACAGGAGCAGATGTGGTGCCCATTTTAGGATAAAATTAAATGTTCCTGCAGCTTCCTTGCCTGTTGTCCGGGTTGTGGGTGGCTCTACAGGCAGATTTCACCAGTTTTTGTCTCTCCAGGGAGACTCTGGGGCTGCAAGGAGTTGCCCTAAATTCCTTTGTGAAGGGGGCAGCCAAAAAGCTCTGCTGATCAGAGACTACCCAGCAAGAGCAGTCTGACTACAAGATCCAGCAGAAGCAAGGTAGGAGGCTTGGGTACCTGGGCTTAACCTGGGTGCAAGTTAATTGAACAACAGCACTTTCTAGCACTTACTACCTCAATCCCTTAATTCAGGGATTCAGGATTCAGCCTGTGTGTTATAGATATGCATTATAAAGTCGGCTTTTTGCAAATATTAAAATGACTACTATATGTATAATGTTAGAAGGCTTTGCTGTATTAATACAGTTTCTGTTATTTCTGCTATTAACAAGGCTTAGAAATGGTGGTGTGATGAATGTATATATATATATTTGTTAGGTTATTATATTAAAATAAAAACTATGTGATGTAAGATGCCTTTTGTAGCTAGCTCAAAAGAATGGGAAAGATAATCAGGAAATTCCCCACAATCTTGGATTATGTGGATGAAGATAACAGCACAGACACCAGAACTCCAAAAGAAGAGTTTATTCCCTCTGTTACCAGAAAGTAAGGCAAAATGGAACCACCAGAAGAAGTAAAAAATACTGATAGAATGGGGGAAGGTCAGAGGTTAAAGCCAACATCTACAAGGAATGTTTAAATAATGCGTAAGAGTTTATGAATATGTAACGAACTGGTACATTTAAAGAAGTGTTTTCTGAGTTAGGGTATGCTTTTGGCTGTATGCCAGGCACCCTGGCCAAGATATTTTGCTTTATTTCTGTCTCCTAATCGTCTCTTTTTTTTACTTATTATATTTTTTAAATTTACCAAGACAGTAGACCTCGTTTTTCACACTGTGTCAGTGAGAAGAAACTCACTAATCAGCCCTGTCTTGGAACTGGGGGGATTATCACAGTCCTTGTGGGACCTTGCCAGGAGTGGAGACTGCACCTTCACAGAATAAGAAACTTTCTCCTGTGAAATTTAAAACTGTTCAAATAAAGGAGGAAGTCTATAGGAATTGCCTCTACCAAGCCCCTTGAGATTTTTGTTAAAGCTATATTCGTGTTTGTAGCTAAGTGGCATAGGGCTAATAGCTCCTCACACTTAAAACATTCTGTTAGAGACTTCATGTTTATCTAAGTGCTTTTTATTGCCTGAACTCATGTAGAAATAAAACAATTCAAATGCATCACAAAGACATAATTTTATTTCTTTTCCTCATATGATAGTCAAGGAACTGAGACACAAAGGGTGACAAGGCAGAAGAACTTTGATTGGGGAAAAACTTTTTTGGGAACTTTTTTGGGGAAAAAAGATGTGAAAAGGCTTCCCTTCTGTCCATCTGCACAAAGAAAACCCCACAGTGTTTTAGGTTTCCTGCAAATATTTTTCTTAATTATAGAAGACTAAGCATATTTAAGAGTCTTATTTAGAAATGCAAAATTAATAGATTTTAAATTAATTAACATAGTATACCATTAATCCAGTCTTCTTGAAAAGCTTTAATTTAACTAGAAAGGTCTATTGGATTTTGTTGTAGTTTTTAAATGAAGCAATTTATTTCAAATGGTTTTAATAGATGAGAATATTGCCCACAAAAGAATTAGATCTTGAGCAATCTTAAACTCTGTATATTTGCCTCAACTCACGGGACATGAATATTAAATTACTTTACAGAATATACATGAGATTGATATTTCAAGTACAAGTCAAAGATATTTTAATGAGAACTTAAAAAATACTTTGTGCTGAATTACCTAAATTCCTAAATCATTATTAAATATCCATAAGAACAATCCTTATGTTTTCACTGCATCTGATTCTCAAAAAAAAAAAAAAAAAAAAAAGNAAGACTTGGTCTTTAAAAAAAAAAAAAAAAAAAAAAAAGAGAGAGAGAGAAAAGCAGAGAAGCACAGGCCAGCCTGCAGCTCCTGAAAATTGTCTGTTCTACACATGCTGAATTATAAAGCTGGGATACTGCTAAATATTAAAAAGTTTAATCACAAAGAATGTTTTTAACCCTTATCATCAGACTGCTTGTTGTAAAAAAAGAAAAAAAAAAGAAAAAAGGAAAAAAATAATCTCATAGTCTGATGAGTTTATTATCCTGGAGAACACAGAGTAAATAGGTTTCAGTGTGTGTGAGAGAGAAACAGCTGTAAATTTTCATTGTGATCCCTAATTACAATTTCCTTTTTTATTGGTATTTTGTTTGCTTGTTTGTTTGAATTTTAATACTTCACTGGACAATGCCAAACCTGTTGTGTCTGCTTTGTCTGCAAGAAGATGAAGGAGCAGAGTGAGTGGTTTGTCTGTGATAACTCCATCACTGCAGAGCCTCTGATCTAACTCACAGTAATAGGCAAATCACCAGATGTAAGGAAAGGCAGCCTGATACACAGACTCACAGAGATATAAATCAGCCTCTTCCAAGATCTCAGCTGAAAAATAGAAAAAAAAAATTAGAAAAAAAATACTCCAAACAGCTGAAGCCATAAATATAGTAAATGTTGTGCTGCAGAGCACAGCAACAGGAGGAGCACTCCACAGTAACCTTTCTCACCCCTTCAGCAGAGGGAGATTTGCTCTGTGCTTTACTTCCACCATCTGGGACAGGCAGCACTTTGAAGCACAGTTCTCCATCCTGCGCATTAGAGACATCTTTGGTTCAGGGGCTTCAATTTGCAGTAGTCTTTGCTAAATAACATTTAATGGAGAAGAATAACTCTTCTAATGGAAACCATTAGTGATGGCCCACTGAGATTCAAGCAGAAAAAACCCCAGTATTGCTGCTTTTATGGCATTGATGCCCGTTGTTTAATTTCAAATGCACTCCTCTTGTCTGTAGTAAACCTACTGATTTCCCAAGGTGAACACTCAGTGCTGACTTCTCTCAGTTATCTCACGAGATAAGTGGATTTCTCTTACAAAGGCTCTCATGTGCTTGCTGCTTACCCCTGCTACCATGTCCATGACAAACCAGGTTACAGCTCTTCTTCCATTACCCTCTAGAAAAAACAAAAAACAAAAAAAAAACCCCAAAAAACAAAAACAAAAACAGAAAGGGCAATTTTTGATTAATTATAGCTTTAGGAGTATTTTTTTCACCATTTGTACCATGGTTTATTGTAGCCATGATTTATTCACTGTTACTGACAAAAAGCAAAACTCCCAGAAAATTTGACATGCTGCAGTTCCCTGCAATGGCTGAAAGCTCATTCTCACCTCCTTTTCACATGTACTTCTGCAGTGTCTGATTTTTTTAATTTGACAAAAAGCATCTTTTTTGCAATGCAAATAGAGAGATGTCCCACATCCTTGCAGCAAATTATCAGCAGCTAAACATTGTGGTTATGAATAATTCCAGCTTGCCCTTGCCCTGGTATTTCTCACTTCTAGAACAAATTTGGAACAACTATGGAGCAAATTTTCCATGATCAATTCAGTCATATTTATTGGTAAACCTCTGTCCCTGTGAAAATGGCATCTTAAGCATTTCATTCTCTCAGAGAGAGGTGAATAACCATTTTTTTTAAGCACAAGTATCTTGTTTCACTGAATCAATACACATAACAGCTGTTTCTGTTCCTGTGTTTGATGGAGGTTTATGTCCCATATTAAATGACCATCTGTCATTGTTGAGAACTGCAGACACATCAAGAAAGTTGCTGTCCAGAAATAAAAGATAAAGGGAAAATAATATTTTTCTTGGACATGCTGTGCATCTTTGGAATTCAATATTGGACAGAATGGGGAAAAAAGAAGAAGGGAGAAAAGAAAAAAAAAGGATTATCACATGTACTATATATTTGTACTACTTTATTTAGCTTATGAGTAGGCAGCAGGAAAACACAGACTAAAGCACTGTTCATCTTCCCATCCTGGAACCGTTTTTCTTTTGTTTCCTCTGGAAACAGAGGATATATTGGATAGCTGTGTTTCATTTCTTATAGGATACTTTACTTTTATTCATGAAAAACACAGAGGGTTGCTGCAGCTAACTTGTCAGGGATGCTGAGAGTAGGAACAGGGAAACCATACAGCTGACAAGAGTGGAAACACATGGGCTGTGACTGTGTGGGTTTTCTGTATCAGATTCACTTATTTGCAGCATGGAAGCTAACCAGTAAAAGCACTGAATCCTCCTTAAAACAGGGAAGATTTTGTTCTTCCTCTGTATCATTCTCCTACTAAACAGTATGGAGTGTTGCTGTATTACAGTGGGATGGGCAGAACTATTTAAATGTAGCTTAAAGGCTTCCTATGAAGTCAAGTGGAAAGCTCTGGGATAAGATTGTATTATTAGTTCTAGCTGTCTTTTAAAGAATTTTGCTTTATTTACAGTTACGAGGGAATTTTAGCACATCAGGCACCTAGAATTTGTAAAGTCAAGCAGCATGGACCATGAACATTCTATGTTCCATATCCTTGTGTCTCTGCACATGCATGTTTTTTGCCTGTGATAGTATGTGACATGAAAAAAAAGATGATTTCTGTTTTATTAATATCAAGTTGAGTTTGCGAGGTACCAGTGCCTGAACAGGACTCGTGAGTATTACAATTTTAGATGAAGTTAATAAATAAAAATGAAAATAAAAATAAAAATAAAAATAAAAAAAACCAAACAAACAACAAAAAACCCCACAAAACAAACCACATGTAACAAGATCTCCAAACCCATGCTGTTGAAATAAAATGAGGTTTATCTTGAGCCATTTCCTTAACTGTTTGAAGCACCTGCTTGGAGATTTAAAACTGGAATTATGACTTAGATAATGGATCAGCCTGTCAGTGGAATTATTGCTGGAGATTCAGCTCTGACAAATCATGTCAGCTCTTTATGGTGTGTGATGAAGCAACAATGACCCAGCAGAAGGTCATCAAACTTGAATTGATTGTGAATCTAGATACTTCATACCAGGGTTTTTGATCATTTTGTTCCCAGATGTTTTCTGCTATTATCAATGGCTATCAATTAATACCAGATGATATTGGAAATAACATTTTATTATGTTTATTAATTACATAGATGGTGAGATTGAGTGTACCTTGAGTGCATATGGTGGAAGATGTCCCTACTGTGGAGAACCATGCATAAACACATTTTGTTTTAAACATTCTGATGGTTATCACAGCAAAAATGTAATCAGAAGGAAGGGGATAGAAGTGGGCCAGTGTATCCTGAGCCAATTTTCTGCTCTGCCTGGTGACTTGAGCTCAGTCCTCCACCCTAATTCACTCTCTGGAGAAGGGTTTAAAGGGCTGGCTGTGCCTGTGTGACTAAACTGCGTGAAAAATCTGCTGTACATAAGAGGCTGCTCCAGGTTAGCTGTAAAAGGGAGCAGATTAAGTACCCTCATTCTATTTTCCCTCTCTCTTTCAGTCTTGTTTACCCGACTTCTGGATCATCCACATGGCAGGACCAATATGGGATTTATGATCTGGTCAAATTCTCAGTTCTGTGTCTTCTCTGCCTTTACTTCTCCCTCACTCTGCCTGGGCACAGTATTGCTGTCCTGTTGTACTCTGTGCTTGGTCCTGAAGTTTGGTGTGAGAGTGGGGAGCTTGTGGCCATGTGTTGTGGCTTTTGAGCCAGTGTCACATGAAAAGGGGAGATTTCCTCGATCCTTGGTGTCAGATTTATCTGTCAGCACCCCAGGAAAGCT
>VWYP01020851.1:0-58887 GCA_013400435.1 Pycnonotus jocosus
ATGATAACACACTGTAACACACCACAGTACCATTTGGAGATGGACAGCAGACCTCAGAGACTGACTAGACAAGTGCTGTCTTCCTGGAGAATTTTCACTATCTGTTAAACCTGTTTCAATTAAACAAATTCTCAGTAAAATGTTGATGGTAAACATCCTGATTTAAATTCTCCAAGAATCAGCAGCACTTTCCAGCAATGAAGGATTTTTTTCAGCCCAAGTACATCTACAGTGGATGGAAATAGATTTTAAAGTCAAAGAAAGCCCATGAACAATTTAAAACAGGCTTTACAGTGACCCCTGTCTGGTCTGTTTTCAATAGATGCACCTCATTAAAAGCCCAGATGACAGGCTTAGGTAGTAAAGTCAATACCTTCAGAGCGGCCCTCAAAATCTTTCTAAGACTTTAAGATACCACCATTAGCAAAGTGTCTGAGATTCTTCCCTAAGAAATCAATAGTGAAATGACCAACAGGGGCCTATGGCTTACCATACTTTCTGGTGTCTTTGTCTTAAAATGTGTTTCATCAGTCTGTTATGGGTGTGCAATTCTATCACAAGCAGAAGAGCAGGTTTCCTAGTTACTGCTAATGATATGACTGCTGTCAGTAATAGGTTCCTCAAATGAAACATGTATGTACATATCTAGGTAATGTGCTCAAATCTCAATAGTACCAATACATGAAGTAAATTACTCAGAGAAGCCTGCTTTCCTGAAAGATGTGAAAATATCCTCAAAGTATCAAAACAAACCATGAAACATAAATCAAAATCATCACCCTCACTGACAACCAGCCCACCTCACAAGAAGCCTTGTCACTTCTTGAAACACAAACTGGAAGGAAAATAAATAAAACAAATAAGGATTTTTTTAAAAAATAAGTTAATAAATAAATAAATTTAAAAGTAAAATCCCTGGCCGTATTTGTGAGGTTGACATGTCCACAGCGAACATGGAAAATATTTATGGATATTCCTTTTAATGATTTCCCTGGATGAATTATTCTAGTTTTTAAAAATTAAGTAAATAACTTTCAAACTTTCACATGCAATTCTCAATTCTGACTTCTTTATCCATCAAGCATAAATTACTAATATCATCTCTGTTCTTTTTTAAGTCCTTTCTTAATTTACTGTGTTAACTCTGACCTACCAGGCTTTAAACTATTTTCTTCCATAACTTGTTAATGCCTGGCGAGGCTTGCTCACATTTTCTTTGAACGTGAGAGTCTTGGCTTGGCACAAGCCAGAGTTCCAATAAGAGCTGTTGCAGTATTTGTGTTTTAAATCTACACACTGGCCCACTAAAGCTTTTTACCTCAGAACAGAGCAAAACATTGTTCCAAGTGACAGTGTCAATACTGCTATTGCCATGTTTCTGAAATGCCCAGGGTTAACAGGATATAATGAAAACACAAGTCAAGTTGCAAAAACTGTGGTGTCTTCTCCTCAACTAGACTGCATTTTTTCCCACACTAAACAGCAGTACTCTCCTTGGTGATAATGAAGCAGATTTTTATTTTCCTCTGGTAGAGAGGGCAGTAAAATCATCATGGAAGAAATGGCACAGTCTTCAAAAGTGAATCTTTTTTTTTCTAATCTGATCTTAGACATACCAAATATGTATGGCTAGAACACCCTACCCCTTGATTGTTTTTTCACAACCAATGTATTCACCACTTACCCGAGTAATTCCAGTCTCAGCTGATGTCCATCTAGACAGCTGTCAAATATCTCCAGCGTCCTCTGAAGTCCTCATACCTGCAGCTGTGCAACTGGCTGCTAAGCCTTCCCAGTGCTGAGGTTACGAGTGCCTTGATACTGGTAAGACACAAGCATGAAGAGTGGCTGCTGAGTAGTCCTGGGAGAAGTTCAAACACACAGAGAGCCTTCAAAACAGAGAAACACAGAGTAAGAACCTGTATGGATAACATCCCCATGCACAAAAGCCTAGCCAATGTGCTGCACTGCAGGAGTTTCGGTGTGGCTTTCAATTGCACAGCTTTTTTTTTTTTTTGCTTTTTTTTTTGCTTTTTTTTGCTTTTTTTTTCTTTTTTTATGTGATATATTGGTGTTGGAGCTTTTTCCTTTCATCAGTTGAAGTCTTATTCAAGAACATTCAATTAGAGATCTGAAAAACTGTAATGCTCCTAGAAAGCAAAGTATCCTCTACTAGTCTTTTAGATGAGCTCCTGCAGAAGACATACAATCTCTTGTATTTATAAAATCTGATTTTATTACCTGATGTACAGACAGCTACACTGATTTGCAGAGTCAGAATACATATTTATTCACCTTTCTTACACACCTCCTTGCAATGATAATGTTCTTCAGTGCTGTGTAGAAGACAGACTTTAAAGTTAATAATTAACAATATCCACTTGCTTTTTTTGCCCAGTGCATGAAGGAGCTGTAACCTCTTAAAGAGGGCTGAAAGTCCTTAGTATGTTCTTGAATTCTCTCAGTAAAGGTAAAAGCTTCATCTGAGTAAAATTATTCTGTAATATGTGACTAGAATATTTTCTAAAGCTATTCCAGATAAGGATGCTGGTAATCCTATCCATAAATTTCTTATGCTTTAGAAAAATGCTGACAGTCATAAAGTTTTCAGTGAGAAGACTGAATGCTTGAGATGTCCTTAAAGACAGTTACTTGTAAAGATGTTGCTCAAGGCCAAGAAAATTTAGTTTGCAATCAAAGCAAATGAAAGAAACTACTAGAAAAGAAAGCACTTGAAAAAAAGATAATTTGTCTGAGTGAATAAGGGAAATTAGGATGGCACATTGCAATCCAGGTAGAATGTATGAAAAATAGGTAATTGCTACTAGAGGAAACAGAAGCTGAGCTTGAGCCCACTGAGGTCAAGAGTGAGGAGACAACAAAGCTTCAACATTCTCCTCCCTGTCTGTTGGATATTCCCCAAGTCTGCAGGGTACATGCTGTAGTGCAGTGATGAATCTAAGGCAAAGGACAAAGTGGGCTAAACTAGACCAGCAAACATAATAAAACACAGGGTTTCCTTCTGGGAAATCTCCAGCCGCTTCATAAATCACCATATGAAACTGCAAACTGACAATGTGATATAGATTGTCCAGGGAGTAGCAGAAGATCAGACATGAGAGTGGTATAGAAGCCCAAAAGATAAGGGGCTAATGTGTAAGTCTCAAAGACCAATAGCCATCTGTCGAGCCAACTGAGGACTATTGGCAAAAACAGCCAGAGATTGATGGTAATAACAAGCTGTGAGAAAGAACAGGATGTGGGGGAAGGGGGCCACAAATAGGTAGTGCAGCACCTTACTGGGATAAACACATTTGTGCAGGCTGGACAGCTCATCAGTTGTAAACTACATTGGAACCAGGAATGTTGTTCTCTTTTTCTCTCTTTCTTATTTTTCTCTCTCCCCTTCTTTAACTCCTCTCTCTTTCTCTCTGCCTCTCTTACTTCTCACCCTAGTCCTTGATCCAAAACCCGCTGCTGATGGGTGATTATATTAGGATCAGGGACTGATGTGCCAATTTCCATGGCAAGTGTGTTATTTACTAATAAAACTTTGCAAGATTTTGCAGACCCTCTGATTTTTGTCACTTATTTCAACCCTGAGCGTCTGTGAATCTTGGGTGCTCTCTTCCCCCTAAGGGTGGGACACCACAGGTGTGGATGCGGCTTGTCATCTACATAAAAATGGCCAGTCAGGACTATTCCTCCCTCTCTTTTCATTTCAGTTGTTTAGCACCTAATCCTTATTACAGGATTATTTTTCTAATCCTCAGTAAATCATATATGGAAAAATAACACCATTCTCTCCAACTGACAGCACCTTTGTGAACTTTGAAATCCCCTTGACATGCTTGTTTATAAACTTCCTTCTTCAAATTACATTTCTTTTTCCCACTTATTTAGGGCCTATATCTTTGTGGTTTATGCATATGCATGTACACATACATGCTTAAGCACACGAGAGTTTATACATATTTATGCATATATTTATACATCCACTCCAGGGGCCTATGTTATCCTTTCCTAATTTAAGGTGAGGCTATTCTGACTGTTAAGAAAATCAGCACTTCAGTTTAATTAGAAAGAAAATAAATAAGCCTTTTAAACACAATTTTCTGCCAGTTTCTTTCTGCTGATGGAAAGTATATGGTACCTCTTAGGGGATCAATTATCTCATGGGCATGACCATCAGAAAATTAGGTTTGACTCCTTAAGAAAGAAAGATCATTGCACTGTACTCATAAGCTCAGAAAGCACAAAGCAGCTCTTATGCTTATTTGCTTGCATTATGGTCCCAGAAAAGTGCCATCAAAATGGGCTTTCTGGATGATGCAAAAAATTCAGGTAACCAGGAAACCAGGCTGATCTAACTGAAACAAAATATGCCCCGAGATGTTTAGCAACAGAGCCATAGTAATGTTCTGATATTCCTCTCTCTCCTGTCCTCTCCCCTCATGGAAATACTAGAGTTAACTTAGCTTTTGGATCTTGAGGTTTTTCCACTTTTTTTTCTTTTTTTTTTTTTTTTTTTTTTTTTTTTTTTTTTTTTTTTTTTTTTTTTTTTTGTGAGAGGGAAGGGTGATAGACAATGTATTAATGGATAAAAAAATCAGATTTTAACAATATTTAGCTCTCCAACTGAAAGCCACTGAAAACCACTTTTTATCACCACTAAAATGACCTTGAAAAAGTGTCCTTGTTTGTACGAAAACATAAAATGAATAGCATTTTCATGTAAATATTTGTACTTTGGAGTCCTTCCAAAAGAATTGTAGATTTCATATGTTGTAAGCAATCTTTGCTGTCATCTGAATGACCTTAGCTACTCTGTGGTGACATGAGGAGGCTTGTTGCCTCTCACATTTCATCACAAGCCCTTTTTTACAATTAAAGAACACAAATTATGTGAAAGCTCCACCCATGTACTTACGCAAAATGAAAATCAGTACATCAGCAGAACAAAGTGTCACTGTCACTTATGTCAGAGTAATTGAGTTGTTGAAAACCATCAAACCCAGATGAGCACAAAGTGCAGCTTGGATTTCCAAAGTAATGTGTGGAGAAAACAAGTTGTGCTTGATGAAGTGCCTCAGTTTCCAACATCTACTGCTATGAACTTGTTGCATGTGGGGACTGTGGCACCCCTGAACTATGATCTGCACAAGTTGTCTACTCACTGCTGGCAGCACAGTGCCTGCCTTTACAATTCAACACAAAGCTATTATTAAGAGATTTAATTTTAGCCACTTGCAAATGTGTGCCTTATTTTCACACCTTACTCTGACAGAAACCATGTCTTCAGAACAGTATTGTAGACTGCAAGTCACACAGACTCAAAAGTGTTGAAACAAAAAAAAAAAGAAAAAAAGGGAAAAAAAGGAAAAAAGCAAGCTCAGCACTTTGTTCTCATTTTTGAATCTTTCAAGAAACTTGCTTTTTTTTCTGCTATATTTAAAAGAGTTTATTTGTGCAACAATAAAGGAATGAGCAAACTAACACGCATTATCTCCCCATTGTAGTGGGAAACATTGTCTGAAAGAATTGTCTTTCCACGTTGTTTTCTTGCTAGGACACTAGATGATTTTTTAAAAAGCAAAGAAGAATAAATTAAAAATAATTAAAAATAAAATTGCATCCTGAGGCCTTTTATTTCTTCATAATTTATAGGACTTTACTAAGAGAATGCATAAGATCACCCAGCACCTCATTCAGCACATCTCTCTTTGTGAAAGATGCTGGAGTGTGAAGCATATGGAGGAGAGCCTGCACTTGAGGTTTGGAAGGTCTTCAGCCCTCATGACAAGTCCATAGAATTCTCAGCTGTGCACAGCACTACAGCAACAGTCTGGTAACACAAGCCACACTTGCATATCAGCTCTGTGATGGCATGGTTTTGCCCGCCCATATATCCCACTTATCTTGTCATTTCCCAGCTGCCTACAGATGTATGGGCAAAATATTTAAACACACAAAAAAGAAAGCAAGTAGGAAAATAAATAAAACTTTCTTTGATATAAATGGGCTCCACAGTCTGTTTGCTTGTGTTTAGTCTCATTTTAACAATTAAAACAATCTTACACATTGTCTCCAGTCCAACAAAATATGTCATTCCCTGACAGCAACTTGGAAAAAAAATCTGCAAAAATTAAAAGGTAGCGGAGTGGAAAAATATAGGCTACCTCAATTTAATATATTTCATTTTATTGTGTATGGAACCTTCATATTCCTGTTGCTAGGAGAAGGGAGGACTAAAAGCTTTGCAGATCAAAGGATGCACAGTCTGGATATAGATTCTACATTAGTTCTTCCCAATGCACTGAGAGGCACAGCTAGAGTAGCTGGAAATGAGGCCACAAATTATGGGGAGTTTGCTCACCAAAAATTGCATGCAAAAAATACAATTTATTTTTTTTATTAAATTCAACAGTTTTGTCATCT
This sequence comes from Pycnonotus jocosus, assembly GCA_013400435.1. Taxonomy (NCBI): domain Eukaryota; kingdom Metazoa; phylum Chordata; class Aves; order Passeriformes; family Pycnonotidae; genus Pycnonotus; species Pycnonotus jocosus. The sequence continues at coordinate 6,439 of VWYP01020851.1, forward strand.
GCAATAGCCAGTCCATTTCTGGGAAGCTGAAAGATATGTATGACAGATATATATGTTACAGGCCACATAATATCGATCCACCAAGTGTTTCTTATTTCAACTGCATTTGCTAAACCCTTCTAATGAGTTTATGTTATTTCCTTAAGCAGCAATATGTGAATAATCTATATTTAATGCAGTGTCTGAATAAAGCATTTTGAAATTCCATGCAGAGTCCAATTGATACATCTGTAAAAGATATAGACAGAGCAAAATATCAAGATGTGGAAGTGTGGGAAGTAAATGTGAAATTCTTTTCATGAATTCTTAATAAATCAGTGAAGAAAGTCATCTGGGAAGTGTTTGTTTGTTTGTTTCCTAGAAATTCCAAGAATAAGTTTCTGAATATGTTCCTCAATACCTTCTTCTGTTTCTTACATATACCTTCATTCACTTACAAAAATGCATACCTTCAGAAATAGTATTCCTGCTGAGTGATTTCAAAGAAAAAGAAAAAAAGAAACATGGAATTAACTTCAAAAGATGGATTTAGAAAACATAACTTTTTGTTTAAACAAACAGCTCTCAGCAGCCACTGAAATCAAAACAATATTCTGATTAGGCAGCAGAAACAAAATGTAGTTTTGGTCATTACAACTGTGATTGGTAAAATTATAGTTATAATTGGTTAAATACATAAGCTACATATGAAGAAGTGAGACAAAGTAATTTTGTTCTCCTTTCTGAGCCTGTGTCTTCTGTAAGGTTAGTCAAGGGAGGGCATTGTCCTGCTCTGCTCTGCACTGGGGTGGCCTCACCTCGGGGGCTGGGGAAAGCTTTGGGTGCCACAGTATAAGACATTGAGCTGTTAACAGAGTGTCCAAAGGAGGGCAGCAAAGATGGTGAAGGGCCGTGAGGGGAACCTGTATGAGGGCTGGCTGAGACCACTTGGTCTGTTCAGCCTGGAGAAGAGAAGACTGAGGAGAGACCACACGGCAGTCTCCAACTTCCTTGCGAGGGGAAGAGGAGTGGCAGACACTGATCTCTCCTCTGTGGTGACAGTGACAGGACCAGAGGAAATGGCCTGAAGTGTCAGGAGGCACTGAGGTTAAATATCAGAAAAAGATTTTTCATCCAGAGGGTGGCTGGACACTGGAACAGGCTCCCCAGGGAAGTGCTCAGAGCACCAACCTGACAAAGTTTGAAAAGCTCTTGGACAATGCTCTCAGGCACACAGTGTGATTCCTGGAGCTGTCCTGTGCAGCTTGTTAGTCTCTTCCAATTCAGCTTAATCTTTGTTTCTGTATGATGTTTGAGAGAAATATTTCACCACTATTCTGTTCTAACACTGCCTCCTGGTCCAGCAAAATCTTTCCCCACATGCACACAGAGCCTTCTTTCAGGTAGAAACTGCTGTAAAACAGGAGAAACAGGAAACTGAGTTCCAGAAAGGCTATAAATATGGTTATGATCAGTGCAGACAAGAGAATGGGAAAGCTGTTAATGAAAAAATAAGCATAGTGTCTGTTAACTGTGTAAAGCATTAAGACAACCTATCTTTCAGAGCTCATTCTTGCTCTTATGTCAGCTGAGACAATGAACCATGTAGTCAATAGACCTAAATTATCAAAGAGAACATAAAGGAGTGACTTGGCTTAGACTGGCAGAAAGGACAAGCATAAATCAGATGTTACAGACCACAATTTAGTGATAAAGGGAAAAACTGTTTTAACAAAATCTAGTATGTGTTTTAAAATATGACCGAAATGTAAACTCTGCTATGAAGAATATCTATGTATGTGTGTGAACAATGAAACACTTAAATGAAAAGTTTCCACTGTACTCAATTGAAATTATATGTAATGATATATTAAAAATAAAAACAGCAACCACACAAATAAAAAAACCCCACACCTGAATTGCAAATAAAGTCCTTTTAATTCTTTCAAATATTGTAAATTCTTCTTCTGTGTTTATGAAGCTGAGTTATGAATCTTTTTTGAACTTTTACTAAATCATTGAGAAAAGATAAAATTCAAATTTTGTGGGCTATTCCGCAACGCAAAAAGAAGAAAGAAAGAAGTGTCAGCTGAAGGCATATTAGTGCAAGAAAAGAAAACACATACAGAAACAGTAGAAAAAAGAGAAGAAAACATAGAAGGTTCTAGTGAAAATAAATATATCAAAACTTCAATTCTCCCAACAACTTAGCTGTTGGCATGTAGGCTATCAGGTTTTTCAAATAGATTTTTTTAATGAAAAAAAGAAAAAAAAACCATATTTAGATTTCATATACCTAAAGAGGGCATAAAGCATTTACAAATTTAAGTTTATGAATCTAAATGATATGAACAGTGGAAATTTGGGGTTTGACATTGAATGTCAAGAAATTTCAAAGACATGCCAGGGCCATTTTTATTATTACTGTTATTTAGTAGCTCCAAAAAGAGCTGAGAAGAAAGGGAAACACATTTGTGAAATATTAAAAGCTACGCTTGAAGGCTTGGATTTTTTTCTGTACAGGGAAAGAAATTAAAGTGGGCCTTAGTAGGAGGAATTCTGTTTTAGGAAGAAAAATATTTCCAACCATATTTAATATAGCTCTGTAGAAAGAATTCGAACCTGTGCCATAATTGTTGCTCAGAAGTGGCTTGTGGGTAGATCTGTGGGTGCTTGGCACTACTTCAGATGGGTCTCTTCCTATAAGAGCATACCTCTAGTCCTAGAAAAACAACAACCTGGTCAAAAGGAACAAGGATACACAACAAGACAGTAAACATACATAATTATAGGAGAGAACCATGAACATTTCTGTCTGTGTACCCTTACATGCTGCTCTGTGCAAAAGCTGCAGATTGCTTGGGGCTGTTTTTTTACAATTTGAGTGGACCAACTATCATTAGAAGCAAAGCTACAGCATAATATTTTCCTGCAAATGAGGGACTTAAGTTATCACAGACCTGCCATAAAGACAGAGGAAAAAAAATTACAATATCCCTCAGACCTTGAGGAAGGCTATTATAAAGTAGTCATTTCCCTGCTACTGGATCAGTCTTTGTTCAAATAAGAGATTGGACATTCTGAAAATAAGGTACTTTAGGATTAGCATGTCTTTAATTTTAGATATTTTAGTCTTCATACCATGTAGATGTATATATAACATTAATAAAGCATGAGGTTTTTTGCTTTTGTAAGATTATAGCAAACAGTCCTTTGACAGCTATTTGGCTGTTAAGAACAATATCATAAGATTGGGTTTATACATACCAGAATTTTTTTACAGTGCTTCTTCTCTTTTCATCTCAGGCATGTTCAGTACTTAAAATTTTTCGTTATCTTAACTGCTTTGGTTAAAAGAGTAGTATGAAATTATCTGCCTTCACATATTTACTCGCAGTTCAACAAAGTCGTAACATCAAAAAGATTTGCATACTGATTTTTTATTAATTTCTGACAAACATAGCTTATTTTCTTTGAAAAGCTATAGCAGCATAAAAGGATTTTTAAGCATGCAGAGAGAATGGCATTTGACACTTCTCAGATGTTACAGTCAAGAAGGTTGTAATAGGACAACTCTGCATTACTCTCATTTTGCCTGATTAGTATGCTAAAGCAATTTTTGCTGTGCAGTGAAGCAGTTTGACACATAGGAAAATTAAACAAAGCTATATTTATTATGGTTGCAGGGATAGTCTAGTGAAGTTTGCCATTACCAGCCAGCATAAGCGACCTCCCTGGACCTGTGAAGCACTAGGGGTGAAATTCAGTGCTCCAGGAAGACTAACACAGGACCTATCCTTCATTCAGTATTCAACATAGCACTTACAAACACTTTAAGCTTGGGTCAGTAATATGAACAAGATTAAATTTTATCCCTTTGTGTGGAAAACTGTGGATCAGAAACCTAATCATCTCAGTAATGAAAAAGGATCCTTCCTGTGATTGTGAGAACAAAAAGGTAGAGTTTTGGGAATGTGTGAGAGGGGAGAAATACAGCCTCAGGTTAGGCCACATTTTGGGTAGAAAGCGTTTTCATAAATATGATAATAAGAATGCCCTAAGCCTTTCAGCATATAAGCATGTAAGCAGAGCAAATAACAAGCTCCCTACATCATGACTTGTGCAAGGCCATAAGATATGCTGAATATACATCTTCACTATTGCTAGCAGTATCTAGAAGAAACAAAGACTGTATTATACCTAAGTGTCTAGGACCATTGTTCTTGTTCTTATTCACATTATTGATTTATCAGGATGTTCTGCAGTACCTGTTATGGGTTAGAACGGAACAGAATTTTCTTCATTTGCATATTGAGTCCATACCTCCAGCAGTTACTATGGTGCATATTTGGTATCTAGACATTCTTCAGTACAGGGATAACTCACTGTGTGATCTGTTCTAAATTCAGAGAATTTTCTGAATTTTCTCTGAGGAAAAATGAGCATGAATTAACAGTCTTCATGTTAATCAAAGCAATATCATTCTCAGATGTCTTGTTTGCATCCTCTGAGTACAAACAAATGAAGACAACTTTGGTACAATAAGGTCTATAAATTAGACATTAAGTGAGTAGTTGTATTCTTGTCACAAAATTTCATATTCCTTGAAAACAGTGAGGTTCCCTGGAAACAGAAAGGCTAATTTCCCAATCACAAGCTCAGAGGAAAAGTACCCTGGTGCACATCACCAGCTTAGTCATCAGGCCCAATGACTAAGCTGGGAGTGAGAGACCCACGGTGGTACACAAGGAAAATCTCAGATGTCTTGAAAGACTATACCCCATTTCCTTACTGGTCCTTTTGGTGCTTTTTGTTTTTCTTTTTTTTTTTTTTTTCCCTCAGTTCTGCTGTCAAAAAACTCAAATTTTACTGAAGTATGTATTATTCATTTTAACATTCTTGCTTGCAACAAGGATGAATCAGGGGCACTGAATTGTTTCTCCCGAAGCAATGATGCAAAATAGGTACAGTGGGCAGACGAGTGAGGTGTTTGTGCAAGAATGTGTCCTGTCATTTAGGGCTAAGCCCTCACCTAAAAGCTTAAAATTGTATTTTTCTATGTAAGGGCAATGCAGCAGGCAGATCCAGCTGACTAAACTTGCTGAATTTCAGAACATTGCAAAGACTTAGAACAATATTTGTCTAGAAAATTCTTCTTTTTCTGCATTTGTGAAGAGGTTTGTAGGGAAAAAAAAAAAGAAAAAGAAAAAAAAAAGAAAAAAAAGAAGGATGTTTAGAAATTTTAGAAACTACAGAGGCAAAACAACAGCAGATCATAGCAGGGTGCCAAAATCTTGTGCATGAAGCACAAGGCTCCATTGCTTTACAGATTTGGAAGAAGATAGGAATCACAGAATCCCAGAATCCCAGAATCACAGAATCACAGAATCAGAGATTAAATTGAGCTGGAAGGAACCTACAAGGGTCACTTTCTAATGGCTTAAGGCCTTTCTAATATTGTGGTAACCAAAACTACACAGACTACTTTTAATAGATCAGCTGCTTTTCTACTCAAGTCGAGCAATACTGGTTAGCACCCTCATTTTGACTGGAAGAAAAACCCCACCAAACACCCTGTTTAGCTTACCTTTTCAGCTAGAAAGAAAGCCCTCTCCAGACTGTTGGTTCCCAAAAAAAAATACTGCTAGAAAAATGAATGCAAAATTCCTTTAAACCCAAGAAATGCTGCAATAAATTTAGTTGAAAGAGGACTCAAATGATAGGAAAAAATTCACTGTATATTACAGAAATGCAGTTTCTATTGAAATATGTGGCATTTCACATTGGAAAACAATACATCTATGGTAACAAACTGTGAGAGAATACCATTGCTAATGACTTGCATAATCTGGGAGGAGGCAAAACTTTCTGTGGATATTGATAGGAGAGTCCTGTACTGACTAAAATGGATGAGGGATCACATGTGCCGAAAGAGTATCTGAAAGAAAAATGAGAAAAATGGGTTAAGATTAAATCAGAGCCAGACAAATCTGGAATATCATGGTGCCTCTAGCAAGTCTGGAGTACAACCTTGTTTACATAGAATGGAAAAAGCATAAACACCCACAAAGCTATTTCAAAATAGCAGCTAAGTACTACTTCTAAATTGTTCCCCATAAGAAGTCAGGATCTGGCACAGACACAGAAAGATAAAAGATTATGATTCTAATAAAAATATCACGTCCAAATCTGTGGAATTTAAACTGAAAATGAGATACAGGTATGAAAAATCAAACCTGACATTTAGTGATATGTGTGGAGCAGCTGGTTGTCAGTTTGTGCACATGGTACACTCAAGGACACCTCAATGAATTTGGGGGTGGCACAGGGCATCTGCAGGAGGTGATCAGCAGAGGTGGGAAAATGATCTGCCTGAAGAAGATGGACACACTTGGAGCAGGGTGACTCCCTGAACTGCTGGCCACCTTCACAATTCACAATGTGACCAGGTGATGCAGAAGCCCTGCTGATAGAAATTTTAGATGATTCTGGAGACTTCTGAATGTATCACTCAGCATGGAGAATGACTTCCAGAGACTACTCTCAGTGGTTCCTGCTACAAATCCAGTCAGTTTGAACAGTAATAAAATATTTGTCAAAAATATTTTTTAAATGTTTGCTGATACAGAAATGATCACATAGGAAAATCTTTTGTACAAAGGCAGTTAATATGGGTTTTGCTTGTGGCTGAGATTGACCATATTGAGGGATATCAACAAGGAAGAAACATGCTTGTGCTGGGGTCCTTATAAAGACTAACAATCACCTAGAGTATAAAAACTAAGATAATAAATGTTTTGGGAAGTATCTCCTGGTCCAAGAGAGGACAGCCCTGAAGGAGGCCTTACAGCAGAGGCTCCTGTTGCCATCCATGTAGTTGTTGGTGGCCTTGTTTGGGGGTTTTAATTTCTCCTATGAGCATTACACTGGGCCCAAATCTCAATAAAGTTTAAAGTATAAAAATAACACTGTCCTGAGTCTGTGTAACAAGGCAGTTCCGTACTTTAATGGGCTACATTTCTAATACATTAGGCCACTCATTTTGGACTGACAGCTGGAGATACTTGAAAGGAGGTTATTTTATAGGAATGGGCATTTTTCACTTGTGAAAAGAAATCCTCTTAAATATGACAAACTGGTGACAAAGAATACACTAACTGCTGTAGAGTACATAGAGTCCCTTGGCATACACAGGTAGAAAAACTTTAAGAACACATGGAGGTCAGCCTATCTACTGGCAGGAATCTAAAGTGGAGAATTTATAGCATTACCATGTAATAGCAAAAAATGTTATAATAATGCTTTTAGACAGGCATGCTGGAACAAGGTATAAACAACAAAAATAACCAAGTTGCATCACAGACACATAAGACTTCACTATAAAAACATGATAAATTCAAGATGACACAGCTTGAAGATAAACACAGAGCTGGTGAAGTTCTATTAGGAGAAAGCATACAGTAGAATTCTTTGTCCTTTTACAAATCTGAAGAGGCAAATGAAGGGTTGACATATCTCTTTGTTTCATAATTGATACACCTATCAGTAAAATACCCAAATACCTTCAACAAGAAATACAGCATGTAAAGAGAAGAGAGAAACATGAAAAAAACAGTGGACAAAAACCACCATGAGAGTCTTAGACAGAGAAAAAACAGTCTCAAAGACCACACATGTACTAAATAATCTGGTTCCTGGAGAAAAGGTTGAAATAAATTTGGGTATCTCCCATTCTTAGAGCAAAGCACAGTACAGGAAAGATAGGATATAAGAGCAGGGATTAAAACCAGATTCTGGGATCGCCATCTGTCACTGAGCTGCTATTTGATGGTGATTTCATTTCACTTGTATTTTTTCTTCTCTTCCTGTTTCTTGGTCCCATCTTCATAGAATCACAGGTGAAGTTGAGTTGGAAGAGACCTGCAAAGATCATTGAGACAAAGTCCTGAGCCTGCACAGGACACACACCAAGAATCACACCGTGTGCCTGAGAGCATTGTCCAAGCAATTTTCAACAGGGTTGGTGCTGTGACCACTTCCCTGGGGAGCCTGTTCCAGTGTCCAGCCACCCTCTGGATGAAAAACCATTTTCTGATATTTAACCTAAATATCTCCTGACACAACTTCAGGCAATTTCTCAAGTTCTGTTGCTGTCACCACAGAGGAGAGATCAGTGTCTGCCACTCCTCTTCCCCTCGCAAGGAAGTTGGAGACTGCCGTGTGGTCTCTCCTCAGTCTTCTCTTCTCCAGGCTGAACAGACCAAGTGGTCTCAGCCAGCCCTCATACAGGTTCCCCTCACGGCCCTTCACCATCTTTGCTGCCCTCCTTTGGACACTCTGTTAACAGCTCAATGTCTTTCTTATACTGTGGCACCCAAAGCTTTCCCCAGCCCCCGAGGTGAGGCCACCCCAGTGCAGAGCAGAGCAGGACAATGCCCTCCCTTGCCCAGCTCTGAGGCTGTCCCTGATGCGCCCCAGGACACAGGGGCCCTCCTGGCTGCCAGGGCACTGCTGACTCATGTTCAACTTGTCACTAGGACCAAGACCCCCACGCCATTTTCTGTCTCCATTGTCTCATTCCCCAGCTTGCATTTGCGGTTGTCCCATTCCTGATGCAGAATCAGTCACCTTCACTTGTTGAACTTCATACAGTTAGTGATTGCCCAGCCCTCTAATCTGTTCAGGTCTCTATCCAAGCTCCTGGGAGACAGCAGATTTCCATGAGTTGGCTCTGGTCTGCATATCAGGCTGTCCACTCCCCTTAGAAAGGTGTCTCCTATTACAACTCTCCTTTTTTATCTCTTGAGAGCTGAGGACACAATGTGGGGTACAGGTGGTGTTGCTTTAGGATACCACTCTATCCTGGAGGGACTCTCCCCCACCTCACCGGTTGTCTGGCCTTCTAGGCCCAGAGCCTCACACCTCTAGTAACACGTGACAGTCCTACTTGTCAAATTCTGAAGCAGAGGACGAGGATTGCAAACCTTATTGATTTGCAAGCCACTAGGCTGCTGTCTTCCTGTTTAGCACCTGACATGGTGCATACTTGTAAACTGAGAAATGCCTACAACACTTCTGTTATGTCTAATGAAGAATCCATTCTCACACAACATAAATGGTGTTCAGTACACTACCTTCTCTGACACCCATAAAGAAACAGGTCTCTGCAGTGAAATCTGCAATCTGTGCAGCAGAGGTGTCATCAGGAAGTTTGCAGGAGAATAGTTTCCCTCACAATCCCCTTGAAAGACGGCCATGAATCAGCTTGAAAGCAGCATCTGTTCTGAACACACCAAAAAATGTTTTGTACCATGTGGGGAATATGAAACTAATGGAGTCCGAGAAGAAACAGACAAATATAAGAAAGTTCCAGAGAACTCAGGAATAGACAAGCTTCTGAGAGAGAACAGAACTCATATTTCAGTATCGGCATTATTTTCTTTTAAAATTATCTCAGAAAATTGATGATTAAATTATTTATTTGACAATGAGCATTTAAGTATTTGCTTGAAGGGGATAAAAATAACCTAAACAAAAAAAAAAATCACATAAATCACAAAAATCACACACACACAAAAAAAAAGAAAAATAAAAAATAATTTAAAAAATAAAATTTAAAAAAAAACAACCCCAAACAATCTTCTGAATATATCTAAAGGCAGAACACTGATGTAATTTATCTGGACTTCCAACAGACTTTGATAAGCTCTCATGTGCAATGGAATTCTTAAAGTGCTGAAATAGACTAGAAAGAGGTGGTACTGAGGTGAGAGGAGTTCTGTCCTTTAATTCATTGAACTTATGCATTTAGCTAGAAAATCCCTGTGGGAATGAATGGTCACTTTCCAATTCAGCAGAAACATCGGGATGCAGTAATCCATGCATCTCTGCTATGATTGGTTTTGTAGAAGATAATTATACAAATATAAATTAAACTCTGAAAGCAGGGATAAGACTGAGATTCCAGAAACAGCAACATGAAGCAAGTTAGTCAATATTTAATAAGACTTTGCAGAAGCTACCCAGGATAGCAGAACAAATTTCAGTAATAAATGCAAGGTCATGCTTTTTATGAGAGCCAATCTGAACCATTGATCGATGCCGTTTGACTCTATATTTACTACAACAATTTAGAAGAAAACCCAAGATCTGTCACGAAACTAAATGTTTATGAAAATTTTTGCAAAAGACAAACCACTCAATTTCTGTTTGAACAGATGTCTGGATTCATAAACATCTCTTTTCTCAGGTTCCTCCTCCAGTTTAGCTGAAATTACACATCTGCCATCTCTCTCCTCCCAAGCCCAATAATTAGACACTGAAATTGCAAAGCCAGGAAGTCAAACCAAAGTAATGGAAACATATCTGTGAACAGACTTGCAGTGCAGCTTGTAACATTTACCTACTCAGAAAGCACAAATTTTTCAGAGATTTGTTATTTAACCTCTTATGTAGATGAAAGTCAGGATTAGGGAGCAGAGCAATATGGGTGGCATTGTTGTGGAAATCTGTTGTAGACCTCCTGTCCAAGAGTTTGAGGTAGAAAAGGCCTTCAGGCAACTGGAAGGAGTCATATGCTCACATGGCTGGATCCTCATGTGGAAATATGACTATCTCAACATCAGCAAGAAGGACAACATAGGAGAGCATGAACAACCCAGGAGGATTCTGTAGGGTGTTGTTGACAACTTCCTATGGAGCTAGTGTGGGGAGGAGCAATATTAGACCTCCTACCAACAGCAAGGAAGTCTGGCTGGGAATGGTGTGGTGACCATGAGACAGAGAACCTCAGAAACATGAGAAAATAGAACAGAGCAAAAAGCAGGACCTGGGCTTCAGCATGGTAGATGTAGGCCTGTTCAGAGATCTCTCTGGAAGAATCCTGTGGAATACGTTATGAAGACAAAGGAGGTCCACAAGACCTTGCTGATAGTGAAGCTCCAGAAAGACCCACATGAACAGATAAGAAGTCAAGAAAAGATGGAAAGAGACCTGCAGGAATGGCTGAGGACTGGCTAAATTCAGACAAAACCCCAAAGTGTTCAAGAGATGAAAGCAAAGGTATCTAGGGGAGTATAGAGATACTGTGTGAGCTTGGGGGATAAGTTCAGGAAAGCTAAAACCCACGTGGAATTCAATCTCACAAGAGACATGAAGGACAACAAGACAATCTCCTACAGGTCAGTACACCAGCAGCAAAAAGAAGGCTAGGGTTAAAAAGCGAACATGCTGCTGAACAGGGCAGAGAACCTGATGACAAAAGTACAGGGTAGGCTGAGGCACTCAATGCCTTCTTCCCTTTGGTGTTAACTGCTAGGGTCAGTCTCTGGAAATCCCAGACCCCTTATCATCATAGAGAAAGTCTGTAACCAGGAAGGCTTACTCTTAATAGAGGAGGATGTTCACATTAGGAGATGCTTAAACACAGCAGACTTACACATGCCTTTGGTGGATTGCATCCAGGAATGTTGAGGGAGATGTGTGATGTCATTGCATGGTCACTCTCAACCATCTTTGAAAGGTGCTGTCCAAGAGAGGTCCTGGCCTGCACCATGAAGCATGTTGCCAGACACAGCTGCATTGCTGGTTGCATTTCTGGGCTCTCAGAACAAGAAAGACGTGCACATATTGAAGCAAGACAGGTGCAGAACCACAAAGATGATAAAGGAACTGGAGCATCTCTCTTACGAAGAGAGGCTGAGAGCTGGGATTGTGCAGTCTGGAGAAGAGAAGGCTCGGGGAGGGTAGCGATACATATTTAATATATAATTATGTGTTGAATATTATATATATGTGTGTATTTCTATAAACTATTTTTATACATATAAAAAATCTGATAGGGGAGTAAAGCTAATTGGAACCAGACTCTTCTAAGTGGTTTCCTGTTACAGGACAGGAGGCGCAGGGGATAAAGTGAAACACAGAAAATTCTATATAAACGTAACACAAGCAGGGATTTTCACTGTGAGAGGGGTAAAACTCTCTAGAAACTTTCTGGACCCTTCAACTATGAAGACATTCAAACCCCTAAGGGACTTCAGAGTCTTACCTTAAAGCAAGGAAGTCCACAAAAGTAGTACTTAAATAGATTTAACACCTTTTTATTCTCAAACAAAACTAGCTAATTTACCTTATTCTTACAGAATACAGAAGTGTCTGAGCTGATAGAGCTGAAGGCTATAGCAGTGGCCCACTATATGAATGTTCCAACCAAAGCAGCAACTGAGAAATAGATCTTATAAAGTAAATATTGAACAACCTCTAGCAGAAAGTTCTGTATGTTCTACTAACAATGTTCACCAGGATGGTGTACTAGTACATAGGGGCAGCCCAGTTGCATACTACTTATGCTGTAAACTAACAAAGGCACTTGAGTGACAATCACGGTGTTCCTTGGTGACCACTGGCTTCTTGAAGTGTCTGGGTGTGACTATTTAATAGAGATGTTACTGCAAATACATGGAAAAGTTTGAATCCCAAGAACTATCATTGTAATATGCAACTAAAGGAGGGTTAATATTTGTATCTGTCTGCTTTTGTGCCACAGGGACATTATTAGCAAGGAAATTTCCAAGGATCAAACATCACACACTCAGAAAAAGTGCAGATGTGTTTTTGTGAATGCACAGCTCAAGATTTCTATACTATGGTTTAGAGGAACCTTCTTGGGAATTTACTCTACTGATATTTGCACTTTAATGCTGGATCCCCTGAAAAAAATAAAATCAGAAATAAACCAGGACTTTTTTACTAGAGAGCATGTCTTCCTCGCGCTACAAGACCACTATAGCTAGAGAGTATGCACATGAAGGCCAGACTGTGTGACTCATGTGACTATAATTTATTTAGGCAAGCAATTACAAACAGGCTCCATGTGGCTGTCTCCAGATGCAGAGACCCAGCGTCGCCACTTTCTGTATTGCAGTGTCAGGCTGCAGAGCATAAGATTGCCTGAACACATTAAATGCCATTTTACTTCCATTAAAATTACAAAATTGTCTTTCAGCATGACAGAAAAAAATGGGTTAATTAAACCATTTAAGAAAAAAATAACACAGTCCTTCTTTTTCTTGATACACCTTTGTATTTTGTCTGGGGGAGTGTCAGACATTGTAGAAATGGAGGTGTATTGGCAATGGCTGTGTGAGCTGCAAAACTCTTTCTGAATTAAAGTGTTCATTTATAGGGTGAGAGGAAGCAATTGCTTGTCTCTCCTGATGGTCAGGAAACAATAATCTCTGTAGCAAAAGGGATGTTTTGTTGGTTGTTTTCTTTCACATACAGATCCCAACAGTAGTAAACCTGTCTGTATTATAGGCATTATAGGTAGACTGAAATCAGGCTACCTCAGTCAAGACACATTCTTCTGGAAAAATTACTCTGAAGCTGAGAAAAGTGGTAATGGGACACTAATAGTTATTGTCCCTAAAGTGACTGAAAGGTTATAGCTGTGATAGAAAGTTTATAGCATGGCCCAGATATGCTAATGAAGGCATAAGGAATATGGAGATAGTGACTGAGTTGTGTGATTCCTGTAAAAGCCCTGAAAATCTACTTCCAGCAGATATCAGATTTGTATTGATGCACGGTATCTTCAGTTAGCGCAGATGTAATTATAATTTGTTTTATTAATACAGAAGCTAAGGGAGTACCTTAACATATGGGGAATGTTTCTTGGAAAATTTCAGTGGTGTGGTTACATGGCAGATGCTGCTAGTGTCTAACAAGGCTTTGCATTTTTTAATAGACAAATTGAGGAAGAAGTATTTTAAAGAGTATCTCCAAGGCATGTAATGTGTTGATATCTGGCCTGCCACTTGGAGAACTGAAAGGTGCTACAAAAATAAAACATTCTGGCACTTAATTTCTCAGTTGAGGGTTGGTGGCATGGAGAACAGGAGTAGCAGAAAATGAAAGTATTGCAGAGGTTCTTTCTCCTAATGGCCAATTTGGGAGTGTTGCAGGCAATTAACAGGCAGTCTGCTAATTCAAGAACATATGAAAAATTGTTATATGCTATATGTTAATTTGGGATTCCAAAAACAGTAAGTCTCCAAGTTATTAAATTAGAACATTTATATGAAGAAACAATAAATGCAGTGCTGTCAACGAGTCTCCTGGCTGAAAGGTTTCATTGAGCAAAATTTCTGCATTAATTTTAATGCTTTCAGAGAACAGCACTGAGGTGAGTGAAATATTTCAGAATTGCAACAGCAGGTGAGTACAGCACAGATAGAAAGTTCATAACCTTCCTTTTTTACCAAGAATGGCAACACCTTAAAACATAAAGGAGTCCCCTGCCCAGGTCTATGCGAAAAAGGAAAAGAAAATCACAGTATAAAAGTTCTATTTACCTGATCATTTTGATAAGTGGTTTTGCTTTTTACTCAAAAATTACAGACCTTTATCCTTTTTTTCAACACAATTTTTATTTTGGAATGGATATATCTTAGCATACCAGACAGGAAATCTAGAATATCCCAATGCTGATACATTTAGCTGCTTAGAGATTACTCCCACTGTCTCATTTGTAGGGAAGCAATCATATGTTCTCATTGATTTTTTTTTTTTAATTCTGAAATGTATATCACCAATTACAGGCTCATCATTAATAAAACAAATTATCTCTTTTTTATTATTTCTCCCATAATACTATGGTAATATGCAATGCCAATCCATAACTTCCTTTGCATTATTCTGCTTTCAGACAACAGGAGACTTAAATGTCCCGCTTCTGAAACAGTCCCATTCTTCTTCCATACAATCAGTTTATTTTGTGTTAATACACTAGAACTTTATGCTGGTTGCATTAGAGATTCCTAATTGAAGTGTCTTTTCGCAAAATAAGATACAATTTTTGCAAACTGGATCCTGGTTTTTAATCTTTATCTCATAGCTTTTAATGCCTTATTATTCAAATAATCAATTTGAGCATGGCAAAATCATTTTTAAGTCTTGAACTCTGTCAAAGAGAAGACAAAATTAGGAACACATATCCCATTTTTCAAAATTTATGTGCCAGTTAGCCACTGGCAAACATTAGTCCTGCGACTTCCAAAAGCACTTAGTTTGACCAGGGAGCTTAAGTTTAAAAGGAAAGGCTTTTCCCGTGAAAAACAAGACACATGGAATAAAGAAAGAATAGAAGTTCAAAAGAATAAAGAAAGCTCAGAATATTTTCTCTTCTGATCAGGAAGTATTCTTCAGGAATTTGTACTAACAAATTTTTTTTAATTGTTGTATCCGCTTGTGCTGAACATGACTTTATACATCATCTACAATATGAAGAAAATAATTTACTCAAGAAGGAAGGTTGTAAATAAATTGTTTTATGCTGGTCAAGCTACATGTGGAGAGGATCGTATGGTGATGGAAACCAAGTTGAACTGCAGTAATAAAACACTTGTGGTGTATTGAACTGCCTTGTTGTATAAGGCAGTAAAACTGTATTGATATCTTGTATTATAGTTACGCTTTTTGTTTGTTTTCAAGATGCTGAACCACAGTTGTTAGTAAATTTCCACACTTCATAAGGACTTCCTGAGCTGCAAGAATCTCATTCAATTTCAAGGCTGCATTGTACAGCAGGTTGATCATCCACAAAGTAAAACACTTATTAAAACAGTAAAAATTTGCTAATCTTCAGAGGTCACAAAACCAAGTGGAAAAAAAATGTAAGGAACAATTCATCTCCATTTCACAGATGAGGAACTGAAACAGAGATTGTTTGCTCTGAGTCCCAAGAACTAAAGAACAGGCCTTACAGACTACTGTATTTGAACTATAAGACATCTCTCTTCAAGTCCACCGTGTCACAGTTACAGCTATTTACAAAGAAAAAATATAAAACCTTCCCAAGGGTTCAAGAAATCTGACCCTACAAAACTGTCATCAAGGTCTTCTACTGCATCCTGAATATACAATCAAGGTTTCACTTCAATTATTTTATTTAAACTTGTGACATTTCTGAGCCCATTGACCTGTGAAATGCAAATTCATTTCCCTGTAAACTGTCCTTGGTAAATTGTTACTCTCCAAACAAAAGCCAGTTATTTCATTTACAGCTTATTTATTTCTGCATGGTGACCCAAAAGTTCTTACAACACTATGAAATAATATATAACATTTTATCTCTAGAAAGCATGATGCCTTGTTTGTGTTTTATCACTTTAAGTGATAGTTAGCAGGAGGTTTCATTCCATACCATTTTCTGTTTACAATAAAACAAGAGTGGATTTTGACGCACACAGGTGAGTGCAGGTGAAAGTATCATTCTCTTTACTAGGAAGAAAGCAAGTATTCCAGTTGTAATCAGGAGTTATTTATGCTGTAACAGGAAGGTCCTCTGTAACCTCAGCAGCGTACGTGGGGGCAGGGCGCACTGTTTGCCACCGCTCTCCCTTTCATCATGAGTTCTGTCTAAATATGTCAGTGCCACATCTCAGCAGAGTTCGAGTGCTCTGAGGGGGAGATCAGCAGGCACATTATGAACACGTATAGCAAGTGAGTAAGTGACGGGCCCCGGGTGTATCTGCTGTACCTCGCTGAGGAACACTCTGCTGGTTCCAGGAAGCCTGAGGTGCAATTAAAGAAATGGCAGCTAAACAGCAGAATGTTAGCTCTGTACTGAATTCAGCCAGGCCTCCTGCTGAACTCACCAAACATTTCCAGCAGCACCTACTGTTATTTTTACACCAGAGAAATTAGGATAGTGCTAATGATGGGACTTAATTTTGCACGAGGCCTCACAGTATACATTACCATGTTTAAAACACAGTAAGTCACTGTAAGAGACCTGTTCACAGTATGCTGTTAAAAATAATTTTTTTTCCAAGAATCTAACTGGGATAATGATTGAAAAACACCTACTACCCACAGGGCTCTGCTGAAACACCAGCGGCATGCAAAAATGCAGCTGGTCTGGAGCTCAGGCATTTGCAGTGCAATCAGCTCAGAGTGAGGCATGACAGCTTTATCCATGTTACTGAATTAATAACTTGTAAAGCAAGCTTTGATATCTGATTACAAAGGTCAATTTGTGTTTCTTTCTAAGTTCTTTTTTAAGCTATATAATGCCTGCAGGGGTAGACAATTTCCACACAGAAATGTTTTGAGAGTGAAGTTTACTGCTGCATATCTTCCTTTCTTAACAACAGAGGCTGGAAATTTTAACTTCAAATTTCTTGGCCATTCAATAAAAAAGAATAATTCTCATATCAATTTTCCCTAGACATATCATGTGGAGTATCTTCTATATTTAGAAATAGATCTGAGATAAACATTACAATTTTAAACTATAGGAAAACAGATGCCAGCTATTTTATATCTGCACATTAAACATTCATAAAAAGTGTTTTAGCAGTTGAGCTAATTTCTTCCATGTGTTCTGTTAAATTTCAGAGAGGATTTTGCAAAACTTCTATGAGACTCACTTTTTAGTTGCTAAGATCTCATTTGATTTTGTCTTCACCTCAGTATTCATAAAATAATGAGTAAATCTTCTCCATTCTGCACCATATAACATTCTTGTTTCCTCTCACAGGTCATCTCCACTGAATTATAAATCTAATCCCTCTACATATTTTTTTAGTGAAATATCTGACTTAGTTGCTTTGATAAACGATTTGGTTTTAAGATAATCTACAGGCTTTTGTTAAAACCATAAGCATTTTAAAGAGGAGATGAAAAATATTCAGGAAGATTAAATGTTCTGCAACTAAATGTAAATATAAACAAGTGTAGCTTAGTGATTAGTAATTTATTTGCTCAAAAAAATCAAGATGTTTGTGTGTAAACTTATACATAACTGTAAAAACTAAATGGCACATTAGATAATTGCTTTCCATCTGTGACTCCCAATAACTGACCAATTGTTTCTTTTGACACCCAGTAATCTGAGTTTTCTGAAGTTTATGGGCAAGCTTCCAAGAATGAAGTAGGTAAACTTCAGATTGGCAAAATGAACTCTTATTTATTGTAACACCCTCTTTCAACAGCAGATTTTCTTTTCTCTTAGAACTATCCTCCCTTCAAATGAGATCAGTTTCCAGTTACTCTCTAAGGTTCTCCCACTGTTTTGCAGCTTCCAGAACAAAAAAATACATCTTTCAGCACTAATATCACAGCATTTCAGATGGAAGTTCAGAATGGAAATTAAAGCTGAGGTCCCTGAGATAACCCAAAAGGACAGACCCACACCACCCACTAACTGAAAATTTACAATATTTTTAAGTAGGAGTGCTGAAGTGGAGAGATACAAATTTCAGTCTAGACCTTTATACCTCTACTCCATGATGTTCACTAACTTCACAGTCACCCCAGTCCAGGCTGGTGCCTCACCTTCCCCCCCTTCCTGCTATGGTTTCTGACCATCCCATATCTTCAGGACCGTCCTGGGGTGACTTTGTGATGCTTGTATCCCCAGTCATCTGTTCTGTTTATGCTGTACGTTAAGTTCTGCACCTTTAAGACCGGTTCCAAGAGCAAAGGGATGGGGAAAGAAGCAGGGAGTTTGTTGTCAGAAACTACACTTGCTCGCCCTCATCCCTCACACAGACAGTTGTCTGCGAACGGACAGATTGGGGGAGAGAGCTCTCCTTTTCTTTTTAGTTAGTTATTTTAGCTAGCTGAGGCAGAGAAGTTCCCCAGACTGTGGTTTTGATTCTTCTTGGAACTTGTCATATCTGCTCTGGACTGAAAACCTATAAAAACACCGGGAGATCATACCTGTGGCCCACCAGGGCCTGAGACATTTTCCAGCACTGGAGGGACTGATAAGAGACTGAGTGAGCCGAGCTACACCCCACGACAAGGGCTTTCTGAATTTGCCATCGCTTCAGAACAGCGAGAGGTTTTATTGTGTAATATTATTCAATTTTTAGGCCTGCGAGTGCTTTGCTTGTTAAATAAACATTTTTTTCAACTTTTTTTCCAAGGAAATCTTTTCCCGCACCAGCTGGGGGAGGGGCTGCTTTAATTTGCTTTCTAGAGGGATCCTTTTGGAGGTTTCTTCCCAAATTTGCCCTAAACCAGGACAGGGACACAGGGAGTTTTTTCTCTATACAGGGGCACAATTCTGTATTCTTCTGCATGTGGAGGGTTCCCAAAGGATGGGCAGATACAGAAGGTCTCACTGACTTACATGTTACTTTTGTCTGGTGTTCATCCCGCGACAAAGGCGTTTTGGATAATCCTCATCCACAGGGATGCTATGCACTAGTACAGGTTCACCAACAGTTGCACAGTAGTAAAATAGACATGATGCATTGCAAAGAGGTTGCTTCCTTCCCCCCTCCAGACCCCGATTTTGCATGACCCCCTGACTCCCTCCCCAAGCATCTTCGCCTTCCAAAACTGAGAAGTTATCCTGTTATAGTTGCTAAATCTTTGGTCTGCAAGGGCAAATTTTTTAATTGTGAGAGAGGAGCCTGGCCTTTAGGAACTCTAGCAGAAATATGATAATGAGACAGCAGCCTGCCAAACTAAACAAGCAGATTTCTTAGTGCCTGCCTGAATCTCTCAGACTCTGGAGTAAGCTGCATCCATGCATGAAATGGTATAGGGGGTACCCTGTGGATGTTCAGGGCTTTCTGTTCCGGCTAGCTGAGGTTTCTGTGCCCTGCTCCCCTTGATAATTCGTGGGGGTTCAATCTCTAGGCTCCACGTGGTCTGAGGCTTGGTGAAATGAAGAGAGGATTCTGCTTTGGTTAGGAGGATGTTTATTCCATGTGGGATGGAAGGCAGAATGGCTGAGAATGGATTCTGGACCACTTAAGTCACCTCGGGTGAAACCTGAACCAGGGGGGTCCAGATCCAATGGTGGAGGTGGAGGGGCGTGGTCAAGGCCAAGGGCATTTTACACTGCAATGGGAAGGGTGGCACCCGGGCATCTAGCCAAATAAGAAAGGATCAGCCAGGGTGATTGACAAGACAGGGTGATACCACCAAGGGGTTGGGATAGGGGGGTTCAGGGGAATGGGATGAACCATTTACAATTTATGATTATGCACTGTAACAGTACCCCAGCTTCTTTTTTTCCCTAAACCATTTGATTCCAATCAACAATGTACTAAGAAGGCTCAAAATTCCACAAGCCTCTAAAAATATATATATTTAAGTTCTTCCTGCCCTTCATGGAAATTACTTGCTGCCCTCTAACCCAATATAAAAGGAAAGGATTATTAGAACCGCTTTTTAACTGATTTTTTTCTGGCCTTACTGGCAAAAGAATTTTGATGCTTTGCTGAAACAGTGTTTTTCCCTGACAGTGACAACACCTTGAACCACAGACTGTTTTTCAGTTGTCATGCAGACACAGTGCTTTGTGCAGCAGATCACTTTGGTGGAGAGGCTGTCACAAACATGCCAGTGTGTCTGCTGCATTCACATGTGCAGTGGCATTAGTACACAGAAAACCAACTGGCTGGGAACAAGTCACATGGATACATTCATGTGCTCACAGCACCAGTTCTCCACAGCATTATTGTCCTTCCTCTGGGAATTAATATACTTTCTGCTTTCTCTTTTTTTTTGTCTGAAATGTCCATGATAACATTGAGCACCTGATTATATTACCATTACTCCAGCCCTAACATAATTTATAGTCTAGACACAATGAATTCCAGGTCAATGGAATCTATAAATCCTTCCTTGAATCCACATTTTCACTGACTATATGTGGTAGCCCTGCTAGTTCAGTACCATCACAGTGTTGTGAAAAGTCTCCCAAGTGTCACTGAGATGCTGGTGCCTGCAAAGAAAATAAAACTGTCCCCTGTGTGCAAACATTATTTCATTCTCAGTTCACAAAACAGAAATTATTTAAAACCTAGGTAATATTTGACATGAGTGTGTGGACACATGCGTGAAAACATGACAGTTTATACTATGAACATTTTAGTCTAAATGCTTAACCAAGGAAATAGGTTAAAAATATATTGGAGCAGATAAGTGAAAGGCTTGTTCTGTGGTCTATGACAAACACCAGCATCCCACCCTTCACATCAGTAAGTGAAGGAAGATTTTCTATAATGCTTTTTGCAGTCACTTTCATCTGCGTCCCAAGTGTCTCTGGAGGTAAAACCTCTAAATGTTTCTGCATTGACACTCATTTGGGAGACCCTGGAGCTTTTCCCAGTTTTAGAAACACTGGTCCACATCTAAACATTGGTCTTTCCTACCATTTCTGGAGCAGAATGTGAACAAAGAGAAATCTTTGTGCAGTCACTGGTGACACCGTTCTTTTGAAAAACAATTCCACCTTGAATCCTAGGACTTCTGTCAAAATTAATATTCACACTCAGCATGAAAATTCATGCTGAAATCTCATCTGTTTCAGTCCCTTACTAACTCCATGACCTTGATAAAACAATTCTCTTTTACTCATATTTTTCACAAAACAATAGCACATTCCTCTCAAGTCACCAATACTTATTAATTTGCATATATATTTGATATTGAAACTTTTCCCCTTTTTCTCTTTCAAATATCCTCTTAAATGGCAGTTCTTTCCCCAGTCTACATGGTACAGTCAAGGGTTCAGTGGTGAAAAGACAATGACTATGTCTTAATTCCTTCTCCTAGCATTCCAAATTTCTTCATATTTTGGATTTGAGGTTTCTTTTTTCTTTTTTTTTTTTTTTTGTGGTTTGTTTGATTTTGTATTTTTTAATAGCCATCACATGACCGCTCTAATCTACTTTGTTTCAAATGTAAATATCTCAAGAGAGAATTAAAATAACAGGGTTAGTTCATTAACCTTGCTATATATTTGTTCTGCTTCTCTCCTTCTGATTTTTCATTATTGTTCAAGCACCAAGTGCAGAAGACCTTTTAGGTACATTAATTAATTATTATAAGGTTGCAGAGGAGAACCATGGGAAGATTATCCAGTCTCCAAAGAGAATGAAAACCTGTGCATGAAAAAAGTCTAACATTTCTGTCTTTTTTACCATCTTTGACTTTGTCTAGTGTTCTTTGACTTTTGGTTACAGAGAAAAAGTTAGATAGAATTACTTTCATTAGGTAATACAGTATCACTTATCTTAAGTTACAAAAGGAATGAAGCAATCAGAACCCTCAGGGATGCATTAGAGTGAATTACTATAATACCTGAAGGGTCAAGATAAACTTTAAATATCTTATCCCTTCCATCTCAGGAGCAAGCCTCAGGCATTATCTCTTACTCAGAAAACTTACCCTAAATTAGTGAGAGAAAGAGTGTATTCGTTTTGCTCAGCCTGGTATTTGGTAGTGGGGGACACAGAGGTGGCTTCTGTGAGAAGCTGCTGGAAGCTTCCATCATGCCCAGCAGAACTAATCCATGATGACTCTGAGGATGGACACGCCACTGGCCAAGGCTGGGCCAATTGGAGAGGTTGGTAATGCCTCTGAGAAATGTTTAAGGAGAAAATCAAAACAAAGTGGCACACAGTTTTTTTTCTTCTGGCCAGAGAAGAGAACATGAGAGGCAAACAACATGGAAACACCAAGGTCAGTGGGGAAGGAGGGGCAGCAGGTGCTCCAGGTGCTGGAGCTGAGATTCCTCTGCAGGCTGTGGTGAGACCATGGTGCAGCAGCTGTGCTCCTGCAGCCCATGGAGATCCATGGGGGATGCAGAGATCCACCCACAGCCCATGGGGATCCATGGGGGATGCAGAGATCCACCCACAGCCCATGGGGATCCATGGGGGATGCAGAGATCCACCCACAGCCCGTGGGGGAGGTGGCCAAGCAGGAGCAGGTGGATGCCTGGAGGAGGCTGTGATCCAGTGGGAGACCCATGAAGAGAAGGGCCCTGCTCCCAGGCTGGAGCAGCCTGTCCTGGGAGGACTGCACCCTGTGGAAGAGTGACCCACACTGCAGCAGTTTTAGGAGGACTGTTCACGTGTGGGAGGGACTCACATTGCAGCAGGTGTGGTTTGGCTGCTGCTCCTAAGATTGGAACCATGCTGGAGAAGTTCCTGGAGAACTGTCTCCTGTGGGAGGGACCCCATGGTCTCACAAGGGAAGGGCTCCTCTCCCTGTGCAGCTGAAGAAAACCATGGTTGATGAACTGACCAAAATCCCATGCCCTATCTCCCTGCACTGTCAGTGGGAAGGAGAGAAGGGCTGGGGGGGGAAAGGTGTTTTAAGGGCTTAAAAGTTGTTTTAAGGGCTTATTTTACTTCTCATTATCCTCCTTTGTCTCTGTTAGTAATAAATTCACTTTGCAACTTTAAGATGAGGCTGTTTTTCCCTTGGAGTGTTTCTCCCGGTCCTTATCTCAACTCATAATGTCTTCGTTAATTTTTTGTTCCTTCTCCTCTGCCCAGCTGTAGCAATGCAGGGTGAGTGAGTGACTTTTGTGGGTGCCTGGCATTGGGCCAGTGTTAAACCATGACAAAAAGGCAGGCAGAAAACTCCAACAATCATGGGTAATTGGCAGAATAGTTCTTTGTCCTTTTGACTGAAGAGCTACAAAATAGTATAATCATAGAACTGAAGCTAAAACACTAGAACATATTCCTCATTATGTGAGTATCAAGCATTTATATCTAGTTTTGTCAAAACTTCAGCTTCTTCTGAACTACTCGTCAGATAATTTAAGGGCATAAACTGCATTCTCCAGGCACTCTCTTTGACCAAAGCACAATTTCTCCATTTGCAAAGGAGTCTGAAACCATTTCCATCTATTGTACAGGCAAAATCTGACCTATGCCTAGTGGCATACCTTCATCTCTGGTTTTGGATGTACAAAATAAAAATACAGCTCGTTTGCTTCAATAGTAGAGTTTTGTGCTTTTATGTCTCAAATTTGCTGTATCAGGTCTGAATATTTCATTTAGAGAGTCGTGATTTCTCTGAAAGCCTGTGCTCCAAAGGCCTCTGGACACCTTAAGTTGTTAAACCATTTTGGAAATCCTCCTTGTAATACAATAAGTTTCATCATGGTGCATGTGTACACACCTGCTGAGAGACATGGACACCAAGGCACAGCTGTGTGTGACAGGGTTAACCTGTGAAACTGAAACTTGGAATTTGCAATGTGTAGTGGTACTATTTGAAACTCTCACAAAGGCTTTCTGTAGCAGATTTATTGTAGAGAGAAAAGCTCAAGGTTTCCATCACATTCAAATCCCATTCACCTTTTTTGAAAGGATCTGAATGTCAGTACCTGGATTAATCATCTATTTTGGACAGATAAAGTTTTAATATATATTCATATATTGAAAAGTGAAGTGGTTGAAACATATATGACAATTTTAGAGACCATTTATCATGATCCTTATAATGAAGAATTTTTGCCATGGGATTATTGATACAATTTTGAGAATAATTTCCTTTTACACATAAGCCTTTTGGATAATTCATATAGTTGTGTCCTAAAGAAAATCCAGTTGTAAAAAATAACTCAGTGAAGCTGTACTAAGACTGTGCTTTGTAAAATCACAGTTGGCTGCTTAAATTTTAAATAAAGACATATTATTTAGATACATGCAATGCTGAGTCTCCCTAAAAGCAACAACACCTCCAGGGGTGAAAGATATTGACTGCTTTTCTTCAAGGCTATTCTGTGTAACATCTGCTGGTTGATTTAAGATGCTAGTGTGACACTTATTGACCATAGCAAAATGAAGTCAATAGAAGAAATTTTGTGAAACATTTTCTACCTTATCCTTGGAATTTTCTACCCTATCCTTGATTATGCTCTGAAGCATTTCAGAAGGAAATCTACAGCTCCATTGTCCAAATAATTTCTAAATTTTCTTTCATCAAATAATGTTTCTAAGAGTAAAATAAAAAGATAGTAAAAGTGGTTTCTCATCAAAGCAAGATTCTAACGCCGGTGAAATCAATGGCAAAAGTGCCACCAGTGTCGCAGAAGACAGCCCTTGTCTTCAGGTGATTTTTCTTTTGTGGGTACTGAATTGTTAGAGAAAAAAGACTCTGTACATTAAAAGGGATACCTTAAAAGGCTGAAAGAATTTTTGCCTATGTTTTCTTTTAACTCCTACTCTTCTTTCCTGCTTCCTTCTAAGGGAAAATACAGCCAGCCCTCCTGATGATGCAGTGTTTTGTAGATGAGGTGAATATTTAAGTGAATACTGAGCCTGCAGTTCCACAGAACAGATAGCTTCTTCTGCTAATTTCAGAAAATCTCATTATTTCTCATTTAGGATAGGCCACTAGAAGACTTAACTGACTTCAGATTCAATTAACTTGGTTTTTGAGTAGTTGGAATTTTAACAAGGTTTCCAGAGAGCCATGAGGCGCTAGGCAGTCTCCAAAGCACATTTGGAAGGGATTTCTGCATGAGAGAATTCCTTGCTGCTTCTTGTACAAGAGATGGGATGGTTAAGTTATTGCATATCTCTTCATGAAGATTAAATACTTTCACCTTTCTCTAACAAATTCGTCCTTAATGTTTTCCTGATTGTCTGCACCAAAACAGAGACCATCAAATTATATGATTTTATAGTGATATTATGTGTCCTTATAGCTTTGCTAAGACATGTTCTGCTGTAGCACATGCAGTCAAAATGTTTTTTAAAAAGAAGCCTACTTAAAAATTCAAACATTAGACTAAAGACCAAAAGAAAGAAAAAGCTGGTTAAATTAAGGAACTCAATCTTTTTAACTGTTTAGAAAATAAAATCATGGTGATGTAGCTATGGAAAGATCTGCAATCCATTGAAAGATGCACAATAACAAATCTTGGTTAAGTATTAAATATGAAAAATTTTAACTTAAAAAATCAAAGTTGTATCATTGTAGCCATGTGAACCCAGCAAATATTTCCCTTTATGTTTAACTTTTTCCTTTGTTTCACAAAATTAAACAAGTTATAATTTGAAGGAAGACTAAATAGAAATACAACCACTGCATGTTTTGGTTACATTAAAGCCTATGCTAAATGATCTAATCATCCACACATGCTTAACAGGCAAAATAATCCATATGTAATGCCAGCATTCATCAGCACTAAAATATCCTGCATGAAAAGGGATCTCTAGGTATTGCATATTCATGTTTTAATAAAAACATTTACATGGACATAAGGTCCTTTAGAATACCTGTGCAGCCAACTTGAGCTGTGTGATCATTGAAAAAACAAAACAAAACAAAACAAAACAAAACAAAACAAAACAAAAACCAACCAAACAAACAAACAAAAAACCCAAAACAAGGAAAACCCTGCATATTTAGCACAATCAGGGTTGGATTTCCATGCATAGTTTTTAGTTTCTGAAAAGCCAAATTAAGGTTTAGGATAAGTTTCTTTTTAGTAAAATAAGTAAATTCTCAATTTTTGAAAATAATGGTTCGCCTAGTTCATGTGATCCACCTAAGTTACTCCCCAGTTTATTGAACAAACCAAGACAAATGTTCACTAATTAAATATAATGTGATTAATACATTGAATTCTTATTATCTTTTTTTCCCTTTTAATTATTTTAGGTTATTAAAAATGGTGGCATTTGAAATTTTTCTTGTCACAGCTGTTCACGGTCTTGTTTTGTTGAGTCTGCTGTCATTTGCTTAGTTTTGGCTATAAGATTCAGTTCTGCTGTTTCTAGGTATTTCTTAATGAGCATACCTAATTATAGAGGGATTAAAAACCCATAGTCAGAAGAGTTGTATTTACATTTCCAAATATCTGGGGAAGTTTTAGCTGGAAGAGTAACATAGCTTCTCTGCATTGGTTGGGTTTCTGATGCAGGTGGACATATAAAAACTTGCCAATACAGTCAACTTGTCAGTCTGTCAACTTGTGTCAGTCAGTCAGCATCTTCTTCCCTGATTGCAGATCTTGAGCAGGAAAAGGACTCCTTGATCACTCTAATGGGCTGAGGACACAGCATCAGGGCTTATTTTATTCTCTCTACTCCTTCACAATTATTTCTATTTCTGTATCTTTCCTTTGAGACAGACCTTTCTTATGTACCAATAAATAAAGTTATGAAGTGGTTAGTTCCTCCATCACAACTGGGCAGAAGTTGATTTTATACAGTGAAAATGAATTGTGAAAGAGGCTGATGAGACATGTTAGCCCTTTTGTTCACAGTCTGTGAAGCTACCAGAAATGGCTGGTACTACTAGGAAACTGGCACTTGCAGACTTTTGGATACTTTGGATACTTCCCAAAAATCTTACATTTTTTAAGAAAAGTAGATTAAATATGTGACAGGGAAGCTGGTAAGGATCTGACAAATGAGAGAAAAAAGGCAGAAAGAGTAAAAAGGCCCTGGTGCAAATGTATCATCTAGGGGGAAAATAAATGAAACAAAACCGAAACAAATCAAATCAAACCAAACCAAACCAAAACTGAAAAAGCAAACCAAATCATTAGATAACAATCTGAACTGGCTAAGGATTATAAGCAGACAGGTATGCATCCTAAAAGGAGTTCAACCATCAAGAAAACCCTTTCAAAAATGTCCTCATCATGGGCTAGCCTGTGTCTCATTCATGCAGGGCACACTACCTTCATGTCCCCCAGGAGCAAGGCAGCAGAGAGGGTGAGGGGAGGCAGGGGGTTCACCTGCTGAAACTCTGAGGAGTGACTGTAATGTCAAAAGATACCACTTGGGAGGTACAACCAAGGCAGGACTCAGCCCACGGCAGAACCCAAGAGCCTTGCTGCTGCTTTGCAGGATGTTTTATGAATGCACAGGCAAGGCCTTCGATTAAGGTGCTGGAAATGTCTCTGCATATTGGACCAATACAGGATAACATTTGTGGTTAACAAAACTGTGCCACAGTAAGGAGACAAGTAGTAAAACCAAGGCTGCAAATCACAAGCAGGTTGCTGGAATGTCCACTACACTGGCTGTCTCTCCTCTGCTCTCTTCTCATGGTGGCTAGCTCACTTGTGACTGACTCATGGCACAAAAGTGACTTCAGACCTTTGCATTTCACCTAGGGGTTCTCTGTAAACTGCTTTTGTTTTACTTTCTGGGTCACAATGGTGAATTTTGTCCTTGCTGTTTCAGCTCCAGTACCTCTTCTGAAGATATGAAGAGTTTCACCATTGGCACACTTAATCACATTTGCATATGACAGTGAGCACGCTTATAATTTGTGGAAACTGATAAAGCTCTTTGCATATTTCTTCTGCCCAGGGTTTGTCCTTGCATGTTTTTGAATCTCCTTCTGAACACTGAAGATTTTTATATCGCAGAGCCCAGGGAAGCACCAACTTTGAAGTCTTCTGAGAACCTCAGTCACATTTCAGATGTAAATAATTGCCTTCCCATCAGTACTTATGTTCATCTGGAGTTTTAGCAACAGAGGTCATATTTTGAAGTCAGCAAAGAGTCTTACACGAATTTTCTTGTCTCTGGTAGGCAGAATCTTCCATAGAGCCTCTAGCAGACAATCAGGTAGGGAAAAGAGTTGAAAGAATTAGGATATAAAAATACGTGTTGGAGAACAGGAATTTTTTTGGTAGGAAATCTATATATGAAAAACAGTTGCTCACATGCAGCGTTTATATAGATCTTTTCATACATAAATTCAGACACTGCTCTGTGTGCCAAACTAGAATTTCCCATCAGAACCACCTTTTTTTTTCCCTGAAGACTTCTTCAGTTTATTTACCAGAACCTTGACAATGACGAACTTTTAATAAGCAGAAAGCACTGCTGACCATTTCAGCATCTGTTGCCCCCCCTTTTTTTTTTTTTTTTTTTTAACTCTTGTCTTCAGGGTTTTTTGTAAGCTATAATTCATTGGACTTATAAAATTTGAGGGTTCAGGGACTAGTAAGGCTTTTTCAAGTCCCAGATACCTCAAGTAGCCAGTAAATCACAAATAACCAACATTAATAAAGGAGGCACGTGAGACAATGATGTGCCCTCTCTGCATTATCTTTCTTAAATTATCTTAGACTGACAAAATAATCAATCTGTATTTAGTGTAATTATTGTCATTCTTTGTAAAACCTTTGCAGTGCCCTACAAATACAAGCTTATAGTGAATGCTAAGACATCTAATTCTTAATTCCAGGGCCTAGATTTTCAGTGTATGTTCCATTTTAATCAGTTTTCATGCCACTTTCTACAGTAAATCTACCGATCCACAGGACATTTTTTTTTCAGCAAAGTTGATTTAGTTTACTGAGTATACTGTATACTGAAAGTATACTGAATATATGTTGAAGCTAGTTAAAGTAACAGTGGAATTCTTGTGGGCACCAAAACAGGGTACTTAATTAATCTTTTGTTTTCCTGTTTTCCTAACAAACAGTAAATGTTCTTTTGTATGTGTCATCAAGGTGACACTCTTTTCCTCTATAGTTATCATTCACGTTCAAATACTAGAATCTTAAGGGAAGTTTCACTTTTGGCTGATACTAATACTGTCTGTATTTCAGAAGCAGATAGGATCTCTTCAGAGGCAGTTTAAATCCAAAGTTTTGTGGATGTAACAGGAGCTGGCAAACCTCACAACCCCCAGGACCTGTGTGTCTGTGAACAATTTGCATGGATTTTTTTTATTTACACTTTCACCATGTTTTGTTCCTTAGACAACAATGAAACAGCTGCTCTGAGAGCTTATAGCTCTATATAAATAAACAAAAAAGGCAGACACTATTGAAAGGAAAGTATTAAGTTTATTTGGCTCTCTTATATTTTTACCAATATTTCATCATTTGTTAGGATTCTGAAAAAATGAATGTGCGTTTCAAGCTCTTTTAAGGAAACAAGCAAGCAAAAAGACTACGAAAAGGGCAGAGTATTTTGATTTTTTTAAACTGACAGTAAATCTTTTGTGTCAGGTCATCTCAATACTAAGATCCCTGTGGTCACAGTGTCTGATGAGACCTGCATTTTTGATTGATTATGTTAATCACTGTGAACCACAATCTTCTCCTTCCCATTCTACATTCTGTGGCTTGTCCAGAGGAGAACTTACAGACCCCAGAGGAGGCACAATTCATACAGGAAATTTGGGACCTGCAAAATGTTAGACTGACTACCTGACTACCTGACCACCTGACCATAGCTTTCAAGGGGACAGTGCCACACTGCAGTAAAACACAGCTTAGTGCTGAACTGCTTCAGGGTAGAACGTTTTGGGTAAGGAAAATTTGCAACCTTTTTCAAGAAGCTCTCAATTAAGTAGTTAAATAGTTCATCAGTGTTTTCCTGTTGTAAAAATGATTTATTCCTGATAAATAAAACTTTTTAGGTAACACAATAAGAAATTCTGTTATGAGGTAAAGATATTAAAGATTAAGACAGGAACGTAAGCAAAATGAAAAGATTCATCTTTCAGTAAATGTGGCAGACTCTAATTTTCAAGTGAGGACAGCACTAAGTTCACAAAATCTTCTGAGATGCCATCGCAGCTCAAACCTGCTGTCAGTTCAGTTGAATGGAGGTGTCATAAAAGCATCCTCCAGCAGTTTCCTGCACACTCTCTGAACTGGGAACAGAGAAGGAGAACTGGGAACAGAGAATGTAAACTTTCCCCATTTTCTTTTGGATTACAGCCAGATATATCCAGTCCAGGCAATATCTGCTTCCCATCATGACTTGCTGGTGGCAATACACAAGATGTGGAATTTTACCTCTAGAGCGGGCATTTCTCTTGTAAACAGCTTGGCAGAGCAAAGTTTTGCTTTCTTCCTATGTATTTATTCTCACCTATTTCATGTTTTGCATCTCCTTGCATCTGCTTTTGCATCATGGCTGCCATCAGGCAGAAAGGGTCAGACTGAAGAAGCAGCAATCCACTCAGCTGTCGGCACAGGCAGGGGTGCCAGGGGAAACACGTAGCAGGAAGGTGTGTATATTCACTAAACCCATGCTTTTCTTCAATTATTCTGCTACGCAGCTCTGAGCAGTAAACTTAGAACTAGCAAACTAGTGGCAAAAAAAGGAAAAACAAACTGGCGGAATTCCCAGGGTGGTTTGAAGAAAAAGATGAAGAATAAAAACACTCAACAAAAGGAAAAGCATAATTCTTCCTGTAGTATTAGACAATGAAGTTTTACACACCCTGAGCTCCTCATCTAATGCAGATCAGTGACTACACTGACTTTAGCAGAACTGCTATTGTATAAAGCTAGTATTTTGTAGGTGTAGTTTATCATGATGTACAACCTCCTAAATCAGATATTTGTGGTAGTTGAACTTTGTGGCAATTTTTACTTCATTTCTTTATCATGGAACTTTTATTTCTTTTTGTACAGTGTTCTGCTTTAAACAGCCTTTTTTTACATTTAGAATCTAAATCTAGACACTAAAATAATGTCATTAAGCAGAATACAGAGAGCTCCCACCAGTGTCTTTCCATCTTTTGCATATAGCCTGCATTCAAACAACAACAAACGTAAATTGCCCCACATATCTAAAATTAAAAAAGGATAGAGAAGGGGTAGAAAAGGACCAAGAAGAGAGACGGAAAAATTCAAGTGAAAAAGTAATGAAAATGCAATCAGGGGATTTGGAGTTTCAAAACAGAATAAGGTTCATAACTATTCCTCTTCCTGGGAATCCTGGATATTGAACATCTAATTATCTTAAAATGTACATACAGCAGTGTAGTATGCAAAGCTCAATTTTCTGATTATCCCAAAATGGTTTTGTAAATTAAAAAAAAATTAAACTGATTGTTTTGCTTAATAACAAGAGTGGTACACAGATGAGTTCTTTAATGAACTATATTATTTCTTTGTTCAAGTTCAACTTCACAAAGTGCTTTTTAAAATAAGTCTCACAGTGAGAGTGATTTGGATTGTGTACACATGTGTCCAGTGAATAAAAGGCATCCAAAAATCTTGTGTGAACTTAGAGATGGTAGAACAGGCTTTATATGCTTATTATCTTTAATAATTTTGCTCTTCATGAGGCTCTCCCATTATTTTCAAAATCTGACCATAAACATAAAACCTGAAGACATTCTGACATTTCTTTTTGGTTTTAAAAAAAAAAAAAAAAAGGTTCATTGTTTCAGGTTTTGGGACATTTTCACCATTGTATTACTGTGCTGCAGTCCTAGCAGCCAATCAAATCTGAATTTTAGGATTTGCTAAAACATGTCCTGTCCGTTCACACCTTTCAGACATAACTGCAGTTCTTTGCAAGTATATTTTCTTTCTTGCTTTGTCTGGTTTTTGTTTATTGCAGTCTAGAAATCAGTTGTCCACAATAGGGAAGTAACACCCAATATTATCTCCTCTAACTTTGACTAGGTACAGGAAAACAAGCAATATTTATTTTTAACCAAGGGGAAAAAATATTAAAATTGACTTTGTATCAAGCTAATAAGGAATGTTCACCTCCATTGTTAAAACAAAAACTTTGATCTAACTGTATTCAGACAGCTGAATTCATAATAAGATCACAAACTGAGAAATTTGAAACAAAAAAATAGATATTATGCTCTTAAAATAAGGAGGGTTATTTTAAAGGGAAAGAAATGGAGAGGAAAAGAAAGGGCAGCTCATTGATTTTTGGAGTTTTAAAAATATTATTTTCATTTTCCTCTCTTGTTAAAAAGGATTCATCAAATACTGTACAGATTCGTCAATCCTCAAATTAGATTTTTCTAATTGAAGAGATTGTTCAAGAAAAAAAATTGTTTGCTCTTCTGCTAGTGAGACAATCCTGCTTCCTTTTGAAAGTTGTGGGTTTTGCTTTGGGTTTTAATGAGCTTTGGGTCAGGGTCTCAGATTATAAATTGATTACAGCAAGGAATAATCTATGCCTTGTCCTTTCACCTATAAGGACTTATGATACTAATTTCATTATAAAATAGTTGTCTTACTGGGAGAAGTATCACCATAATTCACTGTTTGAACAAAAAAGGCTTCACTGAAAATCATGAAATTTAAGATATTTCCCTCAGCATCATTGCTAGGTTAGGTCTGACAAGTGCAGTATCAGCAATAATGAAGATACAGCTCTCAGGTGCTGATTATTTTCTTCATATAAAATTGTTTATGAGGAAAAAATATAAAGAAGACTTCTACTGTCTTGTGAGATGATCTCTGGTGTGAAGAAGAAAATTAAACTCTAAAATAAAGATATTCTAAATAAGTTGGCCCACTTGACCTATACCATGAAAAAATTAACTCAGTTGTGAAGTTTAGATTTCCCCACACCATGTCCTAGTAACAATTTGCAAAAATTACTCCAGCCTCCAACAGAATGAGTGGAGCAGCCCAGAGCTACATGCTTTTGCTGCATCTCCCTAAACACTAACATGCAAAACATTTTTTGTTTAGTAATATTTTTCTCTGCTTTCTGCTGTCTGTTTGTTCCAAGTTGGTGTTAGTGCCTGATAGCCATTTTTCCAAGCTATGTTGAGCAAATTAGTAAAATGGTAATGGATTGTAAAGCCTCTTGTGCACAGGGTAGGCTATTCCAAGCCCGGTGGAGAAGGCTGACCTCACTTACATCCCTCTTTGAGAGTTCAGCAGTATGCTTAGACAAAAAAAAAAGAAAACTTTGGGAGAAATGAATGAACCCAGCAAAATTATGAAGAGGTGCTTTTTTTCTACCTCCCTATGCTTACTGGGGGAAAAAAAAAAAGGTGAGATATTTCAGATAGGAACCACAGATATAAAATATAAGAATGATTTCATTGAACATCCACTGAGAGTTTTGCTGAACAAGAGGCTCACAGATGAAGAGGGCAGGAATCTTTACAATACAGACTCAGAGCTCATGCTGCTAGGAGCTCAGAGGCTCCAAGGAGTAAGGGAGTGCATGTAATGAATATAGACTGACCTTCTGAAGCAGGATCCTGCATAATTTTTTGCTATTGTTTCTGTCTAAGAGAAAAATTCACTTAGTGTGACTGTTTACTTCATAATATTATATAAAGAGTCTGTTACTAAAACAAAATTTTTATCCATGAAATATAGTCTGACAGTGGAATAAATGGCCTCTGATTAAGATGGCTTCAGTTTCTGAGACGTGAACTAAATTTTCAAGAGCAGAAATCCTTTGCAATTTTACCTAATTTTCTTTATGCTGCAATCTCAGATGCCAGGTATGGACACGTAGAGAAGTTTTTTATTCACACAATTCTCAGAATGCCGTAATTCACAATCTGCACAGCCTGAAAAATAAGCTCTGAAATGAAAGAATGTCATGAAGAAATGATGAAATAAGCAGTCTAGTGTAATTTCTCTTCTGCATAGATAAGTAAGTTTCAGAGCAAATAAGTGACAAAGCTCCAGCTTCAATGATTTTCCTCATAACCCCTCAGAGAGTCATAGAAATGAAAGCAGAGCAGTCAGTCCCTGAAATTTAGATAGGTGGGCTAGATCACAAAAAGAAAGATAAGTGGATATGCAGTACTAGAATATTTTTCAGCAGGGCCCTGAGATACTATAGAGAAGTATATGTGCATCCATATTCAAGCATCTTACTACCAATTATTATTGCAATTAAGAAAATCATCATAAAACCTACTTTCCAAAGTAAAAAAGACTTACTTGAGTAGCTCATTCCAGTTTGACCCTTTCTCTCACCTTCCTCTGAAAATTTCAAACTCACTAGTGAATTTCAATCACATTTGCTAGAAAAGGGCAGACAAAAAAAAAAAAAAACCACACCATGGCAATTTTCTGGCTGATGAAGGAAATGAAGGAAATGAAGGAAAATATTCAGGTGAGTATTTTCAACAGAAGGTTGACATTGGTATCATGTGTTCACATATACTACTTAGCTTGAACCTATAAGAGATGGGAAATGATGCTCTGTAAAATCTCTGTTTACTGTAGAAATAGGTGGGGTTTTTGTTTTGGATTGTGCTAGGTTGTGGATTTTCTCCCTCTGATGAAGAGGTATCTTATCAGTAAAGCTTAACCAGCTTATATATCACTGATTCTTGTTGTTGCTTGCTAAAGGTTGTCTCCCAAACTCACTCTTGCTCCTTCAAAAGCTGTTATACAGTTATTCTTCTCTTGGGCCTCTCTCTGTATGCAATTAACAATTACTTAGGTTCTTATGGGAAGACAGATGGAAATGTAAACACAATACTCTAACAGAAGGAAGGTCTTTCAGAAAAAGTGCCAGGGAAATTCACTCACTTCATCCATTTGTCTGCATTCAGAGTACAGTGTGCAATTTCCAGTTCAAAGGGCCTTTGTTTTTTGTCAGTTGGACTAATATGAAAATCATCTATTATTTTCTGATGCTATAAAATCACACAAGCAGGTGTGGTCATATTGCTGATATCTTAGAAATAGGAGAGAAAAATAATTAGACTGTATATGAACAGTCCAGTTATAAATATCTAAATAAAAGTAAGTAAAGTAAAAAGTTTAAATCAATAGTTAAGTATATCTAACAGGAAACTAAGCAGAAACAATAGGAAACATAAATACATATTTCATTCACAACAAAAAAAAAGGAAGCTTTCTCTTAGACATACTGTCAGCCTTTACTTCTTAAAAAAATAAAACATGAAAATATCAGCATTTGCAATCATATGTATCTATATAAATGATATATGTCTGACTGAAGCAAAGGTCAGCAAACATTTAAAACCTCCTGTAAGACTGTTTATGACTCTTCAGTGGATTCATCCAGGCTTTATTTATGCCTGTAACAGTTAATAACAGCTATGATTGCTATGCAGCAATCAGAACTAAAAGCAGGCTGCTAGAAGACAACATCAGCAAGGGAATCAAATCAAGCAACCACTGAAAGAAAGACACTTCAGGAGATGCAACTTCCAGAAGGCAAGGCAAATCATACTCAGTCCTGTGAA
Organism: Pycnonotus jocosus; assembly: GCA_013400435.1. Classification (NCBI taxonomy): domain Eukaryota; kingdom Metazoa; phylum Chordata; class Aves; order Passeriformes; family Pycnonotidae; genus Pycnonotus; species Pycnonotus jocosus. Next base: position 42,133 of record VWYP01020851.1, read on the forward strand.
ATTTGGTCAGTGGCCAAATGAATTTTAAACTGTGTGCATATATGTATAAGCAGAATCACTATAATTTCTTTAATTTGCACACTTTTTTTTTATTATTTTAATCCTCTTCAATATCTGCACTTATTTCTTTCCAATCATTAATCTCTCTTCCCTACTGTCCTCCTCAAAATCCTTTTTTTTCTTAGTTGTGTCATTTCATTATTCCCCCAGTTACAAAGCATGCTGCAGTGCCCATCACCAGGATGCTTGGCTGGTCCCTCCAGTAGTTCTCCCGCCAGCCTTGTCCTCATTACTCTGCAGCCAGTGAGATCAGACCTCACTGGATTCCACACAGTGACTCTGGTTTGCTGCCCCTACTTATTCTGCTGTGACAAAGCAGAGGACTACATGAGGGGAATACCAAGACAGCACCAACTACTGCATTTCCATATGCTGTTTCTTGATCTTCTTTTTCACCTTGTTGTACCTCTCATTGTTCTCACAGATCCCTTCCAAATAAACAGCCTGTCCAGAATTATTTTTTGGTCACAGTTCTGCTATCTCCATACCCAAATTTGGTACTTGTTATACCATTACCTAGTTCAACTTGACATGGTTTGCCACTGCTGCCCTGTAAGCTATCATTCCCTGGAAGGTTCTCTCAGTTACCTCTCTGAAATTTGGCAATCAGTCACACAATTCCTCTTAACCATCTGCAAAATCTAGCCATCTCACAGCACTCTGGGTAACTTCTGTCAGCTTCTGACTGTTATCATCACAGCCAGCAATTTTTCATCTCGTTTCCTGTGGCATCTCGTGCTCTGTTCAGTCATGTAGACCTCAGGTCAGCACCTATTCATTTTCTTGCAACACTAACAGCATACATAACAGTAAAGACAGATGTCTACCAATGCCTCTCAGTACAGATACAAATCTATCATCACATCAAGGAAAAGAAACTAAATGCATCCATCACTGAAGCCTGCACTTTGATGATCTGTTCATCTGACAGCACTGTGAACTGGCATGGTGTGCAGCAGGATCTAATCGACATCTAAGTACTGGCCTTTTATTGCTCAGCAAAATGCAGAATCAAAAAACTCCCTCAAGGTTTTTCAGAGCCTTTATACTTCCACAGGCATTTTTTTTTACCTTGAAGATAAGTAGACATTTCTAGCTATTTCTGTCAAAGAACATCTCTATAAATGTTGTCCCAGGTTACAGCACAGGGTTCACAAGTTTCTGTTTTGTACAAGCTCTGTGCTGGATTAATATATAGGCCCGTGTGTGGGGCTATAACATGCAGAAGCCTGGATGGCTTCTTAGTGATTGATTACAGGCAGCATGAGGAAGCTGAAAGGTCTAACACAAGGTAGATAAAAAATTCTCTCATGTCAACTCAAATTATTTTATACCCCAACACACTTCCATTTTCCTCTTTAATCCTTCATCTTGTCCTAATTCAGTGCTAGAAGCACTAAAGAACAAGTTAACATTGTTGAATAGGCATTCAAGATAGCTGGGAAGGGGAAGTTCCCTTCTCATATAGCCTAGAGATAAAAGTTTGCATGAAAGCTGAGACTTGCTGGCTCTCAATGGTGCTACCAGGCATTCTGCCAGTTCCCTCACAGTATGCAATGCTACATATTCTATATGGAGCAACAAGGAGGAGGAATGGGAAAAACTTGATCTCACCCTGTGTAGTTCCTTAGCCAGTATGAACCAACCAGTGACACTTAAGGGTCAAACTTCCAGCCTTCCTGAACCTCAAAATAAGTTGTTTTCTGTAATTTTCAAGTACTCCCAAGCAGCATGGCTCATGGGGAAAAGCTTATCTGACTTGCATTAAGAAAATTATTGAGGAGGATATTCAACATCTGTTTTGAGAGGATTCAATACTATGATGAGACTTGGGCTCTTCTCAAGAGTTTGTGGGTTTTTTGGTGAGCACAAGGATATTAATTGTTGGGAGTCTTTGATCCTGTGTTAAGGATCAAATTTTTGCCTTGTCATGGTTCCAGCATAAAGACCTGGGACCTGAGGAGGTTGCAGAAGGAACTAAGATGCAGTTAACACCAACCCTTTGGCACCTATTATTTCCACTTCATAGATGATAAGCCATTGAAGAAACATCATAAAATGTACTGAGACATCTGAGATCAAAGAGTTGAAGAACCACCCTAACTAAACCTGGAATTTATTCTTGAGTAGAATAACATAATTTGTGCCTTCCTAAAGGTAAGGACTGCTTCAGAAAAGTTGTTAGCTGCTCTCCAAGGTGAGCAAAGAACCTCTGGTGATTTATTTTGTCTCTTATACTCTCCCATCTCCATTAAAACAAGGATCTGCTAGTTTGTTTTCATCTCGATATGCCAAAGAAAGTGAATTTATAGTGTAAGTGACCTTATAAGTTTTAAATTATACAACTTCTTTCTCACATTGACTGATCAAAGAAGTGACCTCTTTTAGTCCAGCTCACAGCCAGTAATCCTACCCTCTCCTATTCATCTAATTCACTAGTATCCATCTTCGAACGAGAACAGAAACTATATTGCTACTGCAGAAAAATCAACAAATAAATTTAAAAGTGTTTCAGATTTTAGACTAGTTGAAGTGGGAATATGCCAGCCAGAATCAAGACTTTGAAAGAAATTGGCTGTGTTCGGCTATAAATTAATAGTTTTAGAAACTGTGTGCTAAACTGTTACGATTTTGAAAGAATGTGGCACATACAGAGTTATAGGGAGGGCAAGTGTAAAATTTGTTTCCAGCTCTTATGAGGTGTTTCACTGAGAGCCCCTCTCCCTTCTGTTCGAGAGGCAATCCTGTCAGGACTGTGCCTCTGGGAGGTGTGCCATGTGGCAAAGTAGAACACACCCATTTTTTATACTGACAGTTTCTCACCTTCTACAAGCAACAAATTAATCATGAGGATTTAATTGGATTTGGCCATATGACTGTGAGGATAGTTCTGGCCCCAGCAATAAAGAAATGGCAGACCAATTCATTAGACACACTGCTGGTATTTCAGTCACAATTTAAGTCAATGTTGAGCTCCGTATCTTCCTTTTCTTATTATCCTGACAGCCATTTGTGTCAGCAGTATCCAAGGATACCTATATTTGCATCGAATTATGAGCTTCATTACTTTCCTTCATTCACCATCACACAGTGGGAAACTTATATTTAGCATAATCTACACTAAATTCTGCCACTCAGAAGCAGAACAGTTGTACACACATTAATAATGTGATTATATATATATATATATANCTTCAGTTTCTCCTCTGCATCCGAGCCTCCGACCTTGTCCATCAGAACCCTACACTTCGCCTGCACTCTGCCTACATTCCACCTACCCCGTCCATCAGAACCCTGCACACCGCCTACTCTCCACCCCCTTTCTTCATCCTGCTCAAAGAGACTGCAAGACACCGCCTAATATGGAAATAAGGATTCCCATGATGCAATGTTTCTGGAAACAATCACCAGCCCCCTTCCTTAGATAACGAGCCAAGGTGAACTAAGAAAGTAATAACAAAAGGTGTAAGATAAGCACTGCTTGCAGACACCGCCACAACCCTGAACTCTGCTATCTCCCCTCGCCACAATTTAAATGTGCCTTACGGATATCACTCCCAGACTGAAAACAAGCTTTAAACAGCGTTCTAGAGTACTCTCGTGAGGCGAGAACTCTCACTCTGAAGCCTTGAGCAGCAGAATGAACTACACCTCCTCCTCAGTGATGCAGCAGGGGCGTTGACTTACTCCTCAAGACCCCCCTTTTTCCCTAAAAAGAGCTGATTTAATAAAGGCAATAAAAGGAGGTAATGTTGTCTCCTGTCCTAATTTTTAACACACCTGCAATGCTAAATGTATGCACCTCAGACCCAGATCTCCTTTAAGCCTGAGGAACGAACAGCTTAGTTCATTGCATAAGAGCAGAGGACAGCAATGTGATATATTGACTAGCATCAAATTATTTCCCCCTGCTACTGCCTCATTTCCCATGGTTGGAACTGAGACTCATGCTGCAAAGTGAGATCACAGCTATTTGTTGCTTCCTTGAACAGGAAGGGGCAGAATGTCTTGATTTGCACCACAAATGAAAAAAGTAGGCAAATTGAGGAATAAATTTACTGTAGGTTGAGAAGAGCAAAAATTACTAACAAAAACTTTTTTTAGTTCATGGCACATCTTCTTCCTACATGTTTAACTACGTACTAGAACTGTTTCCGGGCTCACTGCATTTCTGCCTTTCAGCAGTGCATCCAGGAATTCTCCTCTTTAGACCCCTGTGTGTCTTCTCTCTACGTCACATGGAATCCAGGCATGTGTGGTCTCCTAAAGTTAACACCAGCTGCCTAAGGTCTCCACATGGAGCTGCTCCCAATCCCAAATCTCCTGCCCTTTCTTTCTTTCTCTTTTCCTCTATGTCCCTTGGCAACCCTTTATTACTGACCTTCTGGAAAATATTCCCTGGTGCCTCAGTCCTGTTTCACAACCGTTTGGTGCCACCTGTGCCATGGTTAGTGAACACCCCAATCAGGCAAGAGTCGAGGCATCTAGAGTCCCCAAGGTCTATTGCCTTATCTGGCCCTTGAAGTATTTTATTTTGTCTTCATTGCCTGACCTCTGAAGGATGCTCTTCTGTGAGTTCTGTGAACTGAAGCAGAGTGCACCTGGGCTTTCTTTGACCCTCTTGCACTGGTAGCTGTTAAACATCAAGTGGTGCACACCACTAGTGCCTCCTTCTCAGCAGCCTTCTTCAGCACCCACCAAACATGTAACCAGTGCTTCCATACCTTCCTGAGCTTCCTCTCCCCACAGGGAATTTGCCCAAGGGCAGCAGCTGCTGCACAGTCTCATCATTCAGGAAAGCAAGTCCACAAGGGCTTTCAAACACTAAAAAAGGCTCTAGAGACACAAGAAATAAGTTACTGTGAATCACAAACAGACCTGTTCCACTGAAGTTTTCAGTTTCTTGAGAATATCCTAACTTTACTGTTTTTCTTAATCTGCTCTGTGGTTCACTTTTCTTTATTCAGGCTTGTTCCCCAAGAGTACTTTAGAGTCAAATAGATGTCTTCTGGGTTTTCTGTATGCAACAGCTTCATTATAAAAACAGCAGAGAGACGTTGAGGCTAATTATTAAGGAAGAAGCAACTCCATGTGATATGCACTGGAGCATTGGATTCAGATACAGAAATTCTGAGGGCTTTCAGGGTAACTTAGACTTTTGCAAGTTCTTTCATGCACCTTTTTATTGTGAGGGTGCTGATATTAGCTTATAGACCTTGAAAGTTGAAGAGAAATATGAGTAAGAGTTAAGTGTCCTTTTTCACTGGATTTACTTATTTTATAGCACTGAATTTTGAACAAATATTTTACTTGAAGCATCCGTATCCAATTTGATGGGAAAAAAAGAAAAATAGGAAGACAGAAACTCAAAAGTTTTACTGCTTTAACTGCATGCTATTAAACCGTGGTGAGCCAGAGAGGAGGTATTAGATAATTGGACTACACGATTACTTAATAGGAGAGGCCTGATTTTTCCAGACTTGCCAAACTGGGAAACTCAGATATTGTGAGATCACCAAAGACAAGTACATTAAATGTTTAAATGAGAAATGTATTTTAGATATCCTTAAACTTCCACTGCTTATTTACATATAAAACTCAGCTAAGAAAGTAACTAGGCAACAGTGAGTAACTGCAATGCTGGTATTCTCTTCATCTTTTACTTCAGATACAGAACAACCTAAATATTCTCCCTTTTATATATTATTATTCACTTTCAGTTAGATTTTTTTCCTGGAAAAATGTCACAGGAATATTTCCCAATAGTCATTCAATCCCACTTAGTATGGGAGCATTTACATTGAGTTCTCTTGTTTATGTTTTTATACACTACATATCAATATCAGAAAAATAAAGTTAGCCACGAGGGATCTAAGAAGCAACAAACTGCTGAACTTTCAATATCTGCCTTTAGGAGCACATATGGTTTTTTATAATGATTCCTTTTTCTTCCTGGTTGAAAGAAAAACAAGGCTAAAAATAAGGACAGAAAATAAAACCACGCAGTTGTAGACCACCAATATAATGTTAAACTTCATCGATAACTGCTTGTTTTAAACCAGACTTAGTAGTAATCAGAAAGTAAATAGGGGACTGTAGTCAAACAGTGAAATATCTACTAGTCCTTTAAATTTTTTTATAGATATAGTGATATTTATTTCATTTGAATAATTTTAGATAAATGTGTGTATTATTTTTAAACCATTTCTAAGGGTCTCATTTTTCATCCTAAGTAAGTGGAGGGGGGGGGGTTCCCCTCTTCTTTCACAATTCCTATGAGCCTAAAAGCTTCGTTTCTTCCAATTTTCTTCTTTTTTTTCCAACTACAACAGAAATGTGAAACATCATTGGAAGAGCTCACTTAATACTACTGGAAAAAAACACTTTTCCTAAACGTGGACAGATAAAAGTATGCACTGCACATATCGTTTTTACCTGCATATGGAGCCCAGTTTTTCACCCTGCCCAATAATTCTATTTTAAAGGAGTTTGGAAAAGTACATTTTCTCTTTTCCTTGAGGAAATTACTAGTACACACTGTGTATGTTCATATCATGTTTTAGCACTTCTGTTTCAATTGCAGTGTGATTTGTTATGATTTAGTGATTACTCATCTTGTTTTATTCAACCTTATCCTGTTACAAAAACATTATATTCCTTTTTTTAAGGAACATATTTTTAATGGGAACATTGTGAAATTGGATGTCCAGAAATTAGTTTCTACATGAACTCAAAGTAGCTTAAATGCATTTGAGTTTCACAGACAACATGAGAAGCTGTTGGGAAAAGGCACACAGACCCTTCAGAATACTAAAGGCCTAAAGATGCAGGTTCTAGAAATTTTTGCAAAGGCAGTTATAGGTTGGTCTTGTCAAGATCAGAAATGCCAGCAACTCTGATAATGGTGGTTGTCACTATTCATTTCATAAATGCAAAGAAAGATGATTAAATTCTTGGTGCTGTAGAAGGTAGTGGTAGCCCCAGGATTGGCTTCACAGACAATCACTCGTTTGTCCAGAGGTGCTGGCTGCCCAGAAGGCAGCCAGAAAATAAACCATGTTAAAATATTACCTTTCCCTAGAAGGGATCCTGCCTTTCAGAAGTCAGGAGAACACTATGAAAATTTTCAAATTCCTATGAAAATCTCATTACTTCAAAATTTTAAAGTTCTTTGATCTATAACTTTGAAAGAGGGAACCACCAATTCTTCTTGTGCTAGAATCCTTCTTGTCTAATTTATGTTTTAGGAGGTTTAGAGAAAATTCTATTGCTCTTTGGTTTTGTTAATTTCACATTGCAGCCTGAAAAACACTGTTTAATGTTAAGGAGGAGTCACATTTGCTTAGATTTTCAACATACTGTGGCCAGCAGGATACATATGTCTTTGTGAACAACAAAATGTTTTCAGAAGCACTTGAAATTATTGTCATCTGATATATATACTAATTTCATTAATTAACCAATTTTTATTGCCTTCACAAAATCTGTTTATAAAAAGCTGAATTGATGATCTAAGAGGTTTATCAATTTAGAGTATCAGATTCTTTCTTTTGTCTGAATAAAACCTTGCTTGCTTGGCTCTTGTGGCTTTACATCAAACTAAACAGCCAGTATATATGCTTACAGAAAACCAACTTACAGTCTAATCTTTAATTAACCTCCACCTGAAGCAGTCATGGCAAGTCAAGGCAAAAGTCTCTGTTGGTGTGAAAATCTGGCTTCAAACAAAAATGTGTTGATCTTTAAATTAGCAGAGGCACCTTCCTAAATTCTTCTTTCTGTTTCAAGCTCTAAAATATTTGATATAGGAAACGTCTAGTGGTTTTAGGACTTCATCCATGGAAAGTCTGTAGAAAAGCAACTTACTTCAATCTCCCTACTCTGTATGGAGCTCATGATATTGGAGCTCACAAAATTGTAGAAGTCTATGGCAAGAAATGCCTGGCAGCTGTTGGACAACAAGCAGTTTTGATGATTCACTTATTCCCCTGGGTAAACTTCAGTGGTGCAGTTGTGATGTGCAGTGTAAGTGCTCCTGATATTGAAATCTCCTATCACAAAAATGACAGTAAATTATTGCTTCTATCACTGGTGAGTGCAACAATATATTTTATCTGTAAGCAACATTGCAATTACAATTTTTTATGAAAAGTTAACCATGAGCAACATAAACTATCACTTCTTAGTCAGTTGACAGGGATGCAATTCTATTAATTTAATTTCTGAATTTTATTTAGAGAAAAAAGAAAAAAATACTTTTCTTAATTTGCTCTCAGATTTTCTTCTTGTGGTAGCCAAAAACAATGACTATTGCTTAAAAGTGTAAAAGTAAGAAGCTGAAAATAGTGGTTTCATGATTTATTTAGAGCTGTATTTATATCTGATGGAGTTTTGTTCTGTATCCTAAAAACCTACCAGAGTCCAAGCTAAGAAATACAACATGTATTACATGTATCACAAAATGCATGTAACTAGATCAAGAAGCAGTAAACATACAGATTTTCGCCCTGATTTTAGGAAAGGGGAAAGTATAAGGTTGTAGAGTACAGACTGAGACAAGAAAATACAAAGAAATTGGTCTCCAAGTATATCTAGAGAACGAATGAGAAGGATTGGAAATTGGAGATTAGTGAGTACAGAGGTGAGAGAGCTTTTCCAAAAATCAGACCAGGTTATCAGTAACAGGAGTTGAGGAAATGGAGAGGAATAAAGTCGGTACAAAACCATGGTGTTTGTCTTTTTTTCTTCCTTTCTTAAGGAAACAGCATTACATTGGCCCCTGTCTGTTTTTATCAATGGCTTCCATGCGATGTGTCTGACCAACAAAAGCTGAAAGCATTGGGCTAAAAGGTCAATTGGTGCTAGGGATGGTAACAACAAGGTGGGAGGCAGGTTCACTGACAAGAGCCAGCTCTTCCATGCAGAACACATAATTATTTCTCCTGTTGGTCCTTATGATTGCAATTTGAATAGCAGAACAGCATCATGCCCCCTGACCCTGAGGCACTGCATGAGCTGAGAAGTCACATAAGAGTGAAGCATCACAAAAACTAATGGGGAAAGTAGACTTTCTATGTAAACAGGTATCTTGAGGCAAGTCCTCCATGTCCTGTCATGGAAGAAGGCTCCAGGGGAGATGGGCAAGGCTGAGGTTTTCACAAAATTTTGAGAAGTCTACAGAGAGTGAACCACCACAATGCAACAAAGAATCAAAGGAGACTAGAGGATGAGAATAGAATAGATGAGAAGAGAAGAGAATAGAATAGAATAGAATAGAATAGAATAGAATAGAATAGAATAGAATAGAATAGAGCCCCTTCAGCTGGTAGAGACCTACAACAACCATCTAGTCCAATTGCCTGACCAGTTCAGTACTGACCAGGTTAAAGTGTGTGATTAAAGGCATTGTCCAAGCATTATAAATTCTGAAAAGACTGAAGGGTTGACAACCTCTCTAGGAACTCTGTTCCAGTGTTTGACCACCCTCTTGGCAAAAAAATATTGTTCCTAATGCCCAGTTTTAACCACTCCTTTGGTGGTATCAACAGCAACCTTGTTAATGGTACATTCAACTCCTTCCTACATTGTTGGTAAATATATTGAACAGAACTGGTCCTAGAATAAAGATATAAGGATCACTGCTGTTGGCTGGTCATCAGCCAAGTGTAGTCCCATTCACTACAGTCCTTTGCGTCGGATTACAATTTCTGATATTCTGGTGGTCAGAGTCTTTTTGCCCTCCTGGATGCTTCGGGGCAGACGCAAGAAAGAGACAGAGGCTTCAAGCTTCTGTTTCTCCAAGGTCTATCACTTTGTTTATTATTTCTCTTATCTCATAGTTCGCTCTGTCCTCAGCAAGAACTGCTCTGAACACCGGCCANCCCCCTGTTCAGCCCCCTGGACAGGTGCAGGGTATTACAGTGCTCTAGGATAAAATTCAGACTTCCTTTGCTCAGTTCCCAGACTGTCTGGCCAGGGTTTCCTGAGCTTCCAGGGCAGCCAAAGAGATGCCCTGGGTTCCCACACCTTTGAGCACTGCCCTTCAGACAGGTCTTCACCCAGCATCATGAACCTGCTCGTTTCACAAGCGAATAACTTGTTCAGAAGGATGGTGTTCCTCAAAATCCTTACTAAAATAAAATAAAAAAAAAAAAACAACAAACCTACATCCACCACCTTCCCTTCATCCACAAGGTGGGTAACCTTATCACAGAATATCACATTTTAGTTAAGTAGTACTTTACCTTTCTAAACATGAGTTGACTGTGTCTGATAATTGCATTGTACTTGAAATACCTTTCAATAATATCCAGTATAACTTCTCCAGAATTTTTCAGGATCTGAGGTTAGACTCACAGGTCTGTAGTTCTTTGGGTCTTCTCTCATGTCCATTTTGTGGATTGCAATAACTTTGGTAGCTCACAGTCAGCAGGGACCTCTCCAGGCTCCCCAGACTCCCAAGAACTTTGGTAAATTATCAAGAGATGTGATAAAATCCTAGAATCGTTAAGGCTGGAAAAGAGCACAAAGATCATTAAGTCCAACTCTGACCAATCAGCAGCACAACAACTAAACCATAGCATTAAGTGCCACATTCAGCCATTTTTTTAACATTTCCAGGGATGGTGACTCCAATACATCCGCAGGCATCCTGTTACAATACCTAATGTCCCTTTCAGTGAAGACATTCTTCCCTCTCTCCAACCTGAACTTCTCCTGGCACAGCCTGAGGCCATGTCCTCTCTCCCTGTCACTGGTTCACTCGGAGAAGGTACTGACCCCCACCTGACTACAGCTTCCTTACAGGTAGTTGTAGAGAATGTTTAGGCCCCCTAGAGCTTCCTTTTCTCCAGGCTAAACAACCTCAGCTCCCTCAGCTGCTCCTCATAGGATTTATTCCCTGGACCCTTCACCATCTCTGTCACCCTTCTCTGGACTTGCTCCAGCACCTCAATATCTTTCTTGCAGTGAAGGGCCTAGAACTGGACACAGAACTCAAGGTGTGACCTTATCAGTGCTGAGCACAGTGTCCCATTATAACATCCACTAGTTCCTTCACTACTTTGGAATGAAAGTATTAGTTTGTTTTGATTTTTTTAAATGGAACTTTGCATGTCAGCCATTTGTATCTGCTGAAAGAATCAACTGGTTATTGTCAGCTGAATGAACCAACCCAGTGTATAACTGTTTGTCTCTGGGTTTGCCAAAACAATGTGAATATCTTCCTGTGAGCATTTACACAGACCAGTAATGGAAATCATGTTTCATGTGAGTCAATCGTATATTACAACTGCTACTCATTTCTAGGTGTAGTTTGTACTTGTACCCTGATTTAAATCCATTGCTGTATCACCCTGCTAAACTGATATGCCACCTCATATGTATGTTAAAGAGCCAGTGTTATTTATGTCCCATTTAACTGAAACATTTTTTATTGATGTCCTGGACACGTTGCAGGACCAATGGCTACCCTCATAGAACATACTAAGTATGCATTTAGGAGATTGGAATTTCATTAATAGTATAGAAATATATTCTGAATATATTCATATGTGACCTTTGTAAGTTCTCAGCAGAGTGCAATGGACTTTAAAGCATATATTTGTTCCTGTTCTAGTTTCTCACAGAGTACAAATAATGCATCCTTTTAATTTAGAGGAGAATTCTCTCCCTCTAGCCATTTCTTATTGTTATCTCTAATTGCAGTCAAAAAGGTTCAGATTTTCTAGAGGTATTACAAGATGTTTTAATTTCAGGCTAAAAAAAAAAGCCTTTTATAATTTTGTCCTGGCATTCAAGGAATATCACAATATTAATATTTTTATATCTGTTAATTAGAATGGTTTAATAAGAATGTTACAATTTCTAAGTCTTATTGAAAAATTAAAAAGTAGTCTAAAGAGAGGAAATTCACAGTAGTGTCTAATTTTGAACTTACTGCAATCTTGGGCAAGAAAATAAGTCACTATAAAAATATTCAAATGGTCTTTAATTCTATTGGTGTGTCTCCACAAAAATATCAAAATACATTAAATTGAGCAAAAGGTTACTTCTACTGAGGAATGGAAAAATCAAACAGGTATTTCTAGTCACAGAAGGCATCCTGTTCACCCATCTGCATTGGGCTTTTTCCCGTTTTCTCTTTCTTGACGTTCCCCCATGGAGATGAGTTATATATGTGGAAGCCTTTGGTTCTTAGCCTACTGATGGAGGTGGCATAATTCCCCTTCCCCTCATAGATGAAAGACTGGAGCCTACACATGTCATTAGGATCAAGCAGCATAATTAGGCAACAGAAACAAAAAGGAAAACTTCTTTATTTAGGCATGAGTGAAATGGTGTTTTGCATGGGTGACGTGCTTTGCTCTACAGAGCCTGACAGAGGCTTAAGACACCTTCATTGTCACTTCTCCAACAACAGATATTAGAAAAACTTGAGGAGGGCAACTGTTTTTACTTTTCTCATAATGATGTGGGGAGACGACAGTGAAAACCCCCACTAGAGCTGCAGTGATGCTGCTCCAGGACCAAGATGAGCAGACATGCACAGAGATGACTAGTGGATTGGTTCTCAGGCTGGTTGCTATAAATCCCATAAACTTAGCTCCTAGAGAAGTGTGGAGGAGGTAAAGATGAGCTGGTTATATCAAATGGCACATGCTATTTCTGCTTAAGCTTTTTGCTCAAGGGGTTTTGGCACAGGCCATCAGCACAAAAAGAAAGGCTGCTCACGGTAAACATATTTATCTAGCATGTGTCACTCCTGTACTGCCTAAACAATTGGCAGGACCAAAAGTGACTGAGTGACTTCCGATAAAGGAAGAAAATAACTATTGCATGAAATATGAGAAGATTAAAGACTTAGGAAGAATAATTTACCTCACTAAAAACAAATGTAGTACTATGAATTTCTATATTTTAGTGGAATATTGACTTAATAGCTTTGAACACAAAATTAGGTGTTTTGCTTATAAACAGAAGTGTAGAGGGATAATATCAGTTTAAATGAACTATGGGTTGCATCCTGAACAGATTCATGGCGTGTGGAAGGTGTTGGGATTAAGGGCCTGAAACTAATGTCGTAGTTGCCACTGTGAGAAAATAAATATACCTCTATCTGAATCAATTGCAAATCTCCATCCTCAAGGAAGAAGTTATTGCCATAGCTCTAAATTTAATGTTGACATTTGATAAATTAAGTGAGGAATAATCTGAGAACAGTTTTCATCAGGTGGACTTGAAAGCCATTTTCTTCCTGTCAACTGTTTGTTTGTTTATGTAGATGCTGTTTCTCCTGTCTGTCTCTTCTAACAGTTTCTTCCTATTTTCCTTTCTCATGTCAGTTACAGTGGCCACTGACCAAAATTGAGCAGGGCCACAAGCCTACTCATTTATTTTTCCAAAACCTCAGTACTTTTGTTGAATGCAAGATAAATGCCATCTTAGAATCATAGGCTCGTGGAACAATTAAGATTGGAGAAGACCTCTAAGATCATCAGGTCCCACTAAGCCCACTAAGTGCCACACTTAATTTATTTTGAACGTTTCCAGGGAGGGCTGTTGCGATGATTCCCAAGATATCCTGTTCCAATACCTCACAACGCTTTTAGTGAAGAAACTTTTTCTAATATCAAAACTAAAACTCCCGTAGTGCAGCTTGAGTCCATGTCCTCTCCCCCTGTTTCTGGTTGCCTAGGAGAAGACCCCAACCCTCACCTGATTACAGCCTTCTTTCAGGCACTTGTAGAGTGATAAGGTCACCCCTGAGCCTCCTTTTCTCCAGGCTAAACAACTCCAACAGCTTCAGCTACTCTCCCTCCATATAACTTGTTCTCTGGGCTCTTCACCAGCTCCTTTGCCTTTCTCTGGACTTTCTCCAGCACCTAAATGTGTTTCCTGTTGTGAGGGGCCCAGAACTGGACACACAACTCAAATATAAGGGGACAATCCCTGCCCTGGTCCAGCTGGGCACACTATTGCTGATACAGGCCAGGATGCCCTTGGCCTCCCTGGCTACCTGGGCACACGCCTGGCTCAGGTTCAGCCTTGGTTTTGGTGAATCTCACACCTTTGGCCTTAGCCTATCAATCCAGCCTGTCCAGATCCCTCTGCAGAGCCTTCCTGCCCTCCAGCAGAGCAACATTCTGACCAAACTTTCTCCTCTGCAAACCAAATTAGGGTGCACTCAATTCTCTCATCTAGACCATTTTAAAAAACTATTAAACAGAGCTGGCTCCAAATGGAAGGGCATCTTGGTACATCATCGTGTGCTGCTATGAGCAGAAATGCAAATTCTCTTTGTTGTAAAATTACCATTTCACAGATCAATTCTGCTCTTTTTTCTCTTTTGCCCTCTATTTTTTCCACTGTACTCAAAGCTATTCTTATTGTGAATATTGCTTTGTTTCTTTCCCTGATGCCTTGTTTCTTGCTTTCACAGCCCAGGAGCAGACATTTGAAAAAGTGGCAAACTGTAGAAATCTTTTCTACTAAAGCTGAGAGGTCTTTCTGCATTCTGTGAGATTAGATTGTAGCAATTTTAAATATGGAATAATTGATTTTGAAGGTTACTACAGGCAGAATAAAGCAGCTTCTCAAATATAGCATCTTCAAAAGAAATTACATTCACAAAGGTCATCCGTAATTCTATCATTACCTGAGACTGATCACTGTATTGTTGCTATACTACAATCATAGTAAAAAAATAAAAAACTTTCACGTTCAGCAAGCCCAAAAAATAAAAATAAAAAGGTTTGGATTTCAAACCACAATCACTAAAATTATACATGGATTCATTGACTCTAAAATTGTGGCGGCTTTTTGAGCTAGAAAACAATGAAAACCTTCTCATTATTTAATTATTTATCTCATCACTTTATGAAAATTTTAAATATGTAATCTGAAAAAATAATTTTATTAATAATTCTTAACATTTTATGAGTTTTACAAAGCTATTTGAAAATTCTCTTCCAAAGTTATAAGAAGCATTATTGTGCTGGCAGTTATTACAAAAATGTTCAGACAGGAGTTTTTGTGTGTTTTTAACAAAAACCCTAAGTCTAAACAGTGAAACAAATCCATTCCTGAGAGTTATCCAAAGTCCCTGAGACCTTATTTTAGGTTTCTTTAAAATTATGTTTTTCACTTCTTTAATTACAAGAAAAACTTCTTTTAAAAACCAGGTTCTTAGATAATGGAGAACTGCATATGTTTAAAATATTTATTTGTTGCTAATATAGTCAGGAGTGGTATGTACTTGTACAGCAAAGCTGAGTATGATCATATTAAATGAATATATTTTTCAGTTGATTATTCTTTGTGTTTGTCATATAAATTGGAAAGAGGAAAATAACTTTCTCTGTTGGAGCATAAAACAAATTAGACATAATGGTACATAAAAAGCAAACCATAATCACACTCTCGAAAATGAATGCATTTTACAGGATATGTAACCATTAAGGCAGTCACAACATTTTAAACCTACTCAGTTCAACACACCTGCAATCTATTCAATTTCTGATGGCAGCATTTTGTGAAGCTGGCACTGATAATTAAATAAATTGTAGGTGGAAATCCTAAACTAATCTTGCATGGCAATGTGCCAGATTTTTCTTCCTTTGTCTTCAGTATTTCACTGTACTTTTTTTTTTGCTGTTCATGCTCTAGTCTTTTGATGACATTTCCTTTAGAGATTGGGAGCATTTTTATTTTTTGTTCTGAATACAATATTAGCAGATGAATTTAGGAATAGTCCATGGATGAGATAGACATTATACTGTAGTTTAGCATGACCAAAGGGACCAGGTGGCAAAGGTGAGAATGACCAATATAAGCTGCTATGGTTGAATGCCAAGATAAATATTTCTTCATATCATTCTCCCAGAAATACTAATTTTGTTAGATCAATTCACAGAAAAATACTGGGAAGCCTTTTCCTGACAATTTTTTATAGCCTTCCAGCTTTATTTAAACAGTTTAAGGGCAAAAATCCTGTTCCTTTTCCCCATTTGCCTGCCAATACCAAAGAGCACACTTTCATATCACATCTAGACATATCAAGATAGCTCTTAACCACCATAAATGACTTTTCATTCAGCTGATGGCAGTCTGGGGGCAAAGAAGATATTTCCATTAATGCTCATTCTGCAAAATCAAAGATAAAGCTTTGTTTCTGAAAGACCATGGTCACCTTTATGTCCTGGAGCTCACAGATTCATCTTCACTTCTTAAGCCCATGGCCCAAGTGATTTGCAAAATAAGCAACATTAGTAAATATGCCCCCAAGAGTGAAAATAGAGCACTACAAGAATCTTTGCACTTAAGTTGAGTCAGATTCCACTTAAGAAGAGTCAGATTGCACTCCAGCTGAACAGATAAAAAGTTTTAGAACAAAACTCTTACATTTTGGAAACTCCACAGAGCATGACTGTGCTTATGGTTTTTGTGTCTGAAAATAGTGGGGCTTTTTAAGAGCTTTAACTACTCTACATGACTTCAGTGGGATCTGTACTTAGCTTTGGGGACATCAGTCTTTACACATAATACTCTCAGTGATTGAAGAATTCCTCTAACAAAATATTCACCTAAATTCAGGAAGGAAGAAGGACCATCACTAGATAGAAATGTGGCTAATCTCTAGTGGCATACATATGAAGTTACAGTTGCACACTAAAATTAAAAAAAAAAAAAAAAAAA
>VWYP01020856.1:2092-26562 GCA_013400435.1 Pycnonotus jocosus
TTTTTTAATTGGAGCAGGAAGAAGATGAAGTTGCAGAGACCAAATTTGATAATGGAAATTTCACTCTCTGTCCATATTTATCTTTACATAGAAGTTCAGGCAAAAGTTCTAATCAAAATTCAAAGCCTTTGTGAATATAGGGAAACGTATAAGCAAACAGTGCAAACATTCCCTTGCTTTCTGCTGGTCACAACTTCCTTAGAAACCACAGAATCTTAAATTAATTATCAAGTCATGTAAAATTAATTTCTTATGATCTATTCATACCTTGCAAAAATCAAAGTCTTCCTTCAGGGCAAACCTGACTGTTTTGTATGTTCCTTGGACAACGAATAATATAACATATTTCTGCAACCGTTACTTGAACATGACGCAGACCAGGTTAATGACAAATCCCATGCAACCATATAGAAACTTCTTTGGAAGTTCAAACGAAGTAAGAACAACAATCCTTAAGGTGTAGTCTACTAAGCCAGATAGATCATCAAAAATCCTAGTGTATTATTAAAACTTTGACTGTATTGTTACTCAGCTATGAAAATTTTCACTTCAGTAATACTTATTTCCCTTATCAAAGCTTTCTAAATTTGCAAAGCAGCAATACGACATCTTCTCTTGCACTGTTTTGTTGCCTCTGTACATTAATTTAATTAACTAATTTTAATTTTCTTAGTTTTTAAATCTAAAAATCATTTATTACTAGTTTGTTTTTACTTCATTGTACCATCTAGCTTGAACTCTTAATAATTGAAGTACATGAAAATGTCAAAAATGTTATCTTACCAATACAAAATGAAATATATACCATGCTTTTAATGATCATATATTTAAATTGTCCCTGTAGCTCAAAGGTAAAATACTGTGTTTGATTCTGAAGATTTTTAAATACCTTTTAAAATGTATTATTATATTTAGTCAGGATTTTTAAAGGAAAGCAGATGACATTTAAGAAGATGCACAGTGCAGTATTTGTCAAAAATTACATCTCAGTTTGAATTAAAAGATTTCCAAAAACTATTAAAAAAATAACATTTTTAGCATTATTCTATCAGACTCTCCATTCTGTTTTATAAATTATTTCACAATTCAACTCCTTTAAATAATGAATTGTATGTTTAAAATATAGACATATATAAAGAGATTTCTTGTGACTAAGGTTAGCATGTTGAAAGAATGAGGCCTCAATATACTAATAAAACCCACAGACATTTATTTGTGTATTTTCATCTGTTTTGTAGCCTTTTGTAGACTTTTGAAGAGGTATTTCACTGTAGCAGAAATGTTACTATTTATTAAGAAATGGAAACTTGAAATTATAATCTTTCAGGTCCACAAAATTGTAAAGTCAATGAATAAATTAACATGTAAAGGAATTTTATAGAGTCATTAATTTCACATATTTGTTAATAGTCACCTAGGGTCAAAAGACACCAAAAAGGGTTAGAGAACGAGAAAGACAGAGACAGATTTTCTCTCAGCATGGACCAAATGCTGAATATGGCCAGTTACATTTGCAAACATTAAAGGACATTTTTGAAGGGAAAAAAATACCATTGATAGTTTCTGATAGCATCAAATATATTTAATAATCTAGTTGTTAGAAAGCTCCCTTGATATCTTTGATGCTTGGAAGGAATTCCCTATTCTACTTGATTATCTCTGGGACTTATATCCATTCTTTCCATACTATAAATCAATGCCTTGGGGTAGGTGTCCTTTGAAGTTGTTCCAGTTTGCTAAAGCAATTAAAATTTAGTGAAGTATAAAATATCATCATGTTTTAGTAGCATAAATTATTGGGAAACCTTGTTAAAAGACATGATTAGACTCACCTTCAGTGAAGCCACAGTATGCTTTCTTCATGCAGTTGTGGTATAATCTGTTTTCTGGTTTCCTTGAAACACTCAAACTGGAAACCAGTCCAGCCCACAGATGTTCCAGGTGAGGGTTTGACTCCCCTGCCTTTAGTGTCTAGTGACATTAGAGGCAAGAACACAGGCCTAGCAGGCACAGCACAAGAGCTACAGAAAGCCTGTATGGATACCCAGCTGCTTGTCAGTAAAACCCTTTAATCATTTTAAATAGTAAATCTGTTCCGGGTAAGCTGCACAGTTACAGCAATTGCATTGAGCCCTTTTTTCATAAG
The DNA here is from genome assembly GCA_013400435.1 of Pycnonotus jocosus. NCBI lineage: Eukaryota > Metazoa > Chordata > Aves > Passeriformes > Pycnonotidae > Pycnonotus > Pycnonotus jocosus. The sequence continues at coordinate 4,239 of VWYP01020856.1, forward strand.
CAAACACCCATATTAGATATTTCCAAATTTAAGCATCTGCAGTTTTGAGAAGAACCTTAGACTTTGTGTTCATGTTGCACAGAACATATTATCTTATGTGGAAGGATGGATATCTGTGGTGGTGCATTTTAGGTCTCCCAGATTTTTTGATTATTGTTAAGTTCTGTAAATGATTCCTCTGTGTACCCCTTCCCCATACTCACCCTTGGTCTTCTGTCAGTCATTAGCCACCACCCCGAGGCTCTGACAGTCAGTCCAAACCCCTCCATTGTTCTAGAAAACTCAGAGAGACTTCATTGAGTGATTGGCTGTGTGCCAGCCTCCCCCCTACCCTTTGTCCCAGCTGGTGATAACAGGTGTCTGTCCTTTCACAGGCCATCCCCTATATCCTTCCTATTGGACCCCAGTTTCACCCACCTCTGTGACCCATCCCCCTTTAAAGAGCAGAGTCAGGGCGCTGCCGGTGGGCTCCACTGAGAACACACCACCGAGGCAGGCCTATGGCTCTGTTGTTCCCCACCAAGGACAATAACACCTTAAGGTTCGACCCTCAGCAGAGTCACTCTCTCTGTACCTCACCACAGCCATCTCCAGAGCTGTCTCTGGGCCACAAGAACCCACAGGATTCACGGGAATGGCGCAGCCGTAGACGGATTCCTTCCAATATCATTGCTGCCAGGGTGGCCAGGCATTTTGGAAAAAGGCAGTCTCTGCTATAGATGTCCTATGAATTTCCAAAAATCAGATTTTGGAGAGTCATAGAAGCCTTTTTTAATTAATTGAAAAAAAAAAAAATAGTGACACAATGGATGGAAGAAACCCAATTAGTCAAAGCAGTCAATACTTTTCCAAATTTCTATTCAATTTTGGGGTCAGCAGCTTTCCTGGATCAACATCCCCTAGATAAAGGCACTTTAGGAGAAAAAAAAAAAATCTTTCTCTTAAACTAATTTCTAGTTGACTTTATATTAGCTACTACACCACAGACAATTAAAATAAGAAATTCTTCCATAATGGATGGTGGACAATTTCAGGTATTAGACAACCAGTCCAGAGACAGAAGAAGAAAATTATAGCTCTTTCTATTCCTTATTTAAAATGAGTTTTAGCTCTTCTGAAGGCAAAATATATTGTTTCCTGTTGTAGTCAGTCTGTTATACATGGAAAAGGAGTAACCAAAACCCAGTACTATTATCATAAGAATTCAGCCAAATCTAGTTACATTAAGCAATCAGAAGGATCTTCAACATTGAATTTCAGTGTGTTTGTCTGTGTAATTCTATACCAAGAATCAGATAAAAAGATCCAGTGGGGTTCTGATTAACAACAGTCATCTAACATAAGCTTGCTTGAGAAAACAGTTTTTGTATCTGACTTGGCTTCATCTTTAAAAAGATGCTATAAGACTCTATACACCAAATATATTGAGCTAACAGAACAACAGAAGCATACAAAACATCTAGAAATACATAATTTCCTTTGTAATTTTCTTAGAGATTTCCTGGGGTTTTTGTTGCCCTTTTTTTTTTTTTCTGTAGTCCAATACCACAGACAATCTCCCAATGAATTCAGTGGTATTATAAATACATTATTGCTTGCTGTTGCTTGCACAGTGCAAACAAGATCCTTTCATTGTAGCAAACATGTTTTCTACATATAATTGATATAACATCACAATGTAATGGGTAATTACATTGAACAAAAGTATTCATTCTCTACCTTCAGACACAGTGAATGTTGTCTGATTTTACTGAGGCTATATTGCATACTCCTAACATAGTAAAGAAAAGTGATTTTGTTCAATCGCTATATGATATTTCTAAAATAATGAGGTTGAGAATTCCATTTTGACCTGCGTTACATAAGGATCCCCGAATGTCCATACCTCATTTGTATGGTTTTAATGTCAGGTGGAGTGAAACAATATGGAAATTGCAGGGACTCTCCTCATCCATTGCACAGGGGTGTATCAAGGACACTGTGATATCTCCCATGCTTCCAAGTGTACCTGTCATGCACTGGTGTAACAGGCAGTTGAGATGCGATGGCTGTGGCACTTTATTAGAGTAATCCATCAATTTCTCTGTGTTAATACCCCTCTCTTTCTTCTAACCTGAAACTAAGGAAATTAAAGGGGAAAAATACTACATTTTGTTGTCATAAACAACCAAAAAGGATAAAATTCCTTTATTTTACTCTTCATAAAAAATATAAATAACATTTCCTTACCATAAGATATTTTAACACTGCTCTTCAATAATTTTAAACAGCAAACAGGACTCAAGATACACTGAAATAATTTTTAGTTGCATTATTGTTCAGTCACCAGCATTATCTTTTTCTGGAAGATATTAGTCTTGGACCTTTGAAAACTGCAATTTCATCACTATCTATTAACCTATTTGTATAAGCAATGCTTGATGAGACTGTGTGAGAATCATTACATTCTCAAGGCTCCAGTGGTTTCATGGAATTAAGAAAGTGATAATGTGATTGATGGGAAACTTCTGCTCATGATAGAATTTTTCTTTACATTATTTAAATTTTGATTTACTCCCACATAATTATGTATTTCAAAGTCAAGATGAATCAATGCATTGAACAGATAAATGTCAGATTATAATTGGCAAATGTTTCATAACAAAATAGAGATAGGCTCTTAATTTTAAATTACCCTGAGCATTCCACAAGAACCATCTTCCACATTAGAATCCTGCACCATACTGTATGAATATTCTATTATTATTTGCCTATAATGCACTAAAAAAATCCCCAAAATAGTTTTCATCCATAATATATTCTGCATGAGGAATAGAATTTTGAATTTATAAAACTCTAGGAATGTGTAAGGGTCTCAGATAATAGAATAGAAATTTAGGATGAGAAGACTGACAGGTCTATATGTGGTTTTGTTGTTTGATACTGTAACAAGAACAGAAAAAAATAATAGGAAAGAATGTGAACAAAACTAGAATATAGCATTAGATAGCATGGAACTATCAAGATTTTGTTTTTCAATGCTGGACAAATTTAAGGAAAACCTTCCTTCTAGGATTTGCAAATAAACAGTTAATACTTATTGACAAGTTACTTGAATTCAGGGTGAAACTGGAGTAAATGAAGCCACCTTTATAGATAGATTCTATATTTTTTCAAAACATCCTTTCCCAAAAATGAAGTGCTTCTTCTAGTATTCCACCCTATTTTTCAATTTTAAGTTCTATTAACATAAGCATATGCTTAACTTTCTGAGCTCAGGTTCATTTCTGTCCTTGTTACACAGTAGCAATAGTAATGCAGTCTGGTTTCTGCAACTATCCTTACTTCTTGGTGTGCTGTTTCCACAGATTTTGTCCAACCTTTTGATTTTAAAAACTGGCTTTAGGTTGAACTCACAGGCTGGCTCTCATCTCCAGAAGCCATTTGAATGGGAGAGTTCTACCTTCTCTTTTTTGCTGACAACTTATCTCAAAAACTGGAAGAATAATGCCCTGGATATTCATTTTCTCTATTACCCATGTTTTTCTAAAATGACATAAAGAGATATTAAAAAACCCAAAACAATAAGGGTAAGAGCTCAGGAGAATAGGAAAGAGACATTGTTCTGTATGAAGTTTTGTGCTTGCATGCCAAAAAATTCTGAATATATTTTTAAGCTCCATGTTTCTGATATTAATTTCAGGTTTGAGATAATTAATTTTAATTCAATCCTGATTGCATGTTTACTGCATGACTGTCAGCACCTAAAGTAAAACTAAGTTTGACTTTTTTTTTGTGTTAAGAATCTTTAGACATTTATTAGTGTATCTTCCTTGAAAGGAAACCTCATCTTCAACATCCATAGCATTAATTGGCATGGAAAGATGACTGGGGGTAAAATTAGAAACAGAGAAGTTGTATTCACATCCTAACAGAAGTTAAAACGGTACAGAAATTAGCTGGTAAAATGCAGCTGCTACTCCTTGGATGGAATGTGATCAGTATGCTCAAAACCTATTCCATGAAGATTCCCCACACACTGAATCTGCAACCATAAGCACCTGCTGAGAGAATGGAATGGAGGGTGGAGCAGAGTGGAAACCCTGTGGCTAAGGCTCTGCTGAAACCCTTGCAGGGAAGTGAACTCGATGGTACTTTGCAGCTGATAAACTCCATGGCAGCTGTCAGTCAGGGCAGGTAGGGGAAGGTGTCTTGCTGCCAAGCCAGCAGCTCTGGTGAAATGCTCTCCTCAGATGAACTTGGTTCCCTACAGCCCAATTATAATCCAACACACACCTCCATTCCCAAGTTACCCACCCCAAGGTACAACCACCCCTCGCTGAGGAAGTGTCTAAATTTTATTGACTATACCTTTAAGAGTGAAGCAAGGGAATTTTGCACCAATCAGTAACAAAGGTGTGCACGAATTGAGTCATTCAAGCTTCAACTAAACATAAAGAAATGCTATAGAGGTAAATTGGGAATGGGGTGAATGTAGGAGACTCCATTGTAACTTCTTGAAACAGTCATAGGGCTGAACCTGTCTTCTCCCCTGCACGTACACCCATTGGGTAAGAACCACACTCTCTGTGTACTGAACACTTTTATTGGGGATTAGAGTTTGTCTGTGCATTGCTTTTAATATGTTTCTGGAGTCAAATACCATCACAAACAATCCTTGAACCTTAACCTGATGTAATTTTATATTAACAAAGAATGTTATTCTGTAAACTGTTGGTGTGAATCCTTCATGGGTGCTGGCAATCACTGGCAGAGGGGAAATGCTGGAGTAGAGTGGAAGACTCACTGAGGAGTCTCAGTTATGGTGTCCATGTCTGTCCCTGAATAAGGCAGTCAAACCACCCTCCAATCCAGCAGGATTGCTCAGTGAAGGGTCCCCATAACAGGACCCTGGCAGACTGGTTGGGCCTGAGGGGCTTGGCTTTCCTGGAGCACTGACAGACAAACACTAACGGTCAAGGAAATCTCTCTTTTTCACATGACAGTTGGTCACCCAAATAACATTATATGACAAAGTCACTAATGACTTTCTTATCTCCCTCTCCCTGCTTTGTTACCTTTGTCAAACTTCATTACAACTTAGACAGGAATTTCTATGCCATGATCCAGGTTATACAGAAAAATACAGCTCTGTTACAATAATTACCTCTGAGAGGGAAAAAAAAAAAAAAAAGTGAGAAACTTTCTTTGGAACTGTGATCATTTCCAAGACAAACACAGCACAGTTTGTGGCAGTACTGATTGCTAGTCTTGAATGTAGACTTCTGGTGACTTTTAAGGACAAGAAAAGGATAGGGGTTTTTTGTTTTGTTTTGTTTTTTCCCCCTGGATAAAATGTTTAGTGCCATTTCAAATGCAATAGGGTGTACAAGTCATCTATCCAGGTCTGAGATGTGTGTGTGCATTTACATAAGTAGTGGCTGGATCAATGCTAACTGCATAATAAGTCAGTATTTCACTCGATATTCTGGCCTCTTATAGGAACTAATTCTTCAGTACAATAGAAAAACATGCAGATCCAATGTCCTTCCTTTGCTGGTCCATTAGTACATATTTTTTAGACTGGATAGTAAAGTATGATTTAGAAAATATTTTTGAACACTTTTTTATTTCTGATTAACAAAAACATTCAATATTTCTTTATACTTATATTGAAATGTCAATATGTCTGCTCCAAACTCTATGCTTATGTGCAAATAAGAAAGAAAAACTTGACTTTTTTGTGTGTACATAAAAGGTTATTGTCAACCAAATACATAATTTATTGAATTTTACACAAAAAATATATAAGCCTTGAAATCTATCTTTGGAATACATTTTGAAATTATAAAAGTCACCTCTAGCATTGTTCCACACTTGAAATGCAATCAAAGCAAGCTTTACTTAATAAGATATTTCTACTACAGCACACAGTCAGTTTAATGGGTTGTAATTTGAAATAACTTTGATAAGGTTAGGTCATAGTTTGAGTGATTTAATCTGAGTTCAATGATAAATGAACATGCTGTGTTAACTGGTAGGAGCATGGGAGAATCAGAGCTTATAGACATTATTTTAACAAATTGCCATTTTAAATCACCTTCCTCAGGGTCTTTAAGCAGGATTTCATCAATTACATGCTTACAGCTCACATTAGTGATACACATTAAAAAATTTCCCACATGAATAATTTAGAAAAAAAATTGACTATCAAACCCCTATGTGAGTTAGCTCTTGTCTATTTAAGCAAAGTTTTACTTAAATGATGCATGACGTGCAATATTTCAAAAATGTTCCTTCTGAGATCTTGAAGACAAGATACAGAGGAAAAATCTGTCCTTGTAATGGTTTTATATTCTCTCATGTGCCTTTTAGTTTTTCTGATGCGTGACATCTTTGTTGGTTCTGTTATTTACTTTTCAGGACTGAGTCAATTTTAAAAAAAAACCTTACTCTTCAGTAGAATTTCTTTTCTTTGACACTTTCTGCTAAGTGAAGGGAGACATGATTTGTCTATTAAATCAATTGCATAAGAATGAGAAGTGATAAGAATTTTTTGACAAATAATTTGCAACAGACAAAATGTCACTTTAAAAGCTCCACACTTGTCTTTCCTTTAATAGCAGAAAATTTCAAAAGCCACTTGAAAGAGGGTGTAGAATGCATTTGATACCACATGAAGATTTTTTTTTCATTTCTCTTCAGAAATAAAAATCGGTTTGTTTCATGATTTTACTTGGGGGAAAAAAATGAGGGGGGGAAGTACTGGGTTTGGTTGGGATACAGAATTTATTTTCTGCACAGTAACTGATGTGGAACTATGTTTGTTTTGTATTTCTGCTGGAAATAATGTTGATTATAAAGGTTGCCAGACAGGCAAAAATAATATCACCAGAACTAAAAGAAGGGACAGATGCTGAACAGAAAAGCCATTCTGCAAGAGTAATGTGATGAGAGAATACAAAGTTCCATGTGATATTTTCAGAAGCTGCAATAAACTCAACGTTTGAATCTAATCACATTTTATTTTAAGCACTTAGCTTAGTTACTGCTGTAATGTGAATCATGCCTTTAGTTAGGTTATGTGATAAAAGGGATTCTTGATGCAAAAAAAAAAAGGAGTACAGAGGAACAATGGCAGGTGGGGCAGCTGAATAATGCCCTCATCTGTCTGCTATGAAACCACCACAGGAGTAGCCCTGTTCATGGCATCAACCCATAAAAGCCACATCTCCATACACAAGAAAAAATAATCTTGCACTTATCCTTCTTGAACTTCNGAAAGTAAGGTCGTGCACCGTCTGTGCACCTGACCGAGCCGTACCCCAAGACTGCTGCCGGTGTGCCTGAAGCTAGTCGGGGCTGCAGGGACAGCGCACCGAAGCAAACTTCATGAAGTTTTCATAGGAGAGGGTGAAGTGAGAGAAAGATGGGGGAGGGAGCAGGGTGAGGGGAGGGGGGGTAGGGAGGAAGAGAGAGAGGGAAGGAGTAGAGCTACAGCCTTGGAGGGCTCTTATGTCCAGTTATCATAAAGTGGGAAGACTGGGAGGGCTGCTATGCAGACTACTAGGCATACTGGAGATTCTGAGCTCGAGAAATCCACACCTGACATATGATATGTATGTGTGTGTGTGTGTGTGTGTGTGTGTATTTTTCCCAGTAATACAGCTGCATCCTGCTCAGCTAGAGAGGGGGGGCAAGACATCACCACTGATGTAATTTTGTTTGTGCAAGTGCTGAGTGTGTCTGTTTGAGCTGATCTGTGAAGCTGGCCATGTATTTGTCAGGCATGGGCATGCACCAACCTCATTTCCCTTGTACTTCTGAATTTTGTAGTCCCATAACACTTTCTGTTCTTATTGTAAAGGACTGGGCTCTGGAACTACTCCTAACTTAGACATATTTATTAATCACCTGACATTTTATTTGATGAATTTTAGCCTAAAACTCATTTGGCAAGATGATGTATGTAAAATCAAAATCCAATTTCTTGTATCTGATTTTAAGAGAAGACATTTAAAGCAGCAGGAATGGATATTCCCTGAGAAGCAAAGTCCTTACACATCTTTTATTACTTTTATATATATTTCATTAATATCATCAGTTACTGCCAGTTCAGTCTTTAAAGAGCTTTTAATTCATCAAAATAAGGAAGTGATACTTATCCTCTTTTTTGAACACTGTGAGGTATAATTGATTTTCTATGGCATCCACTTTGCTAGTACAACAGAGTATATTAGTTGAAACTATTACTAATAAATTAAAATTATAATTTAATTTTCATTGCTTTTGTATATCTAAGTCAAACATGCAGTTCCTTTGAGTTTTGTATTTTATGCATTACACTAAAAGTGTTCAGATCAGATTCTCTTAAGTTCTAAAAATTATCCAACATATCATAGAAACACAGAATTGTAGAACAGTTTGAGCCAGAAGGGACCTTTAAAGGTCATCTAGTATGTGTTTTTAGCAGATAACTGATGTTATATGGGAAGTAGGTATTTACATCTTGATTGCAGTGTGTCACCTTTCTGCTGCAGTGAATTGCATAGCTTTAAATCTTTTAGATCACATCATCTTGTGTAATGTCAACTCACATTGGCTTTTCTGCATGACACAATATAACGTGATGGGAGGTGACACAGAAAATGTAATGCAGTATGACACATCAGAAATGTAAAGAGTGCTGCAATTGGATAGTTGGTGTCAATTTAGATAGGAGACTTCACATCCAAAATGAATCTGGCAGACACTAATGGACTGAATGGTACAGTAACTACTGTGTGTGTGAAACTGTGAATTCTGCAGTTCATAGTATATTGAAGACTTTCAAAAGTGAAGTCTGAAATATTCAGAAGAATGAGTATTTGTAGTTGACAGAGGCATACAGGTTTAAAGTATGAAAAAGGTTATATATTACAAAATGTTTTTTAATATTTTCTGTTACCATTACTTGTTTATTTTAATTCATTTTCTAAGGTATGGAGTACCAAAGCCAAAGATATTAAAAAGTGCATGTAATTGTCGTATAACATTATACCAAATTTAATTAGCATCAGATAGTCAACTCCAACAGGTATGGATGGAAAACTAGGATCCAATGATCCCCAAAACAGTTTTAAATACTGATATAATTTCAGTTAATTGTTTGAACATTCCAATGGACTTTCCACCAGATAAATCTGCTGCACAAGTCAGAAGTTCTAAGAATTTTTTCACAAGAGAACCTGTGCTCTTCAGACTGTGGTCTAATTTTACATAAACAATGCAGTGTAATACTAATATATTAGACTAGATAAGTTTTTAGAATTAAAAATAGTAGAAAGTCCAAATAAGAAAAAGAGAGTAAACAGAAGACTATAAAATAGTAGTTGCAAATATCAGATGACTGTGAAGTGAAATGGGAATTTTCTAAAATATTGGTTTATTTTGTTTCCCAGAGAAGATGTGGATAGTCCATCTCTGAAATATTCATGGCCAGGTTTAGTGGGACCTTGATCAACCTGGTCTGGTTGCATAAGTCTCTGCCAATGATGGGTCTTTGGAACTAGAGTTATCTAACCCCTTCTAACCCAAATAATTTCATGATTTTATGATTCTTGCCTTGTCAAATCATTTGTACAACTGAGACTCATTGTCCTTTTCCCCTAGGAAGTTCTCTTTTTTCCTTTCTTTTTATGTTTTTCCCCTGGTTTTGCTTTACTTCTTTTCATGTACCCACATGTTTTCTACCATGTGCTAGCATTCCTATGGTTCAGCTCTTTTACAGGGGAGGAATTCGTTAATTTCCCTTAAAGATCAAAAGTATTTTAATCTATTAATCTATTATATAAATTCTCAAATTTTCTCATAACTGTATTCTAGAAGAGAACATTTATAAAAGTCTGTAGACATTCATTTTCTTCACTAAAAGAAAAATCATCTACTTTTAGATGGTATAAAAAAGACTAATTGGGAAATGGAGTGTTTTTAAAAATCTGAAGTATGGAAGAAGAAAGGTTGGCATGTGGGACAGGAAATCTTTAGGGCCATATTTATTATTTGAAATGGAACCATAGCCCCAGAAATTCTCGTGTGCAAGAGAGCAACTCATGGTATATCACAATGTCTACTTTTATGTTAGGAAAATGGGAAGAAAAAAAAAGAAAAAACTAAACTGCTGTGCTGCAGAATACAGCTGAAAAACAGGGTGCAACAGACAGGGGTGATACACTGTAGCTGATAAGGTACAGAGAACTTTAATTTCTTTTTTGTACTATATAGTTTTAGCCCTTCAACAAAAGATCTTTTTAGTGATAACTGCTACCCTCCTCTAATGGCTCTTTCTTTGCTGAGACACATTTTTTTTGCTGTTTTTTCCCAATAGTGGAGCAGGATATCTTAAAGAGGCTTTTTTGTTATTTTTTTTCCTTCTATGTGTTAAAGTTTTTTTACCAATATTTCAATGGCAAAGAGAAGTGCATCAGTGTTTGGAAGACAAAAATCAACTTCACTGCCAGATTCACCAGCAGTGATTTATTCCACTGTGCAGTTTTTGCAGTTCCCATTGTTTCCCATTAAGTTAGAGTAACATGTAATTTTTGCAAAATCACGTGCAATGTTTCGTGGTGAATGCTATTTGCCATCATCATTTTGACAGAATCAATACAGTGAGGAGTTATAGATGAGATCAAACAAAACGTGAAAGATAAATTGTAAGGCACAGTCTCACTCAGCAGCAGACTGTCTGGAGATGGTGATGGTCAGTCAACAGTTTAACATTACTCACCCAAAGAACAGCATTAACAAGCTCATGGTTCCCTGCAGGTGCTGCTTCTGGCATGCCTTCAGCTTCTTGACTAAGGCTTTGTACTGAATATTTTTAAGTCATAACTGTGTTAGAATCCTAATGCACTCTGTGGCAAAGTAGTGACTCAGCAATCACATCCTACCTATTTGTAGAATCAAGTTGTAAGAGAGAAAGGTTGGTTGTGTGATTTCATGTGCCCCTGAGGTAGTATCTTCTCCAAAAGACATTGATTATCTTAGACATTACCCACAATAATCTATTCAATTACTTCTGTAGTGATAAGTAGTCGGCTATCTCTTACAGTAGGTAGGTTAAGAATACGAGTCCGTAATTTTTCAGTTGTTCCTACATATTGATTTTTAAACTTCATGTTAATTTATAAACTTAGGGCTCAGTTCTGTAAATGTTTATTCATCCATGGCATAACTTTGCCTTTTCAGCTGTACCAAAGTTTTTGCAACCATTTAAGCACAAAATTAAACATAATATTCTGAAGACTGTGGCTACATTTTATCACATTTTTGTGAGATTTTTCTTTCTCCATTTGGATATTATCTATTCTTGCGGTTTCTAGCTGTGAAACTTAAACTTGACTTGTCTTTCATGTCCAGTTAATATGTCCATTCATCTCTTTCAAACAGCATTTTTGACTATGGAAACTTTTTTAGCAAAGTAAAGCAAAGGACAAGATGCCTTTGTTAGCCAATTTCCCAATTCAGATAGCTTTTGTTACAAGTAAGACTGATTTAAACACGTCAGCCTCTTAGTAAAAGGGAAATAAAAACTATTTTAGGAAACAAGGAAAAATTATCATCCACAGTGTGGTTTTTGATATTCATAGTATAATGTCTATCCTCCAATATCTGTAGAATCCTCCAAGCAGTGGGGTCAAACAATGCCAGTATGTGATTTGGCACTCCAGGAGCCATAGTGCTGTGGGACTTCATCTCTGTCTAAACCTGTTAATAACACAGAAAAGTCCCACATTTTAAAATAAACTCTTCTTCTGTTTAGATGAAAGAAAATTATCTTGAACACAGCATTAAAAACCTCATGATTTGTTACCTTTACAAATTCTTTGCTACTGCAACAGAAATTCCTGCAAGGATCTCAGACCAGTGACTATTGTTTGATTGCTCTGGCTTTGTGGTCGATGTCTCTGTTTTTTTTAGCTTCTCCCACCCAGCATTTATCGCTTCAAAGCACTTTTGTCTTTTCAGATTCTAATCCACCCATTCTTCATCTGTGCTCTGACACCATTCAAATACCCTATTTCCTCTGAGAGTATTGTGCCTCTGCCTCTGAAAATCAGCTGACAGTAGATTTTGGTTATTGGCATACTTTTGGCATTGTGTTCCACCTACTTAAACCAGTATTTTCTAAGAACTCTGTAGCCTAAACTTTTCTACTCCAAAAGCCCATGAAATAGAGGTGAAAAAATATGATAGATGAGCTTATTTGCATGCTCCTCTTATTTGCATGTTCCTCCTAGCAGCTCACAGGTACAAGATTCAAAAATAGTTTTCCTTTTTCCTGAAAAAAATAATTTTTAAAGATAACTAAGTTGGATTATATTAATCCTGTTGCAAATACAGTAAAATTACGACATTTTCTATTAAGTGATCCTTCTATACTATTTTCAGCATAGTTTCCCCTGGAACCAAGGGAATAAAGAGGTAAAATGGAATTGTATGTATCACGTTAAAGCTGTTAAACCAGATATCCCCACATGGATCTACACATAGAACTAACCACCAAAGAACAAATCTCCATGTCTTGTATGTCAAGACTGAGAGGTGATCAGCTGAAGTAACATTTCTTTCACTTCCAAATTTTCAGTGGATGCTCTCCAAGATCAGGGATCTGCTGCATGACATGGCAAGAGTCAGCTGTCAGTCAGTACAATTGACAAAAAATATATATGTTTATATATAATTATCTGTGTATTTTTGCAATGATTCTCATTTCAGATAATTATGATGACTGATTCAATGAACAACAAAAGCTTACTGTAAGAAATTGTTGGTCATAGGAATGGACAACATTGTCTTTTAAATAAAGAATCAGTGTAATGTGACTAAGACCAGGTGTGGCACTTGAAAAATGAAAAGTACTTGAGGATCAGGAAGAAGGATATTAATCTCATAGGTATTCCCTTCACTATCAAACCTATGAAGAAGCTTAAGGAAGATGTTTTCTTTAGTATATTTTGCTAAAACCAATCATACTGAAAAAAGAAAATTCTTGCTTAATTAAATTTCATATATGTAACATATGCTGACATCTGTATGAAAATTTCAGCATTCTTATGAAATGAAATGAAGGAAAGGTCACAGAAGGGCATTTGAATTCAATTACAATTTTCGGCAAATTTGCATTTCCTTTGGTTCATATATTTTCGTGTCGATAGAAACGTCAAAACAGGAAGTAGTTTTAAAACACTGTTTTAGAAATCATATATGCAATGTTATGCAAATGACTGGTCTGGTAGATTTATCTTCATTTTCTGAGTCTGCTTTTGAGATCCATAGCTTTCAATCTAAAATCTCAACCTGTTATGTCTGAGATGATTTGAGAACAGTAATGAATTACCTAGATACACATAGACTATTCTGAATACAGTCTATTTAATTCTCATAAAATTGTCCCTGCACAACCTGCCTATAAGAGAAAATGGCTGTGTTTTTCTTTCTCTGGAACTTGATTTGGACATAGCCTCAGGTTTGGCACAGACACTGGAGATTTCATATGTCCCAATCTATAAAATGTAACAAATTTATATCTGGTTCTCCTACTTTCAGTGGAATTTAATGTTGAGAATATAATTTAATTCTTCCTTTGTAACCTTAGAAAAGGCAAAAATGCTGATCTACTAAAAAAAGTCTGCGCTTTATAGCTTTATTCTATTTTAGTGAAGGTAGCAACATTATTGCTATCCCACATTTGAAATGAAAAAAAAAAAAAAACTAAAGGATGAAAATACATTAGAAAGTCTTCTTTCATAAAAGAATATAGTTTTATTCCCAGTAGTTAAAATATAATTATCAAGTAAAATTTGGATTGTTGTTACATTTGGGAATGATATTTGCTGTATTTTTATTACCTCTGTAATTTTCAAAATGTTAATGTATGCATAGAGTTGTAGATGAAATTTATTAAGTTAATTATCTTTACAGATATTTTCTGGTAAAATTTACATTTTACTTTTTTTGGTTGGATTTTTCTTTGATAGTTAATTATTCTGTTGGTAGGTGTGACCTTGTTCCTTAGCACAGGCGGGCTATATATTTATTCACAGAAAAAGGCTTTTACATCCTAAATTAGATAATAAAAGTCTTGTTGCATTCTGACAGTATGCACTACTACATTTCATCTTAGAGAAGTGGCATTATCTCAGTAATATCATGCAAATATCAAACAAATTAAGCAGTGTTGTAAAGCAGGAGAAAAAAGGCCAAAAATTCAGGATAATGTGAAAGAATTTCAGACCCTATATTATTCAACAACTATTTGATAAATTGTCTAGAAGATACTAGATGCAAATACCATTCTAAAAGTTGGCAATGTAGCATAATAATAATATTGCTGTTTTCAAGATATAAACTGTTTTAACTCAAGCATCCACAAAAAGCTTATGTTTGGTTAATGTCTGCTTTTGTAATTTCATTCTTAAGAATGATTAGTGAAGACATTCTGACAATAGGGTTTTTTTATTACATTTGAGTGTTGAAACTGTGAAAGTCCATTTAGCCTTTATGCAGCAGCATGGCAGCAAAGTGACTGTAGTATTAAAATAAATTAGCAGTATTGCAAATGAAAAAAAAAAATCTTTGAACCATTACTGTTTAAATGCATTATTGAACGATAATTAGTACATGCATGGGGCAAAGTTTTAGATTACTTAAATTTTATGTCACAAGATAATTGTTACGCAAAAGAGAGTGGCATGGTCTCTCCTCAGCATCTTCTCCTCCAGGCTGAGCAACTCCAGCTTCTTCAGCCACTCTTCATAGGCTTTACTCTCTAGACTCTTCACCAACTTCATTGATCTCTGCAAACTCTTCATCATTTCAAGATTTTTTTTGAAGTAAGGGGCCTGGAACTGGACTCAAGGTGCAGTTTCACCAGTGCAAATAATAAGCAAAAAACAGTATGAAAGTCTAATTGCAAAGATATAAATAAATAAATAAATAAATAAACTGGGTATCAGACACTTTTTTACAAATCACATACCAACCATTCTCCAGTTTTGGTCCATCAGTCTCTCCAGTCTTTCCACAGGAGGACTATGACTTCTTACAAGCATCATCTGCTCCCAAATCGCTAACCTGTCTCACACGTTGCCAGGGACTTGAACCATTCACCTCATTGTATTAATTGACAAGTAAAGAGATTGACAAGTAAATTGACAAGTAAAGATAATGTCTGCCTATGGACACAATGGATTATGTATGGATACACTGTCAGCAAATTGCTAAAACTGCCTATATCTTCCAAAATAAATATCATTCAAATTCTTTTCGAATTTTTTCAGCCTTTCTTTTATCCTACAAAAACTATGCTTGTTGGATAGATCAAGTAGCAATGGAAAAATACTTCATGACAGCTAGGAGAGATTAAAAGTACTGGAAAGATGGCAAAGACAGAAAAGCTTTTAGAAACAATCCACTAGGTTTCTACAAATTCAAATAAATTTGTTCCTTGTCAATTCACAAATTCTGCTGCTTAACTTTCATGTTTAGCATATTTCCAAGTATTATTCTGAATCAAACCCTCCGGTTTCCTTTGAAACAAAATTTAAGTGAAAGCTTAAATATTGTTTACTCTAAATAGTTCTCCTTTTCAGCAATAAGTAGGAGTCTGTACCAATTTTCTCTCTCTGTGATGAACCTACATGCTTCTCTACAAAATATCAGCAAGAACTTCAAATCTCTCTTTGTGTTAAGACAGTATGCTGTCATACATGTCCCAACAAGCACATATTCTTAAGGTCTGCTCCAAAATATGCCTCTCAGCGTTGAGTCCTTCTCTTATTTTTAACAACTATGAAGTTTAATAATAATAATGAGACATATATACCATGAGACAAGATGGCTCTGTATTCGGTTCTTGGTTTGACTTCTCCACAAACTCACAGAAGTTATCTGATCTATGCCTGACTGCATTTTCCAGTACAAACTAAACAAAACTGGTGGAAACTCTCTCACAAGTGAAGTGGAGGTCCTGGAATTTATAGTGATGACAGATACATCCCTGAAAAAGGATTGGGGAAAGTACAGCTTTATAACTGTGGAAGAATAACACCTAGCTATCCATCAAGAGGGCATCTGAACTAAACAGAAACTTTATTTGTAATAAGCTAGTTTGCTCTGTTTTCAGGTCTATAATCAGAAATATTTTTGGTCAAGATCAGTTTTTATAGTTCTTCACACGGAAAAAAAATGAGCAAATTAACAAGAATGACACTGTAAAATTTAATACTTTTTAATTCTGAAAAACTGCACTTGATTTCTTGAATATTTTTTAAATTTACATATCAAAAGATGTTTTTTAAAGGTAAAAAATATTCCAAGTAAAAGAAGTAACTTCTCTGAGATTGTGAGACATGTCTGTTATTATGATGTTAACTGACAGATAAAAAACATGTTTAATCAGAAGCAGAAAGAAACTGTCAACTCATTCCCATGAATGAACATATTTTACTTAGTTTTAAACTTATTATTAAAGCATAATCTATTATTATATAAGATAAATTTGGTATTCATGCACTTTAAATTCTATTGAACATGAGAGGTTTTCATATTATGTAACTTTCATCATGAGCTACACCTATAGCTGAGGTCACAGTGTTTATTTTAGGCATTTGTTCTACTGAAAAATGAATTGTACCTAATAAATATCTGTTTCAATACAATATAAAGATATGTATTAATAAATAAATACACTTAATTTAGGGTTAAAGAATCTTACCTGGGAAGTCTGAACCCTCTAAAAGAGTATGTTCTAGATAGTCACGATTCTATTTCCAATTAGGAGTTTATTGTTGCAGACAAGACTGAGACCACAAGTTCTCCAGTTTATATGGAAAGGAAGAAAGAAAAAAAGAAAGAAAAAAAGGAAAGAGGAAA
Source organism: Pycnonotus jocosus (assembly GCA_013400435.1). NCBI lineage: Eukaryota > Metazoa > Chordata > Aves > Passeriformes > Pycnonotidae > Pycnonotus > Pycnonotus jocosus. The sequence goes on from VWYP01020856.1 coordinate 21,135, forward strand.
TAAGAGAGGAAGAGAAAGAGAAAGAAGAGAAAGAAAGAAGAGAAAAGAAAGGAAGAAAGAGAAAGGGAAAGAAAGAGAGAAGGAAAGAGAGAAAGAGAAAGAAAGAGAGAAGGAAAGAGAGAAAGAGAGAAAGAGAGAGAGAAAGAGAGAAAGAGACAAAGAGAGAAGAAGGAAAGAAGGAAGGAAGGAAGGAAGGAAGGAAGGAAGGAAGGGAAAGAAAGAAGAAAAGGAAAGGAAACTGTAAAGTACTATCTTATGATTCTCTTAAAATTTTAAAATGTCACACAAAATATAAAGGCTTTTGATGGTCCCACATAGGATATCATCTCCTGCTCAAAAATATCAACTCATCTTCTGAAAAGTCATTAGGAAAATTTAAACAAAAGTTCATTTACAGTTTGATCATAAATACTTATTAGATAAAATAATTGCTAGATGCAATAGTATTATTAAATTTTCATTTCACAAAATTACTTACAAACATCTTAAGAGCCTTTAAGGGAATGGTTATATAAAACACTGTGCTAAAGCAATATGCATGTTTTCTTAAAAGAGCATATGTGCCTGCTAGACTTAATATATGACTTTAAGTTATGAAGTGTACTATAGAGTGCCATGTAATTTGATAAATATAAAGAATTATGTACACGAAACTGCACACACAGTATAAGTAATTTCCCTGAGGATACTGGTGACATAATGATAAACCTCAAGAACTCTCCTCAAATGATTTGTTAATGTCACAACTAGTCCCAAATGGAATTACAGTTTCTTATGTACACACAACTGTATGCAATTTTTATAAAGTAAAGTAAAAGAAATCATTCTTTCTGATCAACACTCCTAGTTTAAAATTAAATGTGAGCAATATTTTCTCCTTGCCATTCCCTCACATTGCACTCTTTTCTCTCCTTCTCCAGTCAACTTTTGTCACTTTCTCATGCCACTGTTTCTTCAGCCCCTTTACCCCCTATTCTCCATCCATACTTCTCAATCCTCTACAGCAAATAATATTTCCAATCAAATCCACTTATTGCCATGAATTTCCCTCGGGGAGGATATGAATCAGTAGCAGTTTATTCTTATTCAAAATGTTCAATACACTACTAATAAAACTATTGAATACTCAGAAAAGGGAGATACTTCTTTGCAGAAGGAAGCATATTTACAATATTTTCTGTAGACCTACCTGGGATAACTCCCACCCAAGACAAAAAGTTGAGTGAATCTCTCTGGTATAGCAATTTCCATCAATCATTTCTTTTATAAGGCCTTATCCATGAGAACAGGTTTCTTCTCTTCTTTCTCTCTATGTCCCAGAACCTGCAGTTTGATATTTCCTTCCCTAACAGAAAACCAACCACTACTTTAGAGTTTTAAGGGAATAAGATCAAAGTTCACTTTATACAGGTTATTTTCCCCTCTCACGATCCACAGTATGATAAAGCACCACACCTGAAATGAGTATTCAATATTTATTTGCTCTAAATTAGGAAGCAAATATATTGCACAGTGTTTGAAATGAAATGGTCTTTGCTACTGAGAAAAATTTACTGCCTACAGATTTTTTTCTATTTAAATCTCAATCATCTGTCTGAATCAGAATGCTATTTAGAACGTTACCTGTATAGATTAGTCTTTGTGTTGGTTTTGCACGGCCTGTTTTTTGGCACCGGGGGGCCACAGGGGTGGCTTCTAAGAGGAGCTGCTGGAAGCTTCCACTGTGTCCAGCAGAGCCAATCCCTGATGGCTCTATAGATGGACATAATGCTGGCCAAAGCTGGGAAAATTAGAGATGATGGTAATGCCTCCACAATAACATATTTAAGAAGAAAATCAAACCAAAGTGCACGGAGAAGAAAAGGAGGAGGTGAGGAGGAGGGAAACAACATGGAGACACAAAGGTCAGGGGAGAAGGAGGGGCAGGAGGTGCTCCAGGGGCCAGAGCTGAGATTCCTCTGCAGGTGTGGTGATGACTGTGGTGAGGCAGCTGTGCCCTTGCAACCCATGGGGATCCATGGGGGATGCAGAGATNGAGAGGTGGGGCAAGAAAAGGTGTTTGTAAGGGCTTATTTTATTTCTCAGTACGCTCCTCTAATTTTGTTAGTGATAAATTCACTTTATACCTCTAAGTTGAGCCAGTTTTGCCCTTGGAGTGTTTTCCCCTCATTCTTATCTCACGTCCCGAACACTTTGTTAATTTTGTTCTCTCCTCTGCCCAGCTGTAGCAGGAGAGGTTGAGCAAGTGGCTTTGGTGGATGCCTGGTGTTTGGCCAGTTAAACCATGACAGCCTTCGAAAAGGTTAAAATTGAAAGTATCCTTAAAGTATCCTTATGCAACAAACCTAAACATTTACTTTACTAATCATATAATAAACAAGAATGATGGATAAGTTCTCCCTACAGTTCTTTTCCCTTAAATCTTATAAAACTTAATGAATCTCAGTTAAATTGTTTTGACTTTTTTCAAAGATGAAACCCCAGACTTGTTTCACATCTGTCCGTCCTGTCCTGCTTAGCTGAAGTAGTCTTATACTGGAGGCTGGTTGTTGAAGACAAATTATTAGAAAACCATATAATGAAAAGCTCTAACTGAGCTCTGACTGAAAATTATTTTTAGGTTCAGTCACATATCTTAACCTATCTGAAAATGCTACATATCTTTGGTTATTTGAAAGGCAGTTCATCTTGCACAATTGTATCTTCTGAAATATCTGAACTATTACTCTTTTTTCCAAAACAACTTAAGATATGTCTTTGGAATGAAAAGTTAGAGTTGAAATTACTGTTGTCCAAAAATAGTTTTAAGGTGTGGAAAGTGGGATTCTGTAGTAAGGAGTGCTAACCAAACATTTCTTCGTGCAACCTCAGAGCCTTTAAAAGATTTATGGACACTATAAGCATTCCTAAAGGCTTTTATTATCAGTTCTTCAACATAAGCAAAACTTTATTTAACAAAAAACAAAATAATAATTATGTCTTTATCTCACAATGAATTTAAAAAGATAGAATTTTCAATCAATACCCTAAAGACAAAACAAAACATATATATTAATAATTGAAGTATTTAAGGAAGTGGAGGTAGGTGTTAGAGAAAAAAAATTAAATTATACAGAAAAAGTAATTTTCATCTAGGATTGAAAATGAAGATCTAAACTGACTTCTCTTAAATAAATTCCAAGAAATCCATCTTTTACATCACAACATTGAAGAAACCTAGTGCAAAAAACTTAACAGACAGCAAGTGCTGTCTATTGCTTACTTTAGATAATAAACTGAATTGTTCTGGAAACTGCTTATGCATAATTTCCTAGTTATAGAAGTTATAAAGAATTTGCATTTTACATAGCTTAACATAATTAACTAAAATATAAATTCAAACCAGTAATTAATTATAATCAATTTTTCTTGTAAGCCCACAAACAATTTTTACCACATTTTAAAGAACAAAGCATTTATTTGGGAAATAAATTTAATGGGAAACATTTCTATGACTTTAATATTAAATATTAGTAGGTTATATTTTGTTGGAAAATTAACTACATGGGCAACATGTTTTCCTTTAACTGTTTTTTAGTTAATTTCTTCAGAACCATAGAGTCCTAAATTAAGCAACATTTTCAGTAGCCATGTGAAGCCAAACAGCAAAGTTTTTTCCCATCCAATCTATTTTTTTGAGAAACTTATTGCAAGTGGTCTGCATGATATTTTCATTTATGATGTTGTTCTGATTGAGGCCTGTTCTCTAAGAAGACCAAGAACTAGATTCAAAAAAAAAAAAAAAAAAGATGCATACTTAAAAATAAAAAAAAAAGGTTGTGGTAATGTATCTTAGAATATATTCTATGCCATGTTGTGTAGTAGAGCTAAAAATTCCTGTCAATTGGAACATTTTTTTTCAACAATTAATTAATTATTCTAGCCTTTTTTTTTTTTTTAAATCATGATAAAACAGCAAGAAAACACGGAGATATATATACTTTTTTTTTTTTTCTGGTTTGAAGCAATCTAATTTATCTGAATAACCATTCAAGAAAAAAAGGCTTGCAGAAAAACAAACTCCTATGAATTAAGTCATTAATGAGCAGAATCACATTTATTTATGTCTTTATTCTATATATTATACTCTTTTAGATTACAGTGTTGCAAACTCCATCAACCATCTACATTTTAATGAGAAAATAGTGTGTTTTTAACTTTAAACCAATGCAGTTATTTCAAATTACTTGATAGCCCAATGAAGCCTCACAATACTCATGTTTTTATAGTGTTTTCTTCATAGATTGTTGGTACTTAGAAATCCTTTCTGGATCTAAGAATAGAAGCACAGTGCATCTATATGCTTCTTTATTTTTGTTCCTTCTCATTCAGTGGTTTAGAATCTGCAAAGTAATTTTCCATCTTCTATTTGTTCTATTCATGCAGCTAATACACATGGGAGGAACTCATTTAATTTCACATAAACATCTGTTCTGACAAAACTGGCTAAATGAAAATATTTGTCATTCTGTGAATTGAAAGCAAAAACTACTGAGCCACTAGTAGACAAAACACATGCAAAAAACCCCAACTTTTGAAAGAAAAGACATTTTAAAACTTTTAGAAACTGAAATTAAAAAAAAAAAAAAAAAGAAAGCTTAATATCATATTTGTTTTTTCATGCTAGATACAGAATAATTTAAATTGCTCTGGAGGCAAATGCATGAGTATTTAAAATCCACCAGAGAATATCCTCTTCAAAATTCAATTCATCTTCTTGAGTGTTATTGTTTGCTTTGGGAGCTCTACATTATTGGATTGCATGATGTATGTTTGGAGCTATATATTTCCCCATCTCCCCAGTGTATTCATATCTGAAGAGTCCGTGCATGAACTATTCTACCTAAAGGCACATGTAACATTTCCCTCAACTGGTCTTTGAAGTCAATGTCAGAGTAGAGGAATCTGATTCAGGGATGCACAGAGCTAAGAACACCTTTTTTTCTTTTTTGTTACCTCCTAGCTAACAGAACTAAATGAGAACATTTTGAAAAAAAAAAAAAAAAGGGTTCTTCAGGCAATGAAAATTTTTGAGTCATTGAATCCTGACCAAGGAGGTATAAGGTCAGATATAAAGAATTTAGTTTAATCAAGCTGTCAGGTTTGTTGATTTAACTAATTTGGGAAAGATATGGAATTGTTTTGTACAATACAGGTGATTACTTTGTCTAGAATCATTTGGTGATAAGTCTAAGCAGCTCAATCTGCTGATGGACAAATTTCATTCTCTATTGTAAACATTTTTTGTACATAAATTTATATGCACAAATATTTAAAATCCACAGAACGATTAAGCAGAATGTAGAATTAAGCAGAAATGTAGTCACTGAGAAGATACTATCACTCTATTGACCAGATATCCATGGAAGAAGAGGAGTGTCAAGGTCAT
>VWYP01020859.1:1911-22984 GCA_013400435.1 Pycnonotus jocosus
ACAAGCCTGCCTGCCGCCTCTGGAATGTCATCTGTGTACGTTAGAGCTCAGGGGTTATTTATTGGTTTCATAATTATTTCAGAGTTGTTTCTGGTGTTGTTTCTTATTTTATATTGTGGGGGTTTTAAAAGAAAGGGAAAAAAAAAAGAAAACAAATGACAAAACACACCCACAGAGTTGCCAGATGCATTTTTAAAAATCTCTCTCATTCAAATTATTATTACTGACTGTCTGGGAGAATAACCAAATACAGATTATCTACTCCTTAATGTACCACCAAAACACATGTAATGCCCACATGCTGCTGTGGAGCAGCAGAAATAAAAATAATCTAATCCTGAAGATCCTCACAGACTTTAATTGTGCAGTTTTTAGCTTTAATTTGCTGAGATCCTTCCCAAATCTCACAGTTTGGATGTTGATTCTGCTGAATTCTGCAGCTTGGCTCCGTGTCCCCTGTGCATGAAACAGCTGGCACAAGTGTCCTGAGATGTGTCTGTGGGCAGGAGAGCCATGCAATCCCACTGAAAAACGGTGTCTGGAAGCACAGATTTGGGGCTGTCCTGGAGCAGTGGATGCTGATTATTCCCAGTGATCCAGACTATGATTTTCACCAGCTCTGGGGATAAATGAGCTAGAAATTCCAGGGGTACAGCCTCTGTGGTTCCCAACCTGGAGGCTGGCACGGTGCCCTGGCAGCATCACTGAGCCATCCAGGGCTAACTGTGGTAATGCCAGGTGACCCCAGCACAAATAAACCTGGAAAAGGACTGGGATCATGAAGAATGTGCAGGAAGGGCTCTCATCAACTGCTGTGCTTCACACTTCAAAAGCCCCTTTCACCTCTTACCCCTCTGCCCAAACCAGACCCACGGACTCACCTCCAGCTGCTCTGAAATTTGAATTTTGTCTGCACTCACACCTCACATTTTCCTCATTGTGTGTATTCCCTCTCCTGGGGAGCAGTCAAGGATTAGCCTGTGTGTAACTTTAAACAGCCAAATGCTAAATTTTCCCTACTTGGCCATTATCAATTACAATTTAACAGCTACACTCAGCAACGTTTCATCCCTCAAATATGAACTAATGAACTGCATCAGCTCTCTCATTAAGGACATATGTGCTCCACACAGAACATTGGTTAAAAACATTAAAATTCAAACAGAAGAATCCTTTGTGGAAGGCCACCATGAAAGCAATATAGAGATCTTTAGTCTTTGAAGGTATTTTTCCCATTAAAATGAAAAAAAAAAATAAATCAGTTAAAGGGAATTAGAGACTTCTAAACAGGGGTTTGGTAATCCCACAAATCTTTTCTTTACTTTTATCTGAGTAACAATATTTGCTAACAGAGAATGTGGAGACAGTTATATCTTGATCATTCGTTCACATGAATGAAGTAGATATGATCAGAGTTCCTCCTCCTCCCCTCCTAAAAGAAATTATTGCCTTTTGCCAGTCTAATTTTATGGGCTTGAAGTTGATAAATCAATAATTTATCACAAAAGAGCCCCAGATATTTTATTTAAAATGTTTGTGTAGGAATGCTACTGAATTACAGCTACTACTGGAGAACAACAGCAAATTTTCACCTCAGTTTCAAAGTCCTCTTGGGAGAAAAAAAGATCCTCCAAGCACAGGGCAGGTAAAGGGAAGTGCCCCTGCTTCCCTGGGATGTGCAGGGAGCGGCCAGGCCAGGCCTTTTCATCCATCCATCCACCCATCCATCCATCATCCATCATCCATTCATCCATCATCCATCCTCCATCCATCATCCATCATCCATCCATCCATCCATCCCTCCATCATCCATCCATCCATCCATCCATCCATCCATCATCCATCCATCCATTCATCCATCCATCCACCCATCCNTTTGTTCTTCAGCACTCTCAGGGGAAGAGGAATGGAGGGAGGGCGTTGTTCAGGTGTCTCTCTGTTTTGGGGGTTGTTTCTACCATTTTATCTTTTGCTGTTCCTTTTTTTTGCCCCCCCCCCTTCCTTCTTATCCTTTTTTTTGTTTCTGTCTATATTTCATTTTCCTTCACTTCAATTCCAAGAAGCTTTTCCTTCCCAAGCATTCATTGCACCGTGTGCTAGTTCAGGGCTCTCCTGCAGTAACAACAGCATAAGAACAGCTAAATCCTCTTTTTACTCCTATTTTTTACCTCCTTGTGCAAGGGGAACCTAACACAGCCCCCTTTTTCCCTGTTCCTACAGGCAGAGGCTGGCACACGCTGGGTGCTTGGTTTGCTCCTGCCTTTGATCCTCTGCAGGCAAAGCGAGCCAGGCATTGGATAAAAAACCGGGGAGAACAAATCCTGCAGCTGGAGCACCGCTGTGCTTGGAGGTGTGTGCAGGAATGGCTCACCCTGGGGGCTCAGGGTCACCTGTGGCCGCAGGAATATCCGAGGAATGAAGTGACAAGGATCTCCCAGATCTTATCGGGGCTCCTCTGAACTGAACTTCCCCCGGGAGTGCTTTGGGAACGCTTCTCAGGCATTTTCCAGGATGTGAGAGCTGGAGATGCCTGCAGGAATGTGCCCTGCATTAATCGCTGCCTGGTGTCATTCCCGAAGCACAAGAGCGGCCAGACCCCTTCTGGCTCCCCCTGCCCCCGACTGTCACCGTGTCACTGTCGCAGGTCACAGCCAGGCAGCTCAGCTCTCAGTTCGCGTTTGGGTGCGGCAATAATTTGATGTAAAGGGCACTCGCGATCCCAAACGATGAATATCTGACCGTGTGACAGCACAGGCTGGGCCTCTGCTTATCAAATTAGCGATTCGTGAGGAGCTGCAGTTCGCATGGCACTGGAAAGGTCACTCCAGAGCAGAGCAATCAGGGAGGGAGCAGCGTGGAATAACTTACCTGGAAACAAGATTAAAACACACACACCAGCAAGGACGAGGATGCACTTAGGGAAACACGAATTTCCATTAGTTCCCCCTTGGTTCAAGGAGTTTTGAGAAGGAGTTAGTGACTGATGGAAGCAACAGGGAAGAAAATAAGGAGGGGAGAGACAATAAAGTGTAAATAAATCCTTCAGTCTATGATACTGTGATGCTTTGGTAACATTAGCTCCAAGGCAATGTAAATTAATTAATATTAATTGTCAGATGGGTTATGGTATGCTAGGGGGTGTGGAGTATGAGAAAAGGGGAAGGAAAAGGAGGAAAAGGAAAAGAAAAAGGTGGAAAAGGAAGAAAAGGTGGAGGAGGAAAGCTGTCTGCTGCCCTTCTCTGGCACAGCAGGATTTGCATCCCTTGTGTTACAGAGTTAAATGAAGAGAGGTTAAGCCACTCCAGAGAGCTCAACAATTTCAAGAGAAGAGGTTCTGCTGGACAGAAAGCACCTCTGTAACACTGCTCTCACATCTTCCCAGATCAGCTGTGATCCCCTCCTGGATATCCAGGAAACCTCACTGTAATCACAGCATTGACTATTATCCAGAATTTTTTTTATTATTATTCCCCTATGTGCCAAAATGCATGAGGACTTGTCTGGGCTTAGCTACAGGGATCTACAGTTTTGGGGCCTCCAGGCTGAAGTTTTTCCTTCTCAGAGTAAACAAAACAAAACAAAAAAGCTTTTCCCTTTGAAATCTGTGTGTCCCCCAGCCAGCTGCTGAGACTTCGTGTCTCCAGTCCTCCCTCACTTCATTAACTCTCTGCACAATCCAGATCCTGCTGAATTGTGGCTGCAGTGGCAGATTACAGCCCTCTATAATTAACAGGCATAGATAGAGCATCATCCAGCCTGACCTTCAGCCACAGAGCCCTGCTCTGCAGACCTCTGTCCCAGCCTTCAGACATGGAATAGCCTCCACCAGGGCTGAGCTCTGAAATCAAACCCTGGCTGGAAATCCTGTTTGCTGCACATTTGGGAGATGGATTCTGTGGATTTCCCAGTCTCCAAGGGCAGGTTTCCACCCTCTGTGCAGCACAGTGAGTCTGCACTGCGCTGTGAGGCCCAGCAAATGCAGTGCAAGATCAGCAATCTCACTGCTCTGTCACCCATAAATTCATCCTTGCCTTCTCCCCTTTGCTTAGGATTTTCCTTTCCTGCTCTAAATATTGGATTCATCTGGATTTTCTGTCCCCAAACTGTGAGCTGGCCAAGGCAGCTGGGAACAGCGAGATGGGGCAGAGGAGCCTGGCTGCAGCCAGAGCTGCTTCCTCCACTGGCCATGAGGCTTTGGTCCATCTGTTCATCCAAAATAAAGAGCTCCCAGTGCCCAGCTGGGATCCAGCAGAGCTCAGTGACATGGACAGGATTCTCCTGTGGCTGCCTCATCCCTGGAAGTGTCCAGGACAGGGCTTGGAGCAAACCTGGGCCAGTGGAAGGTGTCCCTGTCCATGGCAGGGGCTGGGGCTGGATGATGTTCAAGGTCCCTTCCAACCCAAACCATTCTGGGATTTTCTGGCTTTGAGAACCAAGGATTTACACAAGTTTCTGCCTTGCTGCACAAATATAAAGGACACACTTAGGAAGCTGGGATTTTGTGGAACTATTTGGAGTAAAATGGTCCTTTGTAGAGAGCCTTGAACTGCTATGGAAATCAACAGGCTATAACATGGAATTAAACACTGAAATGGATTTATATTTTTTTAAATAAAGCCCAAACTAAACCAACTCCTACCTTGTCTGAGTGATAAACCACTGCAACATTAAATTCAAGCAAAACCAAAACCAACGAAGCTACCCTGCATTCCTTTATGCATTTAATGAATGAGATGCAGGATTTTCAGTCTGTCTCAGGGATAAAACACAATCAGAGAGAGGCAACCCCTTCCATTCAGCTGTGTTTGGATTTGGAGAGCGCTCCCTGCCAGCATCGTTTGTAGCTGGAAGGAGAGCAGGGCTGGTGCTGAGTGCCCCAGGCTCATTCCTGTTTGCCCTGCCCAGTTTGTCCTGCTGCTCCAGGGGCAGGATCATTTTGGAAAGCGGCTCCTTTTCTCCAGCGAGGCAGGGGAGTGAGCTGTGCTTTAATGCTGATTGAGCTCCGTGGAGCTCTTGATGGGGAGGCTGCACAGGGCTGTCACAGGGCCAGGGGTGAAAAAGCCAAGAGGAGCTCAGGGAAGAGCAAACAAAGAAATCCGACCCTGCAAGCATCCAGGACCTTAAAGGCAACAACAGCAACCCCAAAATCCTTCAGCAGTTAAAGCACAAACCCCAAAACCTCATGGGCTCTTTTCCTGCAGCACAATCCTTCAGCCAGGCAAACACTGAGCTCCCTGTGATGGACACCCCCAGCATCCTCCCCACCCTGGGGCACCCCTGCACCCCCAAACCTGACCCTGCAGCCCCAACATGCCAGGAGTGCAGGGTGGAAATCCATCAGAGTGTCCAAAGGAGAGCCAGGAAGGTGGGGAAGGGTTTGGAGGGGTCAAAAGAGGAACATCTGAGGTCACTGGGTTTGCTGTGACAGGGACAGGAGCCAGGGAACAGCTGGAGCTGTGTCAGGGAATGTTTAGGTTGGATTTCAGGGAAAGGTTCATCCCCAGAGGGTGCTGGCACTGCCCAGGCTCCCCAGGGAATGGGCACAGCCCCAGAGCTCCAGGAGAGCTTGGACAAAGCTCCCAGGGATGCCCAGGGTGGGATTGTTGGGGTGTCTGTGCAGGGACAGGAGTTGGACTGGATCATCCCTGTGGGTCCCTTCAAACTTGGGATTTTCTGTGATTCCCTGGTTCCAAGCTTTACCCACAGGAAATTACCCACAACATTTTCCTCTTCCAGCCTTCCTCCAGGAAGAGGGAAAAAACCCCATGAGCTGAACATTCTTCTGTTTTAGTACCAAATGACTGAATGCCTTCCTAAAACCCAAACAAATAAACAAACAAACAATCTTTGGGATGTCTGCACAGCCCTAAACCATGGGGGAAGAAACATCGTTTTAGGCTTTCCCACAAATTTCAGTGCTGAGAAGCGAAGATTTTCCAGCAGGATCCTCCTATCAAACAGGACATTCCTGACAATATGTCAGGAAGGTGTCCTGTGCTAAAATCCCTTCAAATCCCACAAATAATCCATTAAATATGCGGGGGAGTTGGTTTTTTAGGTTTTTTTTACTCCAGACTAGACATTGAGAATAAGTGCTTTGATCTGTTGCCTCAAATTTCACTGTCTCTCTGAAGACAAAAGAAAGAAAGAAAAGCCACAATTTTTTACATGTCTCACAAGAGGACAGCATTGAACTCAGACTAAAAATCATGAAGTCGTATATTTTTAATATTCCTGTCTAGCCCTCTGCAAACCACAGAACAATGCAACATCCATCATCATAAAAACTGGGGCAGTAAATTAGGAAGACAGCATATTTGGGGGGCATTTTTAAAGAAAAATAAATATTCCTAATGGGAAACTTGAGAGAAATCATTAAAAATTACTGTGGCATCCATCACAGGAGAATGAAATCAATTAGGTCTTAATCTCCTGTTATTTATGAAGGGAAGAATGAAACAGAGCTTCTTTATTACAGGCATTTTCTTCTAGGTTGTGTTGCACAACTTTGGGCCCCAAACACAGCAAAAACCTCTCAAAAGTAAAACAAATAGGAGACAAATGTTGGTTTTGTAACAGCAGCTGATGGTGTTGGATAGAGCAGGCAGCCCATAATTATCCATCTTTCACACCAAGTTGAACTTGGGCTAATAAATAATTCCATTTAGGCCAATGAGCCCCCAAAGTTGCATTTTCACCTGATGACAACCCCCCAAATTAGAGATGTGCTCCCAGGTACGAGTTCAGTCCAGGTTTGGCAGCGCTCAGTGGGGATTCCTGACTGATTCCTCTGGTGTTCCCTGGAGCAGAATTACTGACAGAGAACTTGTGGGGATGTCATATCCAACCTCTGGGTTACCCCCAAAATCTGGAAATCTACAGCACAATGTGCCCCTGCCATCCCTGCAGGGCTGGGCAGGACAGAGCTGCCATGGGGGGCTCTGGGGAGCAGGAGGTGGCACCTGGGGACGTGGGTTGGTGGTGGCTTTGGCACTGCTGGGCTCAGAGACTTGAGGGTCTTAGAGGGCTTTTCCAACCCAAATAATTCCAGGAACAGGGGTTGGAGCCCCTCTGCTCTGGCTGGGAGAGCTGGGAGTGTTCACCTGGAGGAGAGGAGGATCCAGGGAGAACTTAAAACCCTGGAGAGGGACTGGGGACAAGGGATGGAGGGACAGGACACAGGGAATGGCTTCCAGTGCCAGAGGGCAGGGCTGGATGGGAGATTGGGCAGGAATTGTTCCCTGGGAAGGTGGGGAGAGGCTGGGCTGGAATTCCCAGAGCAGCTGTGGCTGCCCCTGGATCCCTGGCAGTGCCCAGGGCCAGGTTGGACACTGGGGCTTGGGACAGTGGAAGGTGTCACCATGGCAGGGGGTGGCCTGGATGAGTTTAAAGTCCCTTCCATCCCACCCCACTCTGTGACTGGGATTGTTCAAAGCCAGCTGCCTGTGCAGCCAGCCTTGGATTTAACCAGAACATTGCTCTTTTCTCATCATTTCTCCCCCAAATCCTGGCAAAATCTGTCTCCAGCACATTTCCCTACCTCCTCCCTCAGTGACACAATTTCAGAGGACAACCCAGTTACAAAACCAGACTTCTGTCCTCAACATGGTTTTTGTTTGACTCCTTGGCCACAATTATACATCACAATAAATTCAATGACTGCTGAGGGAGCTCCCTTCCAGACACCATTATCAGGCAATCAGAAAATGAGCCCACATTCAGACTGGACATTATTCCCCTGATCACCCTTTGGTCAGGATTTTTATTAATTTTCCCCACATCACGGACACAAAGCGCTCACTTTGAGGCACAAGAAGTTCTGGAAAACCACAGAAACATGAAATAGGAATGGACATCTCCCCATTCAAACACAGCAGCAAGATAGTGAAATAGCAGATGGCCCAAGCAAGAAGTTGAAGATAAAGTGGTTTCCAAAAGGTTTTTTTCTATTTTATACCAATTTCTCAAGCCAGTTACAGACTTGAAATAATTCCAGAAGCACGGAGCAGCCTCTCTGTGATAGGTGTTTGTAACCCTATAATTATTTATTAACTGGAGTCTAGTCATGGTAAGATACTGCAGAAAATAAAAGTATTTTAAATATGAAGTCTAAAAATGCATCCTGTGACAATTTCTTTTAAACAATATCCACCAAATTTCTGCAATTAAAAACTCTTTTACATATTCCTATCTATGCAACACCATCCTCAAGCAGTTTGTTGCACTTCTCCTATTTTATATCATTTTATGTAACTCTGTGTACCATGAGAAAATTGGTGCAGTTTCTTCTCTTTTTAAATTTTTTTACTTTTTAATCACTCTGCAGCTGGTAGGGAGATGATACACCTCATTATCTTATTCTGTGGGTCATCTAAATTGAGTATTAAGTAATTCTACCTCCCACAGCTTTGGTAGAGAGCCAAAGAGAATGCAGAAAAGTAAAAATTCTGACCTAAAAAAGAAAGGATGTTTTATATCACACTCCATGGGCAGAGTGGCACCACACAATGAGCAGCACTGGCTCCTCTCTGATGAGGGTTTTGGGCAAGGGTTTTTGTGATTTTGGTATAAACAGACACGTATTTTAACCAAACCTTAATAAATATTTCCATCCATGCCCTGAGCTCCTCTACCAATAGGAAATTTGATGGATTTTCTGTAGCTTCTTTCATTCTGATCTGGGTTTATGCTCAGGTAAATTTGCCTTTCAGTTGAAATAAATGCCCTCTTGTTCAAGGGTCTGCAGATGGGGCTGGGATTTCTCCAACCCCCATTTCCTGCTGCTGACCCAAGGCCAGGACAGGGGGATCCCACAGGACCCAGCCACATCCCAAACCAGGCTGGAGTCACAGTGCCTGGAGAGATGTGACCCTGTGGGACACCCCTGCGTGCTGATGGGCTCCAGCAGGGACAAGTGGCCACTCAGTGCCCTGGGGGAGATGATCACCCACCCCTCAGAGCACAGAGGCCCTTCTGTGCCTGCAGTCAAAGGGGCAAACCCCCCTGCAGATGAGGCAAGCTGTGCTTTCAGCCCTGGAGCTCTCACTGCATCAGGGAATGGTTTCCTCTGGAGAGGGCTGCCAGGAGCTTTATTCCTGGTTTTTTGTGTTGTATTCTCTGTAAATCAGCTCTCTCCCAGAAAACATTACACTAATGTGACCAGCCCCAGATATCCAACAATAAAACCCCTCCAAAGTCTCACCCAGGCATTCCCCTCGTCTCTGAACAGCTGAGTCAAGTCCAGGATGAAAATAATGACTTGCCTGAACACACCCAGGGAAATATTTAGGTTTAAATAAATCCCCAGAACACTGGAACTCTCACTCCTCCAGGTTACAGTGATTTCCAGCCCTTGATGAGGTTTTTCTGTCAGGTGAGATCAATGATGTCAGCAAGCAAACAAACAGCACGTCCTGCACGCCTCCAGCACCCTGCATTCCCCAGGTGGGCTTCACTTCCAGAATTCCAGCCCTGTGGGGAGGTTTTGTGTTTGGGAAGGACAATGCCAAGGCCATGTGCTGACAACTCCACTCATGTTCTGTGCCTGAATGCCCCCAAACCATCCCCAATCTCCCCCAAACCAGCCTTGGTATAAATCCTGAAATGCCCCTCCCAAAGGCACAGCACCAACCCCCAGAGACCTTGAACTCAATCTGCAAATTTCTGTGACAAGAAGGAAAATTCCAGCTTGACAAGGGTGGGTGACCTCCAATTTTCCTGTTCTCTGCTGGCAAATGGGCTCTTTGAAGAGCCTGCAAGTCCAAAGGGACTTCCCACCACTTTGTCCCTAACTCTGAACTTCCTTAAGCTGATGCCTGTTTGTCCAGGGCTGTTCCTGTTTTCCTGAAGTGACATTTTCCTGCACAGTCCATTTTCTATCACAATGATTGGATTGTGGAGCTGAAATGAATGGCAGAATTGTTTGCTGGATACATTACCAGATAACTCTTTTTTTCTCAGGCCCTGAAAGAGAAATTAGGTTTGCAACAGAGATAATTTTTGGTTTTTCTGAAGCACAGGTTTTGTACCATGTAAAACATTCCCAGGCAGTGATAATTTCATCATTCATTTTCCTCACCAGCTTATTTGTACAAAAGAAACTCCACCTCAGACCGCCACAGATGTGTCCTGCAGGTTTTAAAAATCACATTTAGAGAAAAATAAAAACATTTGGAAATAACCCTTTTACAAACCCAGAGGATTTTTTTTTTCCTTTTGGTTGATGCATTTGGCTTCATGCTGTGAGCCAGAGGAGCTCCTGAGCCAGGGGAGGTGAGGATGGATGCAGCAGGTGAATGTTGCACCTCAAGGAGGGAGAGGAATCCAGCTCAGTGGAGGTGTCAATCCCATGATGGTGCCAAGGGGTAAAATCCCACCTGAAATCCCAGGCAATGCTTGCATCACTCATTTCCTCACAAAGATCACCTGGGTGCCCTGATTTCCAAGGAGGAGCAGCTCCTCTGTTTGACATTCCCAGCCAGAGAGTGGGAAGCACATCAAATACACGCATTTATTTACATATATTTGCATATGGGCATGGAGCAGGGACACACTAAGGCCAGCAGATGAACCCATCTCCCTTGAATTCCTGAGTATCCTGCAGGATCAATGCCTGATTGCCATGGAAAACACTCTCATTCCCAATGAGGATGATCCTGTCTCTTCCTCTGTGCCAGAGAAGAAGGGGGAACAGTTTTGGGGCTCCCTTCTGGTGTCAGTCCCAGCCCAGGGGACATCCCTGACCTGGGAATGATTGTTTTGCTGTGTCCTCCGTGGATACCAAACCCCAAATATTTTCTCTCCATGTCAGATTATCTTGCTGTGGCTTTGGGGTGAGGCTCCAGGTATCCACTAAAGCAGGGTGAAATGTAAATAATATTCCTCTATTTCACAGATGTGCAGGAAATAATGCACCTGAAAGTACAGGCTTGATGAACCAGAGCTGCATTTCCCTGAAGACAAAAAATCAGAGAGTGAGGACTCAAGGGGGAGAAATGTTCAGTTTCTACTGAAGGAAAAGAGAATCTGGGCACTGGTTCTGTAGGAAATGTCTCTGGTTCTAGTGAGCTAGAACTGGATGAAAGCCTGAAAGAGAATCCTGCTTGGTGTCCCTTTTCTGAGTTCTGCGCTCCAGCCTTGCCTTTGGTTTCCAGAACAGAATGACTTCCTTGCTTAAAAAGATGTTTTTCAGGGAAAAAAACCCCAGCAGGTCCTTCCTCACAGCCTTACCTTCCACATCCTCTCCCAGTGGATTGAGCTATTGATGAGGTTTTGGGGATATCTTTCTGGAATGCAATATATTTGTCCAACAGATCTCTGTCCTCTCTGCAAGCAAAAATCATTATTCCCATGTTAACTGGGAAACTGCAACACAAAAAGGCAAAACAATCCAACAGAAACAGAGCACAAAACATCCCCAGGTCCCTGTGTCCAGCACAGGTCACCCAGCTGGAGGTCATCCCAGTGGCTCACAAACATCCCTCTTCCAAAAAATCCTGACCTTCCATCTCAGGCTGGATTAGGAAAACAAAGCAGGACTATCAAAGGCCAAATTCCAGCCTCTTTCAAACTTTGTGCAGCAAAATTTAACACTTGCTGTGATTTTTAGGGGCAGGAGGTTTTTTTCCACACATGATTTGTGGGTACAAAGGCACGACTGCTCAGGCAGTTCCAATAATTGTGTTATATTTAACAGCACCAAATAAAAACACAGCGCTTGGATCAATATTATCCTCATACTTTATTCCATAAATAAACTCCAGTGCTTTGTGAGCTGCTTGTTTTTACTTCCAAGATGTACAAATAAAGATTGAAATACTTTTTTGGAGGAAACATGACAGCTGGTTTGAGTTCTGCGAGTTTTGATGCAAACATCCTTCTTGGCACCACTCCTTCATCTGCCATTTCTGGAAACTCTTCGTGCTCACAGAAGTGGAGTAAAACGTATGTGACAATGAAAAACGTGAAAAAAGCGTTATAAACAAATATTTAAATATTGTTTTTTTTTAATGGCAGAGCTTGCTAGGTAGTTTCACTCCATGAACAGGAATGGAGTTCCTCAGAAAGCTGCAATATTGGTCCCTTTTGGAATGTTAAGTATTAATGTGAAACTGCTGTTGCTCTGATGATGTGGTAAATGCTATTTCAACTGGTTCCTAAACATAACAAATAACAGTTTTCTTCAAGGATTTAACTCGCAGGAAATCAATTAATAAAATACTTCAGAGAAATAAGTTTTCCACATCTTATAAACATTGGGCTATTGCTACAGAGAAGTGAACTTTAAAAAAAAAAAAGATTAAGATAAATAATACCCCTGTAATTCAATATTTGCATTAAAAAATTCTTAAAATTATTTCCTGTGGGTAAACTGACCAAGAGGTGATGCTCTGGAACAGCTGTGCTCCCTTTTACGCTGTTTTGGATTACTTGAAAGTCGCCTTAAAATTTCAATTGAAACATAAATGATCTTCCTTTATACAAAGAGCCAGAGATAAGAAAAATACCTCCAGGTAATTGAGATAAGAGTTAATTTTATGGCTTATCTAGCAGTCAAAGGCATTCAAGATCCAATTAGGATGATGGGCAAGAGGCTCCTTTGTCACTCCGTGTTTCTGTGAAGGAGCTGGTCCAGTAATTGCTAAAAGAAAAAAAAAATGCAAAAGTGCTTTAAAATACCATTAAAATCCATGAGGTGATAGAAATTCTTTAGTGATACAGGAGTTGGCATCCCAGACTCCAAATTTACTGGCTCCATTTGCTCCAGAATTAAGAGGAAATCCTCACCTTTTTAAACATCTCCACGCGCAGCCTGTTGCTCTGGAGGATGATCCGCTTCTGTTTCTCCTCTTGTTTCTTTTTAACCTCAGGTAAATTGTCATAAATCCTGCCAGGAATTCAGAAAGCAGAGTTCTTGTCATCCCCAGGGCTCACAAATAATTTTTTTTTCTCTGTAGGGAGTGTTTGCCTTCCTTGCAATACATGAATGGGCATCTCTAAGTGCTTGAATTTGATTTATGGCATGGGAATGATAAATTGTTAACAATCATGGTTTCATACGAAATCTGGCTGGTTTCAAATCTTACTGAAAATTCTGATTTTGGCATAAAAAAAGTAAAGAAAGAGATGGGATCAGGTGATTTCAATGCAGTAGCTTCTAACAAGCTCAGTGAAGTTGGATTCGATTTCTAGCAACAAAATTCAAACCAGAATCTGTACTTTTTTTTTTTTTTTTTTTTTTTTTTTTTTTTTTTTTCCCCCCAATTATAAAAAAAAAATTAAACCAAAATTTTTTTTTTTTTTTTTTTTTTTTTTTTTTTTTTGGTATTTTTGCCACACAATTAGTAGCAAGCAATCATTTTCAAGTAATTTTCTAAAATATAAGAAAACCATCATTGTTGCTGTGAAAACTGTTTACATTTTTTTTCTGTCATTAGGAACACTTTTTACCAAGGACAACACAATCTTTCCATTCTAAAAACTACAGGAGTTGCCATTGAAAAGGTGATTTCTGATTTTTATTTTTTTTCCCATTAAAATCAGTGATAAAATTCCCAAGATTTGGAAGAGAAATTTGGACAGCCCTGGTTTTGCATGAGCACAAAGCCTGTTTAATTCTGGGTTCTCCTCATAATATTTTGCAATTCCAAGTTCTTGCAGCAGCCTGGTTTGGCTGGGGATTGTGTTTTGGAGAAGAGGAATGGGACACATCTGAAAACAGAGATGAATTCCTCACGGTGGCAGTTGAAGATCAGACACCACATTCCTCATTATTTGCTGTCATTCCCATCCTCTGGGCCGTAATCAGGGGGAAAAAAAAATCCAAAGTAATGTCACTGCTTCCATTTTTTAGGTGTTCAACATGAGGGACCTGCTGAGGATTTGGTTTTCATGCCATGGGTGCCCCATGCTGTCTGAACCTGCTGGAAAAGGGGTGTTGAAAGGGCAGGGCTGCCCAAATCTGAGCTGATACAGCAGAAAAAATTCCATGGACAAACTCTAACCCAGAAGGATTTGTACCTTTTCGATCTCATGTGCATCTCCTTCTCGGGAATGATTCTTTCCTTTGGTTTGAAGAGGTTGTCTGGGAAAAAGAAAAGAAAGTTAGTACTGGAGGGATCTGCTTTTACTGAAAACTCAAATGTCATATTCCTTAGAGCCTAAATTTGCCATTTCTGGTTAAAATTTTGAAGGCTGAAGGCCAGATCCCAATCTCCAAATCTCTCCAAATCTCCCTCACAGGCTCCTGCAGGCAGCTGCACCCTGGCTGCCTCCCCAGTGTGTCAGGAACCTGCTCTTGTACAGTCATTTCTGATTCAATTTACACCTGGTTTGCAGGGCTGGGGATAATTATCTGAGCTTCAGAAGGAGGAAAATCACATTATTCCTTCCTGATCAAGTATGAAGAGATCTGTGATAATTCCAATCAGCATTTCCCTGGATACAGGAAAATAATTTCTGGTCTGAGCAGTTGGTGGTTGTCAGGAATAGGTGATTTTAACACCTTCCTTCAAAAATGGGTCCTGAGTGGGCAGGGAGGGTGTTTGGACAAGGTGGGAAGTCAGGAAATAAATGAGATTACTGTTGTATCTCTGGGAAAAATCCATGGAATCCCAGAATGGTTTGGGTTGGAGGGACCATAATAAAGATCATCCCATTCCACCCCTGCCATGGTGACACCTTCCACTGTCCCAGGCTGCTCCAAGCCCTGTCCAGCCTGGCCTTGGGCACTGCCAGGGATCCAGGGGCAGCCACAGCTGCTCTGGGCACCCTGTGCCAGGGCCTGCCCACCCTCCCCGGGAACAATTCCTGCCCAAATCCCATCTAAATCTCGCTACTGTCAGCTTAAAGCCATTCCCTGTGTCCTGTCCCTCCATCCCTTGTCTCTCCTGGAATCCCTTTGGGCCCTGGGAGGGGCTGTGAGGTCTCTGGACCCTTTTCCAGGCTGAGCAATCCCAAATCCCTCAGCCATTCCTCATGACAGAGATGTTCCATCCTTCCAGTGAAAAATCCAAGGGAGCTCTGCAGCAGATTCAGTTCTGAACTGGTGCAGTTTCCAAAGCACAAACTGGGAAAGGAGAGAGGCTCTGAAGCCTCCTCTGCCTCAGGACTGACTTTCCCCCACTCAGCAGTTGTCTACACTTAATCATCCTTGTTCAATCTTCAGCACACACGAGCCACATGCTCGATTTGCTAGGAAAACATCGTTTATCTTTTATTTATTAGTGTTCCAACCCTCATTTACATGTTGATTCACTTAAAAGGAATAAACACTTGGATGCTACTGCTGTCCAAATAACTCTGAAAGAGCAGGGAGCACATTGTCTGTGACCCAGAGATACCTTCCACTATCCCAGCTTGCTCCAAGCCTCATCCAACCTGGCTTTGAACTCCTCCAGGGATGGGGCACGATGACACATTAACATCCCAGACCTTTGTGTGTAGCCACCAGAACAGGAAAAGACCATTTTTATTTTTGCAGGTATTTGCAGACCCACTTCCTATTCCATATACAGCAGGATAAACTGATCAAATGTATTTTTCCTGCAAGTCCCTAAGTCAGGGTGGCCTCTATTTTCAATTTGGGAGCTGTGCAGGTGCTGGTGCTCCAGAATAATCCTCTCCTGCTGGCACAGAAGGGCACCAGACCCATCACTGCTCTGGAACAAGATTAGGGCTGTGCAGGACCTTGAAGAGATGGATTCAAAGGAGACTCTGGGGGAAAATCCTCCAAGAAAATCATAAATTCACCTGGGTTATAAAAATGCCCTTTGTGAAGCAGCGTGGAGCCACAAGGTTAATTCTCATGGCCAAACATCCCTGCAGCATCTCCCTGCTTGCTATTCACTAGAAAAAAAAAAAAAACCCACATGAAAACATCAAGGCTAATCCTTGATGGATTGTAGGATTAAGATTCCAAAGTCAAACGAGAAATAAATTTAAAAATTTCTAGAAATGAGAATATAAAAGCCATGTGTGCATTTAAAGAGTTGTTAATCCTCGACACTCAGAAGAAAGCGCATTTCAGAGGGGAAGAGCAGCAAAACACTCAGAGCTGAAATAACCTGCCCAGCCCATCGTGGAGCCCTCAATTAAAGCTTTTTCCTGGCAAGCAAAGATCAAATGGGCCACGAGGTAGACAATTCCCCAAGCTGATGGGCTCCGAAATTATGTTTTAGCTGTTCCTTATCAAAGCTCCTTATCAGATTTCATAGCCTCAGATGACTTTTGGAGAGAGCAGTTGTGAGTGAGGGAAAGGAGGGATTTCAGAGCACACCTTCAGCACTGCCAGGGATGCAGCACGGTTAAATAAAGCTTTAATCACTTCATTTAAAGCTCGAATCGCCTCGTTGGTGTTTTATTCACACGGTGAGAAACTCCCGAGTTTCTGGCATTTACAAGTGGTCTCCCATCTCCACTAAAGCAAGCTGTAAATGAATGCAAATGGGTCGTCCCTGTAATACATTTTAATTAATGCTAAACTGCACCTCCAAGAGGATGAGTAACTCTCCTGCTTGGCAAGTCGGTAAATATTTAGACAGAGAACAGATAAAATGATTGTGTTGGAACCAGCCCCTGACTTCCTATTTACCACTAAACCACTGGAGCACTTAAAAGAGGAAAAACAGAGGCAACATTTATCAAAATATACACAATATAGATACGTTTCCTTCTAACATCAATGTAAATTCTTGAAGTTTGGTAGGAGCTAAAATGTGCCTTTGAGGGTGGGTGAAAAGCAAAGCACTGCTGGTGGTGGATCTCTAATTAAACTGCACTTTAAATGAACTGAAAAAATAATTCACAAAAAACCCCATTTGCCCAGAGAAATCCTAAGATACCAAAATTTTTTTTTAAGCACTGGGGTTTTTAAAATCAACAGCCCCCTAAAAAATAAATTAGCCTTGAATCTGAGATGGATGTGGGGGTGATGTTGAGCTGGATGTGCCCATGGGATTTTCCTGGCAGTTCACCCAGGGTGTTTAAAGCAGCACCCAGGGGTGCTGCCCAAACCCTGCACATCCTCTGCCACTGACCTCATGCAATGAATTGCTTCAGCTGCAGTCAGCACACGAGGTTTTGGTGTGATTCACACAAAATGCAATAACCCATGAGTTAAAGGGTTTGAGGGTAAGGCTGCCTGGGCTGCTGCTCACCCCACAGAAATCCTGAAGCTCACAGGAGCACCCACAGCACGGTGGTTCCCAGGTTTTCCAGTTGTTCAGGTCTCTCCTACAACTGCTGAGACTTCTGAGCCTCCTCAATATTTCAGTCTTTATGGAAAACATTGCTAATATCTCTAGAAAGCTGTAAAGCTGAGAGGTTTATGAAAACGTTTTTATATTAGAATAATTTGGGGGATGTTGCTGGAGATTTCAGATTCAGAAAGTCAGGATCTTTCTGAATTCAGAGATTTCAATCACTGTTGCTCGGAGATTTTATCTCTATCCAAATGATACTTAAATATTCATGGATTTTATCCAGAAAAACAAAACAAAACAATTAACATCTCACCTGGCCTTCCTGAATCTTTCTAATATCATTAGCACATATAATCCATAACCCTAAAAAGCATTTTTTTCCCGAAGAAATAGCAGTTTTTGAAGAAGGTGTGGCAGAGTTAATAATAATTTAATAATATCTTTAAAACAGGTCATTCCTCTTTCTAATTCCGTTTTCTGATTGCACCTTAGACTTGATTCAGAGCTGCCAGCCAAAAAGGCCAAAAGAATGGGTGGCACATTAAAAGTTTTAATGGCAAAAGGGGAGTGACCCAAATAAAGTCACAGCTGAGCTCCAAAGTGAAGACCACGAGAATAGACCTGAATGGCTGCAGGATTATTGCAAATTCTCTGATTGCCTTCTCCTCCCTCAGCACAAATAAAAACCTCCCTGGCATGGGGCTGCTGGAGAAATTCACCTCAAAGAAAAGCAATCCTCACCCTCCAGGCTCCTGCAGGTCCAAAAAAAAGTGTTGGGGGAAGGTTTAGAAGCAGGACTGAGAGGATATAAATTATTTCCAAGATGTCACTAAAGATCAAGGCTTTGGATGCAAATCCAGAGAAACTCAGCAGGCTCCACGGTGGGGTTGAAGTGTAACCTTCAACTTCCATGGCCAATTCCAAAGAACAACCAACCCCTCAAAGGACAGGAAAAGGGGAGGAAGGAAAAAAAACCCCAAACATGAAATTGCATTAAACCTTGGAAAGTGCCTGTGCACACCGAGATCACAGGGCTGTTCATTATGCAGATTTAAAGGCCCATAAACAGCTGGTAGTCCTGTCACTGCAGTAATTACATTACGGTTTTGGAGATTTAAATGCAGTTATTTGAACATTGTTTCTATTCAGCTCGTCACAGTGGGATCTCTAATTTGTTCGACACAGTCGACAGCAGAGTTGTCTATCTTGGACTAATTAGCGCTCTCAAAATTTAGCAGTCCCCATTAGCCAGCACAAAGGCTGCCTGAGAGTTGCAGGTTCTGTGCCTTCAAAGAGCTCAAATCTCGTGCAGGATAAACATTTTCGTTTTCCTGAGATTACTTTCAGCGTTTTGTAAAACCCCGCTCATGAAGGACAATTAAAAGCTGGTAAACAACTCGGGGTTTTGAGGATGGGAAGGTAAATGGGAGCTGCACAGATGTTGGCATTTATATGGAAATGATGTTGAATGCCAATTATTTCTTTCTCTTACAAGGAACTGAAGTTGTAACAACACTGTCAAAACACGGGGAAACCCTGCTAGTCAATAATTTCATGCTATCAATAGAGATGTTTTAGGCTGATAGATTAATCTCTCTGGGAGAGAGAAAAATCTCTGCAGGTCTTTGCTCTGGGTGTAAATTATTTTATTGGAATAAAAGTTGCAGGACCAGAGAGAAGCACACGTGCCAAACTTATTTCAGAGAGAGGTAAAAGTGCAGCAAGCTCCTCCAAACACCTTGGGCTGCAGTTCAGGGCCCATTTCCAGCTGAATCAAAGCTGGCACCCACCTCTCCCCATCCTGGGCCACCCTCCTGTGTGGGCACACTGGGAATGGACCAAGGAATGTCCTCCTGAGGTGGAAAAGGGGGTGGATAATTGTTATCACAGTCAGAGCTTGAGCCAAGTGTGCTGCATGTCCTGCTCCTGCTGCCAGCCTCAGATGGGCTCTAATCCATCCTTGGGGTCACTCTGGCTGGGTCAGAGGAAATTAAACCCATCAACCAACCTGCTCTTGGGGAAAGACCTCTGGAAAACCTGTGAGGGTGTGCTGGCAATCAGCCCTGGGGACCTCAGAGCCATAAAGGGCTTCACCTCCACAAATTGTAGGACATCAGCAAAGAGAAAAGGAAAGAAAAACCAAAAAAGGAAGGAAATAATCAAGAAACAACCACAAGATCCCAGCCTGGAGCCCAGAGGTGCCATCAATCCAAGCCTGAATGCTTAAGCACGTTTCCAGGTCATCCTTTTACCCTCCAATTCCCAGTGTTGTTCCAGAAGGTGTTGCTGTGAAGGAGCAGCCTGATTCCCCAAAGCAGGAAAGCTGTGGGAGGGAATCTCTGCTTTTGGCGGGGATTTCTGAAGAGAACAGAGCAGCTGTGGCTGCCCCTGGATCCCTGGCAGTGCCCAAGGCCAGGCTGGACAGGGCTTGGAGCAGCCTGGGACAGTGGAAGGTGTCCCTGCCCATGGTAGGGGGTGAAATTATTTTAAAGGTCTTTTCCCACCCAAACCATTCCATGAAGACTTTGCCTGGNTTATTTCAAAGGTCTTTTCCCACCCAAACGATTCCATGAAGACTTTGCCTGGGCTGGAGCTTTCTGGGGGTGCAGGACTCTTCCTCCACTGAGGGAATTTGCTGGGGGATTCCCTAAAAATGAATCCATCAGCAATGGATCTGTCATCAGCAGAGACACCAGAAGCACAGAGACATCCAGTGCCCTTTCTAGGAAAAAAAAATTCCCCACTCTTGGTCTCACTGATGATCCCAATCCTGCAGCACAACGGCGTCCACCAGGACAAAATACCAATTTTGAATCTCTTTTGAATCCTAAAATACCAATTGCCAGGGCTCAGAGCTAGTTAAATATGCTGAGCAATGTGACAGAGCCCTCTGCACTGCAGCCTGCAGGGCTGTGCTTTATCCAGGGATCTTGGATTTCCAGCAATAACTCCAGTTCTGCTTCGATAACAGCCACGTGACGCTTCTGTCATTATAAAAATATTAAGGTCTCACAAACAGAAAACCACACGTGGCTACACGAAGGCAGATGAGTTACAGAAACCAGAGATTCTCTCTAGACAAATTTACCTTTAATGACCAACCACTAAAGCATGGAAATAGTCGTTAACTTCGATAATTAATGAATATATTTCAATATTATGATTTTATTACTCATTAAAAAGGCATAAAGATTAAAATTTCATTGTAATTTAAGGAGAAATAGGTTTAGCCTTTCATATTTTGTTTCATAAATTATTTGCAGAGTGGTTTGGGGGATTTTCAAAGATGATCAGAGAAAAGTGGGAGATTTTTGCTACTTCTAAGACAGATGAGAAACTCCTGGTCTGCTGCTGGCAGAGTCCTCACACTGCACAGCCTGAGAGATCTGATTCCAGGTAAATTAACTTGGATAATGGAAAAGGTGAATTAATTCTATTGAGTCTTTAAGATAGAATTAATTCTTTGTGCTGTCTTTCCTTATGTTTATTAGGTCTCCCTATAAAAACCCAGTGGGCCTCTGATGTAGGACAGACCATTGGAAGTTGGAATTCTCCAGGAATCTCTAAGAGTCCTGAAATGGGGCTGCACCCACCTCTCCTGCACCCACCCTCATTCCCCTGTGAGCCAAAAACTTGTTTGTGTTTCCCCAGGCTGAGAACATCAAATATTCCCTTTCCTGCATCCTCCAGGTGTCTTTGTTAGTTTGTTTAATCTTTTCAATTAATTTACTTTTCAGTAGAATAATGTATCTTCAAGCAGCCACAGATTTAAAACCGAGATGTAAAGAGGAATGCCAATCAATCAAATAAATCTTTGTTCTTTAGTCAGCTGAATTAATTATCATCCAGATGGCAACAAAAAAAAAAAAAAA
>VWYP01020859.1:23002-99606 GCA_013400435.1 Pycnonotus jocosus
AAAAAAAGAAAAAGAGAAGAAAAAGAGGAGCAATTTGTTTAACATCTTGAGCTTAGATAACATTTACAGAGGTGCTGTATGGGCTGTGAGGGAGAGAAGGGTTTTCCTCACTGGGGGTTGGGGCTGTTTGCCACAACCTAATCAGCTTCAAAGAAGAAATCAGAGTTTGGATGCCTTGATTTAGCAGGGCTGGGCAGGGCAGAGCTCTTCCCCAGCTCTGGGACTTCTGACAGAAGTGGCAAATCCACACCTGGAGCTGGGGCTCCTATCCCAAATCCCACCTGCCTCCCTGCTGTCACCTCTGTCCCCAGACTGATCATTCTGTGAGCTGGGAGCAGATGAGGTGTCATTTATGGCCATCACCCCCACAACCAGCAGCAACTGCACCGTGCTGAGGATCACAACTGCATGTGACAGTGACAAAGAGTCCCCAGGGAGCTCTGTCCCATCCCAGCTGCCACAGAGCACAGGAAACTCCTCATCCCCACTAAACCATCGCTGAGCTGCTGGGAATTGCTGCCAGGAGCATCTGGACAGATCCTGGAGAGTGAACCAGGAACAGCAGCTCTCAGGTTCCTTCCCAAATTTAATATGGAAATTTGTCTTGAGTTGCAATGCAAGATATAATCAAAAGTAGATATTACCTATAATTCTATTCCCAGCTGTTCAAACCAGGTGAAGAAGGGTTTATTTATCTCTTCCAGGACCCATCCTNCATCTCAGCACCACTGGACCCTTCTCCAGGATCATCTCTGCTCCAACAGAACCACATCTGGCACTGCAGGAGGACTGGATTGGGCTGCTCCCAACGTCCTGACCAACAGGTTGTCTGGTTGTGTTCTGACTCTGTCAGTGTTTTCTTTTTGTTTGTTTCCTTTTTTTGTACCACTACATTTTAAATTTAATTTTCCTAGTAAAGAACTGTTATTCCTATTCTCATATCTTTGCCTGAGAGCCCCTTAATTTCAAAATTACAATAATTCAGAGGAAAGGGGTTTACATTCTCCATTCCAAGGGAGGTTCTTGCCTTCCTTAGCAGACACCTGTCTTTCCAAACCAGGACAAAATTCCATCCAGGATTTCCAAGGCAGCCAGGGACCTGCTGCTGGTCACAACTCACCACTGAGAGGGTCAGGGATGGTGAATTGCTTCTTTTTGCTGGGGCTGGATGTGGAGAACTTGCGAGCGAGCTCTCGGGGCGTGGCTGGAGGAGCCTCCCTCTGCTGGGCCCTCCTGAGCTGCACCATGAGCTCCAGCCTCTTCAGCCTCTTCTGGGAGCGGGAGATGAACTGAGGGTTGTGGAGCTCCAGGGCTTCCTACAGCAAACAGAGAAGCTGCTTTATTCCCACGTCATTCAAAGGAAGGAGAAGGTGTGATTGGCATGGGGCTGAGTTTAGTAAGATGAAGTACAGTGAGGGAAATGAGTTTAGATTGGAAAGGACTTCAAAATTCATCCCATCCCCTGCCATGGCAGGGACACCTTCCACTGTCCCAGGCTGCTCCAAACCCCAATGTCCAACCTGGCCTTGGGCACTGCCAGGGAGCCAGGGGCAGCCACAGCTGCTCTGGGCACCCTGTGCCAGGGTCTGCCCACCCTCCCAGGGAACAATTCCTGCCCAAATCCCACCCATCCCTGCCCTCTGGCAGTGGGAAACAATTCCCTGTGTCCTGTCAAGTTTATACATTTCTATGTTTCGAATGACACATTTTTACATCCAACTTCAAGTTCTTGATGTTTTGCCTGTTTTCTTTTCTCACCCCACCACCAAAGCAACTCGTCACTGACAGTTCACAAACTTTCCTGTTTATTTAGATTGTCAGATCTCTCCATGGCTGATCCAGAAAGAAAACACTTCCCAGTCAAAGGCTGCTTCAGCATTTAGGAATGTCTTAGGACAGAGGAAAGGAGCAGAGATGGGTCTGCAACATGTGCTGGAGGAAAAGGCAGAGAAGTGCATCTGCTGCTGGAGCCTGGTACAAACCTGGGCCGTGTCCACACCTACAGCTGGTGCTGGATGTGCCAGGCACTTGGGAAACTGGGAATTTGTAAATTCCCAACCTCTTAACAAGTTCCCCACAGGAACAGCAGCTGTGGCTTGAAACAGAGAGCCTGGACAACCACACAAGCTTTGGCAGTGGATACAAACTGCCAAAACTTCACTGGAAAGGGAAAAACCAAGGAATGTGAACTTCTGCCCTTAACAAGTTCCCAGGAAGCAAACACCATCCATGGGGGGAAAGGGGAGAAAAGGGAAAAAAGGGAAAAAAAAGAAAAATAAGCAGGGAAAAAAAGGAGAGAAAAAAAAAAAAAAGGTGCTTTATAATCAGTGTCCATGGGGCTGCTGGAGTTCTCTCCAGCTGGGAGCTGGATGCTGGCCAGGTGAGCAGGTTTTTCTCCCAGGTCACAGCTGGAGAGTGGGTCCTGGGCAGTGGCACCCTGGACAGTGTCACCCTGGACAGTGGCACCCTGGACAGTGGCACCCTCCTGCCTTGCTCCCACTCCTCCTGTGCCTTGAGCTCCTCCGCTCTGTCCCTCGAACCAGGGGATTCGTAATCACCTTGGAGACATTCAAAAGTTCATTAGGAGTGCATGGCTAATTTTTTATTGGGTTCTCCACCTCATTAGACAGAGAGGGCAATTCCTGAAATAAGAAAGCCAGGCTGTTATTAATAGGGCTCATTAGGCAGAAGAGATCAGATCTAATGGTGGCTGCCCTGTGACACCCAGAGTGTCTCTCACATTATCCAGACCTCACATGGAAGGAAATCACAATTAAAACTCTCAGACACTCAGCTCTCTTTGCTGGTGCTTCCCAAAGTTTGTGCCATGAAAAGCCAGGGATATCTTGCTGTGACCTGCAGTTGGAGCTCATTCCAATTTATTGCAGAAAATACCAGATTGCTATGAGCTTTAACCAAAAATCATTTCCCTTTCACCACACTGAGTCTTTCATCAGCACCACTGGTTTGTTTTTTTCCTCTGTTTTTAATCCAGTTTGCTTTCTGTCATTCCTACAGATCCATTAGCCAGTGGAAAGACTCCATAAAAAAATAATCAACAAAAGGTTACTGTGCATTATAGGGCATTATTATGAAAGCTGTCAATTCACATTGAGAAAAAGAGATTATTTTCTACACTTATAATTAAGTTTTAATGCTCACTGACTGATACTCCCTGCACAAATTAGGATCAAAAGAGGCTGTGTGCTTGAAAATCAGATTCTCATTCGGAGGACAGAATGAATCCAAAATAACAGAGGAACTTCGGAAGGGCTCCATATGAACTATTTGAAAAGTCACACTGGAGAGCTCCTTCCTTGCCAAATAATTTGATTTCTAGAACTAAATATCTGGGAATAAAGCCCGTTACTGTTTTATTTCAATTTTTGGTTACAATAAACTTAAAATATTTTCCTCTTTATGACATATTGTACATATTATATTGTACTTAAAAAACGTATTAAAAAGATCTGTGTTGAGTACATTTGCTTTACAAAAGCCTGAGCTGTGTTTCCTCCCTAACACTGTTCTCACCAACATTTTGGAATAAACCTTGAAACCTGTGAACATGAAATTAAATTCCTCCCTAAGCCAGGTTTACAGAGGTGTGGATTAAGTTGGGCTTTGCCAGATCTCAGTGGATGCTTCACTTTTGTAAAACAAAGTAGTTTCCAGTTAGGGAAATGCCATGATTTAACTTCAGGCACTGGAAACAGCATTTAGGCTTCGAAATGTGTGACATTCAGTGGTTTTATGCTCAATGGTGGCAAATTTTGCCCACCTGCCTACAAAAAATTCTCTTCAGAGGAAAAAAACTGTGGCCATTCTATGGCCATTACAACATTTTTACGGAACAAGTTTCTCACAAACATATTGATACTAAACCCAAATTATTCTCAGATGTCTTCTGCAAAAAATACCTGGTGCATGAATACAGCTGCTAGTGTCATCTGCATTTTAGCTGTGAGAAAAATGTTGGAAGTAAGACATCCCAGACACTGCTGAACCCAAAGAAATTATGTTTTACACACTGAAATCTTGTTAATAATAATAGTTCAGGTGGTTGTGTAAAAAAATAAATGAAGGGGGAGAAAGAAAGGTATCAGAACAAGGCTGTAAAAATAACCTCACTGCTGGTATTACCTGGTTAGGTGGAGCTGCTTGACTTTGCGATTTTAATGCTTTTTCAAGATTTTCTTGGGAATCTCAGCCTATCTTGGTCATTTGAATCTTGTTTTCTATTAACCATAGCAATGTATACAGTCAGATCAGCTGATTGATCTCTCACCAGATGACTCACGCTCAGCACTTAAAGCTGGACAAAAATGGCCTGAGACTTTCCATTATTTCACTTTTTTTTTTTTTCTTTGAGACTGATCTCATCTTCTTATTGAAACCATATTCCTGACAACCACAGTAGGATTTGTACCTTACTTTTTAGGAGCTGCTTTTGCCCGTGAACGTTTTCTTCCCCGAGGATTCTCGATGACGCCTTTATGTTGCACGCGCTGTTGGAGGCAGGCATTTTTGGTTTCAGGACACCCTGTGCTTGGATCTCTTTGGCTTTGGAGGTGTCTTTGAAGGGATCTGCCCTGTTGGATGAGCCATCAGTAGCAGCAGCAGTGGTTTTTCTAGAGGCTGCATCTGGAAGGGAGCCAGGGGCTGTTGTGCTGCTGCTCTTCCTGCTTCCCAACAGCATTGGTGTTCCTGTGAAAAACAGAAAAACAATCTCAGATCCTCTAACACAGCTTTTATTTTTTTTTTCCTCAGCCTTCTAATCCACGTAATTTTCATTGGCGTGGCAGGATCCTGAAGCTGTAGGGGCTGAGCAATTCCCTTCACATCAAAACTTTCATGGCAAAGCGTTGTACAAGTTGGAACTTCTGGGTTCAGCTGATTCCTGCTGGGACTTTGCACAGAGCCAGAATGGGGCACTGGAAATGTTTGGGATGGGAGATGCTTCTGAGGCAACCACTCCAGTGGAGAGGGGTTCAAACCCTGATCCCAAAACTTGTTAGGCCTTGGTTTTCATCACAGCCACCACTGAATCCATAACAATGATTTTGATGAGGTTTAAACAATTTCAAATCCTGGAATCCTGGAACACTTCCAGTTGAAATTTATCTTAAAGCCCATCCAGGGCCACCTCCTGCCATGGCAGGGCCACCTTCCACTGTCCCAGGCTGCTCCAACCTGGCCTTGGGCACTGCCAGGGATCCAGGGGCAGCCACAGCTGCTCTGGGCACCCTGTGCCAGGGCTTGCCCACCCTCCCAGGGAACAATTCCTTCTCAAAATCCCATCTATCCCTGCCTCCTGGCAGTGGGAAGCCATTCCTCTTATCCTGTCACTCCAGGCCCTTCTCAAGATTCCTTCATCTTTCTTGTCTCTTTTAAAAGCAGATTTAACACAATCCTTTCTCTGCTGACTCTTTCCCATGTCTTGCTTGAGGACAGAGTGAAGATTAGAAATGTTTTTCTCCTTTGAGCCAATTCATGACAAAGGATGAGATGGCACTGCAGGGATTTAAAGAATTTGTGGATGTGGCACTTGGGGACATGGGATAGTGATGGGCTTGGCAGTGCTGGGGTGATGGTTGGACTCGATGATCATTTAGGTTTTTCCAACCATAATTCTGTGTTTGACCCTTCCTTATCTCAAAGTCACTCACTAAAATCAGATCCTGCGGTGTGAGAAGTTTTCAGTTCACTCTCCCAATCCTTAATCCACTCACAATAGATAAGAAATACTCTTTTCCACAAAATGATTATCTCCTGTGCGTTTTAGTGACCTGACTGGCTCATGTCTCTTTTTGACTCTCCAGTATTTCTGAGGAAATCAGAGGCATTAAGATACAGCATTTACTGGTTTTCCCTTTCCCTGTTGATCAGAGCTTGGAGCAGAGAATCATGGAATTGTTTAGGTTGGCAAAGCTCTCTGAGATCATCAACTCCAACCATAACATCTTGAGCTCCTTTCTGTAACTGCCCATCCAGAGAGAAGGAGTCAGCTCCTCAGGGGATCCTCCAGCGAGGGATCCCTGAAGATCAGCACAAACAGAAAAAAAACCCAAACCTCGTTTTAATTAAATTCATTGAGATGAACCCCATCCAAAGCAACTTCACAGCCTTACAGAAAATCTGGTCAAAGTAAGGAGGTGCATACAGAGCTCCCAAACTCTGGGGTAGCATCAAGCTCTCCTGCTCTCTGACAGAACTTCTTTTTCTCTGTGCTTTTCATACATTGCAAATATTTCCCTTATCTTTTGTCACAACCAAGCTCTTCTCTCAGATGGAAATAATTTTGATGCAAATGCTCTCAAGAAACTGGACAGGCTCAATTCTGTGCATCCCCCCAGAGCTCATGCAAATCCAGGGACCTGTTCCCTCATGCCCTGACCAATCCCATTCCTGCAGTCACACAAAAATGGCACAGAGAGAGGGGGAAGAACACCAGGACAGATTAATGGGGTCATGGACTCAAAGGATGGCTGTGGGAGGAGGCAGGAACAAGCAGTGGGGTAGGAGAAGATGAAGAAAGCAGCAGGTAGCACTGAGTAACTGCAGAGCAGCAGGGGAGGAAGTCCTTCCATCAGGCAGCCAAGAAATCAGATGGATAGAGGGGGAAAAAAAAGGAGGGAAGCTAAGCCACAGGAAGGACCTGAATGGAAAACAGATTATCTCATTAAATCACCTTTTAAATTAAAATAGTTTACTGGCCAGCAGCAAACAGAGAGGAGAAGAAAGAGGAAAGGAGGAAAGAGTTTCTGCTCATCCATGGCAGCATCACAGCGGGAGATCATTTGCCTTCATATCAAGAAATGGTCTGTGCAGCAAATGTGCGCTGTGAAGCCAAACAGCTTCACTGTCAAATTGCTGAAGCCAATGCTGTGTCCCCAGGAGGGACCTTTTGCTGCTGCTGGGCTCCCCAAAATTAGCAGGAGTCATCAGGGGGGTCAAGATGGGCTGTCAGGGAGAGGGGTGGAGAGCAGAGTGAGGGAAGGAGAAGGCTCCAAGTCACATCTCTCCTCTGTAACTCAGAGTATCGATCTGAACACAAGAAAGAAGAGCTGCCTGGAGTATTCACACTCCATTTGCTCCTAACTACCAGACTGGCTCTCCATGGATATTGGCTTCCAAGTGTAAGTACAGCAACCTTCAAGAATGGACAATTAAGCTCCAGGAAATTTCTTACACGTTGAGCAAATGGAGAAACCCTTCCCTTCTCCCTGCACCACTTCCCTGCTAAAATGAACGGCACCAGTGGCATCCTCCCAAGGTCTGGGGATCCCTGTGAAGATGTGGATTGGGAGAGAAGGAAAAAAAATGCATGAACAAAACTAAGAATGGAGCCTAAAATTAGAAAAAGGGGGATGGGTGCTTCTTAGCATTTTATGATAAAAGGTTGCCTTGAGAAAGAATTAAAAACCCCCCACGATTCCTGATTAAATTCAGGAATAAAATCAACACACCCTTCCTGCATGAAGAGTGTCTTCCTTGTGGATCTGGTTCTAATACTCTAACGAAATCTTAAGCCTTATTAGATTCACAGTATGGTGGGGATTTTTTTTTGGTGGTAGTTAATTAAGGCAATAAAAAAGGTGCGTCTTGTTCTTGTCCAACACTGAAGGCAATCAGAATAATAACAGAGTCAATTTGCTAAATTCTTTCTTCCAGCTCCCTCTGGAATTAACCTTTCCCTTCCAAAGGTGCACCCAGGTGCAGCCAATCCCCGGGAAAACAGAGCAAAGCAAACCAGACAGAGGCTCCAAAGATCAACTCCCTCATCCTCAAAGCAGCTCTCAGTTACTTTAATGAACACAGATGCAAATGATATTTAGGAATAGAAAAAAAAACCCCAAGAACAAGGCAAAGGTACTTAAAGGTAAGATCACAGCATTTCCCTCTGCACACCCTGGACCCGTTTTTAATATTCTGTGTGGGGAATTAGGACTGTTACTCTCATTAAGACTATCTGGAGTTGTATATCTAAATCCCTCCACCAACCCAACTTGAAATATATATGCCCCACTGAGAATAGCCAGAATTGCAACTGGATGGCCAGAAATAGATGTTTTTTCTATTATCCCAGCTGAGGAAAAGCTTTAAAACTAATGAACAAAGACATGCAAGTATAATGCTTTGGGAGATATGGGAGAGCAAAACTCAAAGAAACAGCAGAATGACTCCATTACTAAAATTCAGCCAGTGTAGATTGTAGTTGGAGAAGTTCAGCTGCTTATAGAAATGAATTTAAGGAACAAAATCATAATTACGTCTGGAGAAGAGTCATTTTTGCCCTGTGCAACAAAGATGACAACAACTCCATTTTTAAATGATGACTGAGTGAAAACCATATGATATTGGAGGAGTTAAAAATATTCTGTAAAACCAAGGGTAGGTTTTCAAAAGCTTCTTTTTAAAAAAAAAAAAAAATCCTTGATCTTGGAGTAAAATAAGTATATTGTTTAACTGTAAAGTATCTTTTTACATTTCCCCCTCTCTCCCTTCAGGGGGTTTTGCTAACGGGAAGTGACCCTGCATTACAGCAGGTTAAACTTGCCTTTCCTTGAGACACACACAGTCCAGGCAAACATCCCCTGGTCCATTGGTACTGCTTTTCCCCCCCCCATTTCACTTTACAGCAGGATAATTCAGCTTTTCATCCTTGCATATAACACTCTCCCCAGTGTTCCAGCGCAGATTTTTGATGATTTGTGACAAAGTGCTTCTTTGAAACTGGCCAAAGTTCATTTTAGCAGAGGCAGGGCTGCAAAGCCTCCCCGGCCACCAAGTCAGGCCAAGAGGTGGCTGGGGAGGGGACACTCCAGGCTGATTCCCTGTGTGTCCCTGATGAGATCAGATATCAGCTTTCCATTACAGGCCACCTGCTGGGGGGTTTGTTTTAATTTAATAAAAGCCCCACATCCTGAGCTGCTGAGCTCTCCCGGACCTCCGTGCTGGGAGCTGATGCTGCCAATACCCCAAGCAGAGAGGAGCAGGAATTAAAATTACTTAAATATAAGAAACTCCTGCCTCCTTCAAGATTTAGACCCAGTCGTGGAGACCCACACGTGCCTCAAGCAGCCATCCATAATCCCAAGCAAGGCTCCAGTCCCTGCCTGACAAAGACTGATGGCTCAGCCCTTATCATGAATCAAGGGTTGGCACAGCTAAGCCACGCAATCTTAGATATGAGCAAACAGAGCACATCATCTCAACAGCCTGGTAACCCAGAGAAATGGAAACACTGAGAGCCATGACAGCGTTATTAGTTATGCCAGGGTTTGTCAAGGGATGCAAGATAGGACGGAGGATTTATTTTTCAGATCGCTGCCGAGGAAAAGGCGTCACTTGTGATCAGTCAATGAGCTGCAGTCGGCCAGGGGTGCCACAAAATTCACATTTTGACTAAAATTCCTGCTGACCAGAGATGAGACTTTTGTCCCAAACTGCCTCCTGATGCTTCTCAAATGACTCATTTGGAAGAGGCAGCAGGATCAGCTGCTGCTCAGCATTAACATCCATGGAAACTACCTGAATTCCTGGTAATGTAGCTCTGCCCACGCTCCCTGTTCAAAATGTGCTGTTTAACAAGGCCTTGATTCATCTTTCAGTAAAAACCTGGGGCTGGGCCCTGTCCTCAGCTCCATTCCCAGAACTGTCAGGGTCCAAAGTCAAGGTAACTTTGCTGGCTTGGGGAGAGAGGCTTAGCCAGCCCATTCCTCCCAATGAATGTGGTGTTGCAGCTGTATTAATGCTTCTTCCAACAGCCCTGCCTGGTGGGGTAAACCTTAATTATCTCAGCTCTATCAACAACACCTTAAGCTAAGAGTCTAGATTAAAAAATTATCTCTAACAAAAAAGCTGCTCTTTTTCCTAGCTACCTGTTTTGGGTTAATTTGTGTTTGGTTTTGGTGTTTTGTTTTTGGTTGTTTTTTTTTTTACCATGTTGACAGCTGTGGCCACATTTCTCAGAAGGAACAGGCTTTCTTTTGGCAAAAGCTAATATTTGACTGTAGGAAGCTGTAATCATTTAAAACAGAAAGTGTACCTAAGAGCTGTTAGGCTTCAAACCTATAATCAGTCCTAAGTAGGAAAAGCTTCTTAATGTCAAGAAACAGCTTGTTTACAGAAGGCTTTGGGCAAAATTAGTGCAGTGGTTTCAGAGCAAACAATCCCAAACCCAGCTAATCACCGGCCCCTAATAATCAGCCTCTCCATGCTGAAGGCCAATTTATTTTCTCCCAGCACTTTGCAAGCAGTTAATTGACCTTCTCCCTTGGTGTTAAACAAGGGAACACCAATTATTCCAGGGAGGGAATGGGGACACACGCACTGCACCCAGTCTGGCTGCCATGGAGAGCTTTGGTGCAAGAAGGGTTTGCAGTGGCTGCACCAGCAAAATCCTGCAATTGAACAGCCTCCAGTTGGGCCAGGACAGGTTCAGGTTGGGCAGCAGGAAAAATGTCTTTGCTGACAGAGTGACTAACCATAGAAATAGGCTCCCCATGTGGAGTCAGCATCCCTGGAAGTGTTCCAAAAAGTGGTAGATGTGGCGCTTGGTGATAGGGTTTAGTTGACGTGGTGGTGTTGGACTTGGTGATCTTGGACTTTTTCCAACCTTCATGATCCTGTCATTCTGTGAGAAGGAAACGTTCCTGCCTGGCACCTGCAGGACATACCTTGCACTCAGAATCACGAGAGGGCATAATTGGGCAGAATATTTTAGTGGGCAGCTAATAACACACCCACACAATTTGAGGTGACTGCTCGCACCACTGATCTCCCAGTATCCAGCTTGCTCAACTGCAGTGTTTGTATATTTTACTAACATTTTCCCCTTTTCCCTCCTCTGAGCTGGGAGAGGATGAAAGGAAAGAATATTTACTGCTGTACTTTCGAGACATTCCCTGTAACAGCCACAGACCCAAAACCTCCGAGTTAGAAATCCATGTTTGCATTTCCAGGATGTCATGCTAGAAACTACCAGACGCAGTTGTAGTGACTCAAAGAGTAATCTGATGCAGTGTGACTTGGGGAAAAAAAAAAATGTTCAGGATGATTCAGAACATTTAAATGGTGATTTGCAGGGTAAGAAAGGCATGAGCCACTTGGAATTCTCATCATGTCCGAGGCACCTAGTTCAGCTCTTTCTGATAATTTACCGCAGCCTGGCTGAGCCAAGTATTCATTTCACAGACTGCACAAGAGTCGTTCCTGGTTTAAACCAAGTGTGAATTAGGGGAAAATGAGGCTCTTTACTCCAGTGGCATAATGCAGTCACTGAATCCACAGAGCCCATCTCCTTTAATCATTATTTTAATGATTCTGGTATTCCGCCTCTGCTGCTTGCCCGGAGTGCTAACGAGTGACTTGTACCCTCCAGTCTTTCTCTTCAAATTGTCTCACATTCTTACCAGCTCTGACAGCTCAAGATAGAAATGTCACAGAATCACAGAATGGTGGAGGTTGGAAAAGACCATTAGATCATGGAATCCAAAATGGAAAAGAGTGGAAGACTGAAACCCTCAGTTTTCATATGCTGAACTTTAACTGGGATCTTCAGACAACACGATCGTCTTTGGGAAAATCTAATTTATAAGTTTCACTCATAAAAATGTTTCCTGTCTCATTGTTAACAGGGCAGACAGCCCTCTGTCTTCTAGAGAAATAATGATCTTTCTACCCAACAGCTTCATTGCTATGACCATAACAGAAAATTGAGCCTTTAACCTTCAAAAAGCATTTCCTGAAGGAAACTTCAACTCCACTCAAATTATTTTACGATCGTGCCCTTAAACACACAAAACCAAGCACGGCAGAACCCCAAAGGAACAAACAAACCCCAAGAAAATCCAACTACCTGTGGCTGCTTGTTGCCTTAAACCCCAGAGAAATTGATAAAGAACCATTGGTTCCACAGGAGAATTATCTCACCAGGGCCACTGTGACACCACAGCGTTGTCACTGAAAAGCAGCTTTGGCCCACAGAGCCCCGAGCATCGCCCTTCTCCCTGCTGACATTGCCCACAATCTCCAGGGGTAGCCTTGCCTCCAGATGGCAGGACAGAAGGTCACCACATCTGTCTTCTGATTTAATAAACAAATCGTTTAAAGGAGTGGAATATCAAAGAATATCCCTCCTGCTGATCCCTTCCTTCTCCTACACCCTTTGTCCCACCAGATGATGGGGAAGGCAGCAGGCCTTTGAGACACAGAGCAAAGCTGAAGAGCTGGTACTCCAAAAAATATGAAAGGGCCCTTCAGAAAGGAAGAGGCATCTCCTTCCTTCAGCAAATGAATTTAAAAGCTCCAAGATAAAGAGAGGCAACTGCTCTGGCCCATCACACGGGTTGGGGTCTGTCTCAAAGGCTGGCAGCATCTTCCAGAGTCACCTGTAGCAGGATTATCAGTTCCTCACTCGAGTTTTCAACACCTGAGATGATTGAACCCTCATTTTCTGGGGATGCAGCACATGAAGGTCACACCTCAGTGTAACACAGACCCAATGACACAGAATGTCTAGACTAAGGAAAATTGACAGCCTCCTCCATTTTAAATTTATCCCAGATGAAGTGAAACATCAAAGCAGCTCCTTTTAATGGGCTTTTTGGCATGTGGTGCTTTGTTCTTAACAAGTCAGCACCAGCTGCTGTGTCCATAATGCCAAGTCAGTAATGTCCCCAGCCAGATTCCTGGCTGGTGTAAATCAGTGTCAGTCCTCTGCAGGCAGAGATTTCAGTTGGTTGACATCAGCTGAAGATTTGGCTCCTTGTGCTTAGCAGGTGCAAGCTAAAGTAAAATCTCCTGTGCCATATTTCATATTTCTCCTGTCCTCACCACCAGTTCTGCTGCACACATTTGCAGGGTGGAGAGTTAATTAGCATCAGCTGGAGCTGCTCAAGTTTCTATACAATAAATTCCATATTGTCAGGCACTGCTTTCCTCTAATTATATCTTGTTCATGTTGATATATATATTCATATATATTTATATTTACACACATACAAATCTTGCACTCTGGCTTAGTGCATGGTGACTTTCCCATAAACAGAAGATGAGGTGAGAACACCGAATAGGCCACATTTCAAATACTATTTAATTAATGAAAGTAAATATTACTTGTAGCCCTCAGATTTCCTAGTTAGTCCATTCTGAATACTAGGCTGATACATTAGTTTAAAGGTGATCACAAGATTTTCTTGATACATAAATATCTCAAATACCTGGAGCTCTTCAGTGTGAATTTAAAACAAAAATGTATTTTTGCTTTGTAGGGAGCAGCTTATCAAAGTCCTACAGTACCAGCTGTTCTAATTTTACTCCAATATGAGTAGGAATATACATACATGCATCAAAAAATTAAACTAGATCTTGAAACAAATTGAAATCTAGTTATTTACCCCTTAAAAAAACATGCTGCTGACCTCAGCACTTGTTAATAAATACGTTCAAGAAGGAAACAGAAGTCTGTAATCATCTGGGGCCATTCAACACCCAAAGCCCAGATCCCATCTCAGTTTTCCCCACTCACTGCCTTGGGTTGTTTTAATTGAGCAGATTATGCTTTCGAGTCACCTGCCACTCTCTTTGGCAAAAGGTACAAGCAGCCACATTACCGAGTCTCTGATGTGTCTTGTTCACTGCTGTGGCTGTGTCCTTCCCCTCCACTTCATCCCTGAATTCTGGAAAAGGAACATTGGGAGGGCTCCCCTGGACACCCCTGGGCCAGGGCAGCTCCCAGGGGCTCAGGCCCTGCTGTTCATCACAGCCACCCCATTGTGTGTCACCCACCTCTGCTGCTGATTCCAGCACGGATCACGGAATCCTTCGGGCTGCAAAACATCTTTACATTCCTTGGGTCCAACTGTTCCACCAGTGCTGCCAAGGCCACCACTGCCCCATGTCCCCAAGTGCCACACACATGGCTTTTGAATCCCTCCAGAGATGGGGACTCCACCCTGGACAGCTGTGCCAGGGCTAGACATGAAGGAATTTTACCCAATACTCAACGTAAACCTCCCCTGGCCCAGCCTGAGGCTGTTCCCTCTCCTCCTGTCCCTGTTCCCTGGGAGCACAGCCCGACCCCCCCGGCTGTCCCCTCCTGGCAGGGACTTGTGCAGAGCCACAAGGTCCCCCCTGAGCCTCCTTTGCTCCAGGCTCAGCCCCTTTCCCAGCTCCCTTAGGAATTCTCCAGCCCCTTTCCCAGCTCTCTCAGCTTCTCTTGGGGCTCCAGCCTCTTCCCAGCTCCATTCCTTTCCCTGGACACGCTCCAGCCACTCCATGTCTCTCTTGTCCAAGACTGACCCCAGGATCTGAGGTCCCTCAGCAGTGCCCAGCACAGGGATGGTCACTGCTCTGCTCCTATGGCCACACTGTGGCTGATGATTGTCTTATAACCCTGATGTTCCTAATTTTGGGTGGCTTGCATGGGAATGTGATTCATGATTTTCCCCTTTGTCATCTCTTCCCCACTCTCCTTGCACATCTGCACCTCAGCTCAGGGCAGTGGGATCCACCCACCATCCAGTCTGGATTCACTCTCCACCTCAGTTGTTATTCCTTAGTGTCTTTCCACATCAGTTCTGGGTATGACAACAAAACATGAACCAAAGTGTAGAGGTGAGCAGGAAATATTTTGGTTTAGGAAATAGCTGAGATGTGTGAAGGTGCCCAGGCATGAAGAAGTTTACTCTTACCTGAGCTCAAATGGATAAATTTAGATGTTGGCATTCATAATCTTCCCTAGAAAAGTGATGATATTGTTTAATCAAGAGGTCAAATAGAATTTAAAATTGTCCCGTTTTCTTTTTCTCTTCTCTAATACTTCAACCTAAAGCCCAATTGGTAATAGATAGTGAAAGATGGATGGAGAACTAGATATTCATGGGGAATATATTATTCAGTGAAAGGTAGGTGAGAAATTAAGATTAAAAATGTTCCTGTCTTCAGCAGAAACAAGACTAATCTTTTCATTTCTAACTTACCTCGTATTTATGAGACATCAGCTGCGGACAGGGAAGGAAATTGCAGCATTGCCTGAAAAGCAGTGTTAGCAAGTTCTGACAGCTTGTTAAAAGCTGTGACCAAAGGCAGGGTGATGCACATCCATCACCCCTGACAGGGACCTCGTGGAGCCTGGCCTGGGCTGGCCCTTGGCCATATCTCTGAGGTGGGTGGCTCATGTGGCCCCCAGTGGGACCCTTCACACGTTCCTGCAGCTGCCCAAGGGATGGAAATGTTGGCCACTCACTAAAAATAAACACAATTCTGTCCTACAGCTCTGTCCTGCCATGGTTCAAGTCTGACTTCATGTATAACATGGATTTTCCAGCACTTACAGCTCAGTTTCTTGCCAGATAATGGAAGTAAAGGCCCAAAGCAGTGGAGCCAATAGAAGATACAGTCCACAGTGGGGAAATATATTCCATCCTTGGGATGCTCTAGCATGACCCATGGCTTTGAACTCTGAGTCCCAGAGATTTGGATTACCAAGTGTAATTCTCATCCACGAGCAAAGCCCAAGATTTACATTTCATTAATAATCCTAAAGCATCCTTTTCATATGTGGCACATGGTGGAAATCCATAGCTCTGGAGATTACCTGGCCCAGCCTCCTGCTGAAAGAAAGGCCTTAGATTAGGTTATCCAGGTCCATGTAAAGCCAAGTCTTGAACAGTTGGATTTGGACATGAAATAATGTGAGTAATACAGTAGGTAGAGTCATCATGACTGCAGTGAAGTCACACAAAAGATTAGGAAAAAGAACCTCCAAAGAGGCCATGACTCAAGTGAGCCTATAGGAAACAGCAAACCCAGCCCCAGCACCTGTACAGCAGAGAAGTATTTGTGTGTTCATTCCAACTCAGATCCTAATAAAGCAACCTATACATCCTGGAAACTGCATTTACAGATTTCAGACAGAGAAGTGGAGCCTTGAAAGTAATTTTTCTCTTTTTTTTTTCAGCATAGTGATGTTATTACCACTTGTATTTCTGCTGGCAGGAAGCTCTTGCCTACAGCTGCAAACCAATATAAACTCCAACTTTCTGGGTCATCAGAAATGTAATGGACAAAGTGCTCTCTGCAGTTACCTCATAAGATAACTGTGTTAAAGCACAATCACTGTGGCAAAACTTGTTCACTGTCCCTCCTTTGCTGGTTCTCCCTTCTTTTTAAACACTTCATTTCACAAACATTTCATTGCATAAACATGGAGCAGAGCAAAGCTTAATGGGAAGAGGTTTGAATTAGTAAACAGCAGAGGAAAAAAATATCCAAAATAACTGGGAATCTAGAAAGGGATAAAAGTTCTTCTCCAAAAGGGTTGTCCAGTCCTAGAGGGATTTAAAAGCCCTTTGGATGTGGCACTGGGGGACATGGGTCAGTGGTGGCCTTGGCAGTGCTGGGGGCTGGTTTGACTGGATGACCTTAAAGGTCTTTTCAGACATAAAATGATTCTGTGATTGATAATACCATACCAATACTTCTCCTCCTCACTTCACCCATTCCAGAAGTAAAAAGGACTCAGTTTTTCATTTCTCCCGGGTTAAAATCACACCATTGCCTCTCATTTTAAGGACCAGCATGGATGTCCCATGCACTTTACCAGGTTTCTCCTGATTTGTCCCATTTAATGGTTGATGGCTGTGCACAAGCTCATTACTATTACTTGGGTGATCCTGCTGAGAAAGGCTGTTGTTTTGGAGCATTATTCTGGTTGTTTATACAAATTTCACACAGCAAAGTTGTCATAAGCTGATAAACACCTCCTTCCATGTTACAAAGGGTCTCAGCAAGAGAAATGTATGTCTTTACATTCTACATTATGGCCCACACAAAAGGTGGAAGCAGTTAAAAAGATAACACTTCCCATGTTTATTTACACCTATAGTCTTGTGTACACAAATGGTGGAAGTCCTTTATCACAAACCAGTATTTCTCAGCTCCTTACTTCACTGAGTTCCTCCTTTCAGTAAAACCATGGAACCACAGCAGCCTCCCAATTCACTTTCTAATTATTTCTAGTAAAAGTGGTTCTTCCATGCCACCATGGCATCACTAAGGCCAAGGAAGGCTCGGTTTTAAATCTGGTTTATCACAGAGAAACCTTAGATGGTGTTGAACAAAGCCTTGAATACATAACAGTCTCCATGGAGTGATATTCCCTGATATTTAAAATTAGGATGTATGCAGTGAAATGTTTCATTTGCTGGTGCCATCCCTTTTTATTTCTATCCCAAATCCCTTAGCACTGGTTGGCATCTTCCCTCTCCTGCTCCCCACTGTGCCTTCTCCCCTCCAACACCACACAGCCTGGACGTGGATGCTTAGGAAAACAGAGGAATATTTTATCTCAGGCTCTGTCCCTGCAGGGACAATCCCATTGATTTCAGGCACAGAAAAGGAGGCAGAGAGTGCCAGGAGTTTGCACCTTGCCCAGCCCTCGAGGCAGTGTGAGGCTTCTCATCTTTCTGTTTCCTTCCACTTGCACACTGAGAGGATGAGGCACAAAGGAACCTTAGAAAGTGGCTCATGATCATGCACTGACCCTTAGATCAAAAAGGCCATATAAGAACAGGGTAATTGCAATTAAATGGAGCCCAAGGCTGCAGGATACAGAGGGGATAAGTTTAATCTTTGTGCTTTTGGTAAAAAACAGACTCCACTCATTGATAAATCTTCCCATCCACCTTCTCTTCCTGGAAAGGCAATAAACTCAGCTGTGGTTATCCAAGTGTGCTGGCAAATTCCA
This sequence comes from Pycnonotus jocosus, assembly GCA_013400435.1. Lineage (NCBI taxonomy): Eukaryota > Metazoa > Chordata > Aves > Passeriformes > Pycnonotidae > Pycnonotus > Pycnonotus jocosus. The sequence goes on from VWYP01020859.1 coordinate 40,758, forward strand.
GTGCAGCAGGAACTGCACCACTCTGGGCTGGAAGCAATCCCCGGGGCCCCTCTCCCTCCCCCAGGAGCAACACTGCAAAGAACATTTTATGTCTGTAAAATGCTTGGAAAGGTTGGAAACAAATGTGTTCAAGATTTGCAAACCTTCTACCTGGTTCCATTAGGTATAAAAGCCTGGGCTTATTACTGTAGCCTTCTAAATAAAAGCTGAAAACAAGATCATTTTTAATTGCAAGGAGCACAAAACCAAGCTCGGTGCAGTCATCTCCTTCTTAATTTCACACCTTGAAATTCAGCCCTTATTCAAAGATAAACCTAATTATTTTCAGGGGATAAGCGCTTGCAGGTTGCTGGGGAAATAATAAAAAATACTGCTATAAATGGTTAAAAAAAAAGAGGTTTAATGCAGAAAACACAGTGGGATTTTTCTCTCTCTCAGCTGATGAGCAGCACGCATCACTAGCATGGCAAATATTCATGGCAGTGCTGGAGCTGGAAACCTCTGGGTTGTGCTCTAACTCCCTGAGCCTCTGCAGAAGGAAGGATTGCTGTTATCTGCTCTCACAGAATCACTGTGGTGGGGCTGCTCCAGCGTGAACCTCTGCTCCACCAGCCTGAAGTTTATGGAAATGACTTACCTGCCTCATTGCTTGAATTGGGAATTTGGAGGGAAAACACAGCGTGGTGGCTGCCAGGCTGCTCATCCTCTCCCTTTGCTGCTGCTGCTGCTGCCTCGGGAGGTCCTCTGGGAATGTCCACAAATGCTGCAAGTCCCGAGGCAAAGACACCTTGCAAAGGGTATTTACTACCCAAATGTCCTTCCTTTGTTTTTTCCTTCTTAATTACTTTACTTCCCGTGAAGTCTGCGCTCAGGTGTGGTCTGAGTGGAGCCCCGTTTGCTCCTGGGAGCTTCCTTGGAGCTCTCTCCTCCATGGGCTCTCCATTAGCTATGCCATCTACTCCATCTGCTGTTAATCCGGACAAACTGCACTTCAGGCTCAAGGACAACGTGGATCTGTACATTTTTTGGCATTTCACTCGAGGTTGGTCAATGCACACGTTGAGTGACTTGTCTAAATAATAGATGGTGCTGGGACACTGCTGAGACACCTGGAGCTGGACACGGGAGATGAAGGAAGGTGGCATTTTCTCCCTCCCATCTCTGCTTTGGAGACCCATGCCATCCTCCTTGATTCCAGGATCAAAAAGATGCTTTGGAGGTTCTTCACCTAATCTTGAGCAGGACTTGGAAAGCTTTAAAGGAGGTTGGTTTGTGTGGGCTGGGGGAGGCCAGCGCTTGAGGACAGCAGGGACTTTGCTGGATGTGGGGGACGTGGCGTTGGGCTCTTGGCCAGCCCCAGGGCCACGTGCCAGGTCTCCAGAGCCCACAGGGACACGCCTGGCTGTGACAGTGATGGAGGCAAAGCCTCTCTGCTGGCTTGGACGCTGGTTTGGACGCTGGTTTAATGGCTGAGAGTCCGATGGTGACATGGTGTTGTCTTCTAAGAATGCCTGAATCTCTACTCGGCTGGGAAGCACCAGAAATGTTCTGCTGACAATGGCTGACCCGTGGTGAGGCAACGATGGCTTCGTGTGACAGGCTCTGGGCTGAAGGATCAGAGCCTGCATAGGCAGAGAGGGTTGGTTTCCTCTGGATTTATCTTCATCAATCTCTGCAATGATTACTGGTGAAATCAATCTTTGCAGAGATTCCTGCAAATGAAAACATTCCCAGTTATCACCATATTCCATTATCCTGTGTGCAACTCACCCATCATCTATCACAGCAGACAGTTTTGTTCAAGACCTCTTGTTAACTTTCTATTCATAATAACTTTTTTGTCACTTAAAAATTCACGCTCTTGAAATCAGCTCTGAATTGTCTGGGAGGCTTCAATGGAAACTTTATCACTCTGGTGAAGGAAAAAATATCAAAATTTAAAACCTGTATTGTATAGTATTTTGAGTATTTAACTCATCACCATGGATGGGATTGGTGGGTGTTTAAAAACGGACATGGCAAAGACAGTTGCCAGTTTAAGACTATAAACTCCTCTTTCATGATGATCTGCTGGCATTTAAAATGCATTTAAATACATTGTGGATCACTGGCCTGTGACATCACATGCAGCAGAGGACATGTGGGCACCAGAGGCATGACAGCTTTACAACCTCACCAGTTAAAGGCATGAAAAACTCCCAAAAAAAGTGATACAGTTACTCACAAGGGCTCTGGGCACTATTTTAATTAATTAGTTCCCTCTTTCTTGTGATTCCTTGGTGACACCTGCCAACAATGTACAAACACATATGTACAAGATTGATTGACAGTGGCCCAGAGACTGACAGTGGCCCAGATTAATTTTTTCATCCATGACAGGAAACATCCATCTTGATAGACCACAGCTTACTTCCCTCCAGGTGACAAAGGAGGTTCTTTTATGCTCCAGCTCTCTGACAAAGAGTAAACCTGAGTTTAAAGCCTCCTGTTATTATTATCTACCCCACTGGGCACATAAGTCCCATGCAATAAAGCACCTGGTCTAATCTCATTGCTGCTGTAAATTGGCTGATTAGATTGCTCATGCCCTGTGTTCCCAGATCTCTTGATCCTAATAGAAAAAAACCACAAAACCACAAAACCCAAACACAACACTGAATTGGCATGCAGAATCTGGGGATTAGTTTCCTAAAGAAAGCTCATTGTGTGTTCAGGTGCCATCGACTCCTGCTCATTGGGGATTCACCCCAGTCCGAGCTGAGTGTCTCTATCAACTGATAATCAATGCCAGGACTCAACAAGGGCTTCACAAAACACAAAATTGTTCTTCCTCCAGGAGGGCTGTGAGGGTGACAGCACCATGACCTCCCTGGTGCCATGGTCACCCTTCTCTGGGCTTGGGTGACATCACCAGAAGCCCATGGGGAGATGATCTTCAAGGACCCTTCCAACTCAAACCATTCCATGATTCTGAGCTCTTGTGAAACCATCCCTGTGTTCCTCCTCCATGCAGGAAAACATCACCAGAAGCAGTTCCTTTGTATCTCTTGGGAAAGAGCCTCTTGGGAACCCAAATAGGCCGAGGTAGATCAAGAGTTTATTAACGAGGTGAAATGCCAGATAAATTTTATCAGCTCTTTAAACCAGCTGCCTGTGGTTTGGACAATTCAATAATTTCGCAGCCTCAGGGAAAGCATTTTCTCCCTCCTCTGTTTCTTTCATGGTTTGTAACAACATTTGCCTCATATTTTCTTCACTTCATTTACTTCTACCTACAGGTTTAAGACCTTTGCATGCCTTCCAAAACTCTCAACTTCCCCCATATTTCTACAGGGCACCAAAGAAGAATGTTCCTTGAGAGACTTTATTTTGGATGCATCTCTCATGCTCCAGTAGTTAATTTGACATTTATTTCTTTTGTTGAGGACTGCACAGATGGAGACATCCTGCAAGAGTCCAAAGGCGTGTCAGAAACGCTCCTGATTAGCTACAAACTCATGCACCAATGTTTTAAATAATTTACTTTTCCTTTTTTTTTTTTTTCTGTTGAAAGTATGTATTATTTCTTCCTCCCAATCTTTAGCAAAGAAATGGATCTTTATAGTTTGCCCAGCTGATCCTGTAGTCATTGGGAGCTTTCAAGCTTCACTGCCTCTTCTGAAAAAACTCCACACACATACAAAGTAATTGTGGTGAGCTGAAAACCTCAGGCTTTATCCTCAGGACATATCAGGCAGAGTGCACTGATATTTGGGATATTGCTTGATTTAGTCTCGTGAGGGGTTTTTTACAACTTCTTTTCCCCAACAAAACCTGCGATTTTTTCCCCCTCACCAAGAGCACGCAGAATCACAACACTTAACCATCATTTTCTTTGGCTTTTCTGCTGCCTAAGCTAAGCTTAGCTAAACAAAACCGAGTCCAAACATACTGCTCAGCAATCAGTGATTGTTTTTTAAACCCTCCTGCATTCTGCTGACTGCTCCCCAAACAGAATTTATTTATTTTACCTTGGTAGGGCTCGATTTTCCCCACACACCACTCTCCCACAGAAGGCCTGTGCATGTCCTCTGACCATCAGGGCCCCAGCATTTTTGTGTCACCCCTGGAGAAAAGCACAGAGAAAGGATCATTATTGTCAGTGTTCTGGAGGAGACGAGTTAGAAAATGTGCTTTGAAATGGAGTGCAGCAGGAGGGAAAGAGTCCTGGAAATGATCTGATTGTCCTGGGATCTGTTTCTCCCCCTCCACAGGAAAGGCTCTTGAAACACCCCTGGGATCCTATTGCAAGAATTTGGACAGTCCCACACTGTGTCCGGGGGATTTGGACAGTCCCACACTGTGTCCAGGGCTGATCCAAAGCTTCACCATCTCTGCTTTTGATTTCCATGGCTTCAGGCATGACCGTGGAGGGACTGGGGAAGCCAGGAAATGTGGATTTCAACAAACACCCCTTTTGTGCTGTCTGCAGAACGGGGAGCACAGACAGCCCAGCAACGAGCTGGATTTCACTGGCTCTGAGTCACCTTCACATTTAGAGAGCTGCAGCAATTCCAAACCACATCCACAAATTCTATTACATCACAACATTCCCAGTTCAGTGATAGCTGTTCCACCAGCACCTCAACCTCTGCTTTTGTCATGGGTTGTTTTCTGTGAGCATTCTTCTCTCTCTGCAGCTTTTTACATGGAGCTAATTTCCATTTAACACAGCCTGGGCCATTGCACTGATGCATTACGTCTGCTGTCAACTGCTTTGCCAGAAATTACGTTACTTTCTAGTTTGTATTAAGCATCCAAAATTAATTTTCAGAAATTCTCCACTTGGACTGAAATCTCTTGATGTTCCTGGCTGTTGTTTTACAGCAACATGTCACATCTCTGGGAAGACCTTTTGTATTATTTTTCTTCCAGCCAGGCAGGCTGCCACAGGAGAAAATTTTTTTGCTAAGTGGAATTTCAGTTTGTGTGTTACATTATATTAACAAAGGAATATAAATCAGCTCCTCTTTAGGAATTGTTTATTAAACCATGCCCACAACAACAGAATTCATTTCCTTGGGCAGAGGGGAAGAGGAGGAAGATATGAGATCTATCTCTCAGGAAATCTTTAGTCCTACCACATTTAGAAGGTGTTTGATGAGCTTTTTGTTTTAATAAGGTACTCTGAAATATGCTTTAACACTTCCCTAGCATAACTCCAAGATGCCAATGCCACCGTGTACACCCACAGCTGGCATGAAGGAAGAGGTTTGTTTTTGTCATTGAGCTACAGGGAGTCCAGAGCCACAGAGCAAACAGCTGGACTCATTAGCCACAGTGTGGGAAAAACCCAGAATCCAGAAAACAGCCAGAGCAGAGGGCCCACTCCATGGTTTTTGGCAAAGGAATAATGCTGTGCTGCAGTCAGTGTAAGGGCAGGAACCTGGTCTAGCACTGGAAACTGCTGGCACCAAACACGGGCGAGATGCCCTTGGAGCCAGCTCCTCACCCTGTCATGGTGCACGGTGAGGAGAACAGGATCAAAACACAACATCCTCCCCTGCTGCTGGGGAAGCCTCATGGAAATGTTATTTTCAGTGTATCAGTGCTGTGGTGAATTACATGTGGGCACCTTCATGGTGAAGAGCAGCCATGTGTGCTCTCACTGTTTGTTTTTTTAAACAACTAAATAGGGAATAACCTGCAAAGAGAGGTAAAGAAGAAATTCTTGGATTGAGTAAGACATTAATAGTGATTAAAAACCCTTATGTAATTAAGACAGCAACATCCTCTAAGTTATCAATATTTTCCTGAAATGCTTTGCAGTAAGAATCCCACAATTGTCTCAGATCAAGGATGAAACTACAATAGGAGATCATCAACTCCTGAACGTCAGCTGGTGCACAAGGAAATCCAGAGGTAGGCCAGGGATAAATCAGATCCAACAGGCTCATCTTCCGTGAATTTCACTCAAATGCATTTCCAGCACCAGAGAAACATTGAGGACTACAGGGTTAAAGAAGAACAAGTTGTCAAAGCCCACACTGCAGATTGCACATAACAGGTAAATTATTCTTCTCCAAGTAACCTCCTGTGATTAGCAATAATCTGTGGGTAGAACCTTCCAACATCCTATAGATTCCTTGGAACAGATTGGTAATTTCTTGTCTGTTTAACTTTTAAAAGTAGCTGTTTCTGGAGCAGGAAGGGCAGGAAGAATTGAGGTGAAAAGAAGAGGAAATATTTCTTTTCTTAGCTATATCATCCACAGTGGAGTTTTGCATTGTCTTTTGTACCCTATCCCACGTGCAAGGACATTCTCATATTGCTATAGGAATCCTACAGCTGGAAAACACTCAAACTTTTGGCAAGTCATTGAATGTATTTGCTGAGACAGATTAAATGGCATTGGTGGCAGAAGCACTGGCATTTATCATGGTATTATTAAATCTATCATTGGAAGCTTCACATTTGTTAATTCATGTTAAGAGAACAAGCGAAAAAAAAAACCCAAAACCTTTAAGAAGAGCTTGAATCTGTGTTTGCAATGAAGGCACTACAGGGAGCACAAGGTTTAGCTGAGCTGTGTCACACACCGAGCATTTAAATCCTCACTGCTGACAAAACACATCACCCTGGAACCCTTGTTACACAACAAAATGCAAAGTTCAGTTTTTCCCCGGTGCGAAAGCATGAAAGAAATGGCATTTCAAATACTTTCTGTCTCTGTGGGGAGCAGGAGAAACTTTATTTCTCTCCAAGCTGAAATCCTGAGGATTCGTTTAACCTCCCCAGGCCTCCCTTCCCACCACAGTCCACCTCTCTGCCTTAAAAATGGGAGATCCATGAGGAACAGAGAAACAACTGCTGGCACATGACCTCTGTCCTGTGACATCTTCACTCTTTATAATTTTTCTCCCCTCACAAATCCGTGTTTGTCGAACCCAAAGCTGCGCTCCTTGGCAAGGCCCCTGCACACCCGGCTGCAGCCTGGGCTTTTCCTCGTTATGGAGAGCAGCTGGAACTGATTCCCCCCCTGTCTCCAGTGCCTGGATCCTGCCTGGGGCCAACTGGAAGGAAATCAGCTCGGATAATGGTTCAGGAAAGATGTGCTGGGAGATCAGCTGCTGAAGGCCAGCCCCATGGCAAAGGTGAGGGCGCTGCTGAGGAACCACAGCCCGGGAATGTTTGGCAGGCCCAGCACAGCCCCACACGGAGCCAGCTCAGGTTTTGTGCAAAACTTGGGAATTTTTCCCTGGTAAAAACCATGGAAAGTGCTGGTTTCCCAGTGGTTCAGGTCTTTGCCAGGCTGGGGGACAATGTTTGATGACAAACCAGCTGTGAGAAGGACATGGAGGGGCTGGAGTGTGGCCAGGAAGGGAATGGAGCTGGGAAGGGGCTGGAGAATTCCTGAGGGAGCTGGGAAAGGGGTTCAGCCTGGAGAAAATCGGTATTAGGAGGAATTTCTGGCTCTGCCAGGAGGGGACAGCCGGGGGGGTCGGGCTGTGCTCCCAGGGAACAGGGACAGGAGGAGAGGGAACGGCCCCAGGCTGGGCCAGGGGAGGTTTAGTTTGGATATTTGGGAAAATTCCTGCACCAAATGGGTTTTCAAGAATTGAAGCAACAGCATCACCCTCCCTGGAAGCGTTCAGAAATCTTGTGGATGTGGCACTTGGAGATGTGGGTTAAGGGTCACGTTGGCCGTGCAGGGAGAATGTTTGGACTCGATGATTTTAGAGAGCTTTTCCAACTTCAAGCACTCTGTGATTGACACCCAGAGTGACACCAGGCAGAGCTGGAATGACTTTAGACCACTGGCCCTGGCCTCATCCCCAGTTTTTGTCAGGAAAGTTGCATATTTTAGTCACTTACTGTTCACACGCTGACAAATCTCAAACGTGTGTCAGCGCTTCTGGTCTCCCTTGTCCTGCTCCAAGCCTTGCTTGCTCTGCACTGACCATGTCCCCTGTCCCCTCTGAGCCACCAGCATCATGTCACAATGAACTCCTCTGGAGCCTCCAGGAACTTCCAGAGCTTCCCTGAAAACACCTCAAACACTCACACTGCTATGGAAAGAGGAAATTTTTTCCACTTAAAAAAAAATTACTTTTTTTTTGATCTTAGCTCAACATCCATGAGACTGGTGAGGGGAGTTGGGCTCCCACCCATGTCCATGGCAGCAGGATCTCTAGAGCACTCAAAAATTCCCCAAATTTCCTCAATTTCTCCATTTAGCACCTGGGAGCTGAAGGACAGGGATGGCTTAGCTGCAGGATTGGGTATCAGAGCAATCACTCTGTGAACACAGTGTCTCACTTAAACATTTTTTTAAAGGCCTTTTCTCCCTTCTGTGTATTATTCTTACTGGAGGAAGTAATTTATACTCTGTTTAAAACATTAGAACTGTTTCAATTTCCTCGTGGCTTTTTTAAAATTCAAATACCTGCAGAAGCCTCGAGGAAAAAGAAGTGTCATCATTAAAGATTCCTCAGCTCAGTAAGGGCTGGGAGAGATCATCATTTGCTCCTTCAGATCTGACATGAGTCATCCAAAAAAACCATCCGGACATTACGGATACATCGGAGATGAAAGCCAAGCTGGAACGAAGAGCGGAACCAAACCCATGTCTTCTGGTCTTCTTCATGTGTCATAAAGAAAGGATAGCATAAAACTGCAGAGCCTGGTGTCATCCAAAAGAAAGCTGAGCAGCGGAGCTAAAGTTCACATTCCCGGTATGAGAAGCAGAGAAATGAATGCTGAAAATTCCACCTTTCATCAGAGTCCTTGCCGATGTCAAATTGATTCATAGGGAATTTACCAAAAAAATGTTGTGGTGAGTTGCTAGTGGAGAGAGTGCTGCATCTCCAGAAAGCCTTGGCACAGGCACATGGAATGATTTGGGTTGGAAGGGCAGGGACACCTTCCACTATCCCAGGCTGCTCCAAGCCCCAATGTCCAACCTGGTCTTGGACACTTCCAGGGATCCAGGGGCAGCCACAGCTTCTCTTGTTGTCCTTCACAGACATTCTCCTGAGCCTCCAGAAGTGATGTTAAATTCATGCACCAGGGGAGGGTTTACACTGATAATCTCTGCAGGATTTGACATTTGGCAACCTTGGTGTGAGGCCGGGCAGGAATTTTCACCAGGATGTTTAAGGAGAACAGGGTGCCATCCTGAGAGCTCAAACACACCTAAAAACCACATGGGATGTGCTCATCGAGAGAGAGTGACAGAGGGACAGTCCCTCAGTCCTCTTAGAGCATCTTTGCTGAACTTACAAAAGTCACCTGCACATCCTTACAACAGGGGTCAAACAGCAATGTGGGCTCAAAGCAGGGGAAAGCAGCTCCAGCTCTTTCTTTGAAACCTTTCTTGTCATGGAAAAAAGCCAAACCAACACAAACAGGCACTTTGCCACAAAAGAAAGCACTTCAACACAGTGGCACAAAATGATGGTGTTTTAAGGCAGCTTTGTGTGGAAGGCTTTCAAATCAGAGCGAGCCTAACAGCCTGAAATCATTTCAGCCTGAACAGGATTCATTGTGTAAACAAAATAGAAGAGTTTGTTTTGTGTTGGTGTTTTTAGTTTTTTTGGTGGTTTTTTTTTTTTTAAGATGTCAGGAGGGATTTTCTTCTGTGACAAGTGAGATTTGATAAGTGAATTATCTCTCCCTGCTTGCACACCTTGGAGCTTTGCTGGCTGCCTGCAGAGATGATTACAGGATCCACCAAGGAAGGGACAAATGAGTCCTGGTCTGCTATCAAAAAGCCACAAGTCATACATGTCTCATTATCTGTGCCATTAGAAGCAAGGTGCTCATCAGGGGGCTAGAAAGAGCACAGGAATTAGATTTTCAACCCCATGCATAACTGAAAAAAAAAATAGTGTTTTCATTATGCATTGCTGTTATTCTTTATCTCCAATTAATAATATAAGGAGAGGGATCACCCCCAGCACATCCATCACACAGGCAAAATTAAGAAAATCCTTCACTTTCTCCCTTTTCCCTTTCTCCTCAAGGTTTTCTTTCTTTTTCCCTTTTATTTATTTTTTTTTTTAATTTTCAGTAATGTTAGGCAATCCAATATTATCCACACATCTCACCACGATTCTGGGTCACAGATACATTTCTATAATTTGGACACGTTTTTCTAAGAGGATTTGGCAAAGGAGTGAAAGATTGTGCGTGAACAACTTAAAAACAAATAAACAAACAAACAAACAAGCCACCACCAAATTCACCCTGAGAAAAGGAATCCTCTTTAGGAAATCCCAGGAAATTCTGATCCCTGTATGAGATGCTCACACCAATGGAGGTGACACCTTTGGTTTCATGCCAAAGTTCCTGTCTGGTGCCCATTTTATTCTTTTGGGAAACTGCTGATATTTCTTTCACCAAACCCTCCAATGGGGTCAGGAATCCCAGGGAGGGGTTGTGCCCTGGAGGTGAAGTTTGGGACCATGTGGGAACAGGAAGATCAGTGGGAATCAGCTGGAGATGAAAGATTGAAAGGCTCTGAAAGTCCATCCCTCTGGCATGGGAGGCAAGAGAGGGGAAAAACCAAAATCAAGGCACTCACTGGAGGCTGTTTTATGTAAGAAATTTGTAGCACTGACTTTTGGGTTAGACCAACCTGAATAAATCTATTCAACGTTTCAATATGAACATTGGATGTGACAGAAGTTTGTACAGAAAATAAAGTAACCAGGAGACAGAAACAAAGAAAGGAGGCGAGTCCAGGCAACATCAGCACCTACATTTTTCAAATTTCAAGGAATTCTGAAGACAATTCCTGGTTCAGAGCCTTGCACTGAGATTCTTTCATACTTATTGTCACATTGTTTGGTTTATTGATCGTTAAGCACCCAATATCCTCTCAAAATAAAGATGTAATTAACAGAAACATTCCGCAAAGAGCTGATGGAAGGTTTCCTTCGCCCCTCTCAGAGTCCCCTTCCCAACCTGGCATTAAAACCACCCCGTTTTAGAGACCACATCCATTTCTGGAAGTCCAGGAATGCTTGAGACAGCCAGAAAATTCTGAAGTGACTGTAAACATGACAAACACAATGCATAAGCAAACAAAGGCAAAGCAGTTTTGCAGCCAAAAAATTTCCTATTTATGAAGAGTGATTTTAGTGTTATTATGAGTATTTATGTAAAGGTCATAACACGCACAGAATTTGATGGCACAAACGGATTCTGTAAATAAAAATTCCGCCTGTGCTGCTCAGAACTGGTAGCAATTACAAAATGTACACGTTTGCCCAGAGCTGCTTGTGCATAATAAGAGCTCGAGGTTTTTGCGTGGCCTCCCGATTCAATATTTCTTATATTTACCTGCTTTTGAAAGAGAAGAAACTCCGAGAGAACAAGTGCACTGCCTGTTATGCATTTCATGACTCAATATATATCCTGCTGCAGGGAGGTTTTTGAGATGCTTTGGCTTAACAATGGTATTTATTGATTTTTATTTTTTTTTCTCCTTTTAATACTCTTAATACAGCGGTAACTCCAGAAGATGATGTGTGCCGTGGGTACAGATGTTTTTGTGGAGGTATCAAAGGAGTGATTCCAGCCCACATCTCCATCACTCCCATTTTGTTTCCAAAACAAAGAAATGGGATGTTCAGGAGCCAAATTCGACACGGAACGATTTGTACAACAAAACGAAACTTGCTGGAGCTCCAGCCATGCCAGATTGAATACAGACTTTTCATGTTACTTTTGTACAATAGAAGCATTCATTTTTTTCTCGTGTAATACTTGGGATTATTCTTTCTTTCTGGGAAGTCTTTCACATTAACTGCTGTGATTACAGCCATCACAAACTGCTTGATAATAGGGGATGCAGAAGGCTAAAACCAAGATAAAAAAAAATCAGCTTTCACAGGATAAAAACACAATAGCTAAGATTTAAATAACTATGAGGCCTCAAAAGTTCAGTTTCTGAGTTGCTGGTGTGATCACAAATAGTTTTGTTTTGCATAAATTAAGACTATTTTGCAGCTCCCTCTAATTTATTTCAGTTGCCATGGACTTGCCCCAATTCTAAATCTAACAGCTGAACTTTGCAGTTATTCCACCACATAAAACTTTTCAGTTGGTGAATTATTACCTGAATTTGCCTTTGGAAGGGAAAGTAGAAAACCAAATCTCTATTCATAACGTGATCTTACTATGCATCCATGCTCTGTTCAGTCTTGAAATTACCCTTTTGGATTGATTGCAACAGGTGGAGAAACACAAAAAGAGATTAAATAATAGAGATTAAACCAAAAATGTTGTTATATGACCATAAAACAGGGCATGGGGGCTGTTGGTTTTATAATCAGATTCAGCAGAAAAGAATTGGCCATTGCCTTTTCTCTTTTCTTTTTTAATCACTCAGGCTTTCAGCTCTGAAATGGTGCAGAAAAGTCTGGAATCGAGGATCAAATGCCCTCAAACCCATAACCCCTGGCAGCTTTTTGGGATGAAATGTGGAGCTCTCTCCAGCTTTCTTTTGGCTGTGTGTGTCACCTGGATGGGAAGGAGCAGGGCTGGGGCTGTCAGCACCCAGCCTAGACAGCCCTGGCTGCTTTTCCAAGAAGGAATCAGCTGCTGCCTAGCAACCACCCAAACCTGGTGGCTGTTTGTGTATTCCAGTTCTTGTGCAAAACTCAGCTCAGATCCCAAATTGTTGCATTCAACAATAATTGCATTCAACATCAGAGCTGCAACAGATGGATCAGAAAGCACATTTTCCTTTAATTCCTCATTCTCCAAGGTTGTGTTTGTAAAATACACACACACACCCCGCAATAAATTCAATTCCAGGCCAATCAGAAATATATTTCAATATGTGAATGGTTATTTTTCATAATAGTTCTCCTTTAAGAGCTACTTCCATGAATAAAGTCATTAATATACCTTTATATTTTAATGATGATGTCACTAAGAGTGATATAGGAACAAACTTAAAGGGCCACTTTCTCTTGGGCACGACACAAATTTCTCTGCAAAGAAGCTGTTCCTGTGGTTTAGAAGTCTTAATTTTTTCCTAATTATTATTTACTGCATGTGAAACAAGTAAGGAGAAAAAAAAACCCCAAACAACAAAAAAACCCGACAACCTTTTGCACCGTGCCCTCTACGTGTCACACAATTTTAGCCAAATTCCAAAAGGAATTTGATTTATGCCCTATCCTTCTTTATGCCCAACCTGGGCCTTTTGAGGTTGTGGCCTCTTTCAAGCAACTTGACAGAAGAGTCAATAGCTGATCTGCCAACAAGCTGACCATGAAAATCAATGGATTTGTGGGAATGAGAGGCTGCCGTGGACAGAAGCTCACCAGGTCATCCCTGTTTGATCTAAGGACACATTTCCCAGTCAGGCAGGACACATCTCTTGTCGTGGGAGCAGGGAGGGGGCACAGGATGGAAGAGGGGAAGGGAAAGGAGACATGGGGAGGAGTTAGGAACAATATCTGGGTCTGGGCTCATGGGCTCTGTCAGCTCTCATGGAATGGCCTCTTGCTTGTCAGCCTGGATTTTCCATTTCACAGTCTTGTTCTCATTCTCTGAAAAAATATGGAAACCTCTTTATAAGATTATGGAAATTGAGGGGCTCAGATGATGCTTTGGGAAGGCTGAGCTGGAACAGAGACTGGACAGAGATGGAGAATAAAGTAGGGATTTATTAAAAGGCCTTTAGGATTTATTAAAAGACCTTGGGCAGGACAAGAGCCTGGCCAGGGCTACACCCAAGGTGGACCCAAAATGGACACAAAATGGACAAACGGTCACCAGGTCTCACACTTTTATCAGTTTTGGTCCATTTGCATATTGGGTTTTAATTGCCCAATTCCGGCTCCAGGTTGTGAAGTCCCATCCTTCTTTTTTTCTCTCTTCAGCCACCCTTGGTTGTGCTCTTGGGCCTGAAATCTTGCCCCAGTTGTCCTTGGTGTGCAGCAGGAAAAGGATTTGTTTTGTGTCCCTGCTGTGTGCAGAGCTGAGTGACCCTGACTGTGAGCTCAGAGCTGCACCCCTGGGTGCACAGAACCTGAAATACAGGAAAGCTCAAACTTAAGGCATCACAGAGAAAATCTAATAATGCCACAGCTGCTTGACCCTGGCAGTGGGGTAACTTGGACATAACCATGTGCAACATCTGTCCTGTTTGAAGTCCCAGAGCAAAGCACTGCTGGAGCAGTCACCCTCCTAAATGTGACAGACTCAGCATCAGATTCCCAGATTTTACTGCAGAGAATGCTTGGAGTAATGCCCTGTGAAGTGATAACTGAGCAGCTCAGAACAACCAAATGCTGAAACAATTCTCTCTCCAAGGCAAATGAGGTGGCTGGGGACGGTTGCCACCAGCACCACTTTGTTTGTCCTGCAGTTGTTCCTTTCCACGACAATCTCTGATCCAGAGCCAAGGCACAAACCATTAAATAACTCAGCTGCACTCTTCCCTCAGCCAAATCCTGGCCCTTCCACATCCAACCTTTCCGCTGGGTGCTTTGGGATGGGAATTGATCCCAGATGTCTCTTCAGGGCCACCAGTTCCAGGACAAACTTTGCTGAATGTGCTTTCAGAAACCTCTAGGGTCACTATTGATATTCCCTGCTCCATCAGCTGCCACCAAACCCCAGGAATGACCTGCAGGATGTGGCTGAGCCTTTTCAGGCTCAGCAAGGAGCACTCTGAGCTCCCAGCCCTGTGCTGGTGGCACCCAGGCTCAGGTGGGACATGGCTGGGCCAGGTTCTGCCCGAAGCTGAGGGCAGCAAAGCTCAGGTGGAATGTTCAGATGCTTTTGGGAAAGCTGCAGCTGGAAACGTGGATTTGAAACTGTCCAGCCAACCCACATGGCTGCAGCCTTCAGGCAAACTGAGTGCACCCTTTTCCCTCCTTTCTACACCCATATCTTCTTTTCATCCTGATTTTCTTGGACCAATAGGCTCAGGTAGATATCTCTATTGGATTGGTTGCAGTCACTTTGGTTAATTTGCAATTTTAGTTTGATGGGGCTTTTTGGTTTGTGTGGTTTTTAGGTTTTGTTTTTGGTTTTTTTTTTTTAAGGATGAGATGTGGTTTTGCCTCTTTTGTTTGCCTTTTTTTGGGTTTGTAATGGACCTTTTTGTACATCCACTCCAAAAAGGTACCTTGGTGGCTCTTATATCCAAAGGGAAGATGGAGAAAAGCCTGGTCCTTGCTACGACAAGTAAAAATGTTGTGCTGGGAGCACTCCAGCAGCTGCTCCACCCTGAGGAACAAAACAGGCCAGTTTTATTTCAAACCCTGCACCGTGGAGCTCAATGACTCTGAATTTTCTCTCCCCAAACACATCCGTGCAGTCTGGATGGTGGGAATGCTAAACAGATGTGGACACACAGGGATTGAATCTAGAGAGCATTGCATTATTCAAGGGAGTTGAGGCAAAAAGGCCAATATTTACAACTGGAGTATTTACTGTAAATTAAATCCAACCAACAGCAGCCAACTGGAGAGATAAACATTGCAGGGATACCTGCAAGGGCATTGGGTTAAAGTTTTGTCCTCTTTAAACAGATTAAAACCCAGGCTTTTAAAATTTTCCCCCCTTGAAAGAGCAAAAAAATTTAAAATACACTTGAAGTATGAGCACTTTTTGGTGCTTAGTGGAATAAAGGTCATCTATGATGTAAAAAATTAAAAATCCCCAAAATTCCAGCAAGTCACTCATTATTTTAAATAAAAAAGGCAAAAATATTTCTCACAACCTAAACTGAAAGCATGATTTTGGAGGATGTGTCTGGTCTATGTCACGTTGATTTAAAACCATCTTATTACTCTAAATGCAGCCCTGCCTTAGTTAGAAGAATGTGGGGATTAACACCTTGGCCAGAAATTTAATGCTGATAGATGTATAAATGTAGATTTATGTACTTCATTCAACAGTTAAGGAAAGTTTATTAACTCAAAATTAGGTGGATTTCTCTAATTTATTACCAACTTTTTATATTTAAATAAAATACTGAAATGAGCACAAGCTGTTTCTGTACCTTGGGTGTACATTGGTGTTTCTGGCTGTGTATTGTGATAATATCAGGATTTTCCCAGGATTTCCAAGGTTGAGAGTGTGGGGGTTTTTATTGAGATTTGGGGGTTTTTAGTGTTTTGGGCTTTTTTTCCTCCAAAGATCAGTTCCATCTTAGTTCTCCATTGCTTTTTAAAAAGCATTAGCTAAATCAAGGTGTTATTGATTTTCTTACAAACGGACAACTAAAAGTTCCACCAGCTCAAAATCTTATTCTTCCCAACCCTCTCCTTTCCTAAGAAAGCCTCCAGTTTCCTGTTATCCATTGGCTGAGCTGGGTTAAGATCTGGTAAATGCTCAACCCAAATTATTATAACTTCACTCTGAGATTCCTGGAAAAAAATTCCTCCTTTTGGGACACAACTCCAAGGCTGGGTCAAGACTACTACAGAAAGAAGCAGGGAGAGGAGCTTATATGGTGAGATGTAATGCTGTAATAAAATCCAATATTTCCCTGAAGGAGGAGTTTGCAATACCTGCACCTAGAGCAGGTTATGATAACAGCCTCTGCTTTGTGGGGAGAAATAAACAGCTTTATGTGCCTGACCTCCAGCACACACAGCCATGAAATCAGAGTGCAATTGGAGTTATTTGCTGCTTTTTAGATATTCATCTCTCTTCCCTGGTGCTGGAAAGGCCTGGCTGAAGGCAGCTTATACTAGATTAGGCTTCCAACACCTTCATGCATTATAGACTCCAAAGACGTTTTTTTTCCCCTGCTCTCAGAAGGTGAAAGTGTTGAGTCATTTCTTTTAAAGACCTGATGGAAGTTATTGCTCATTAAATGAAAGAGCTGCTGCTCCAGGCTGGGCTCAGGGATGGGCTCAGGGATGGGCTCAGGGATGGGCTCAGGGATGCTGCTCCAGGCTGGGCTCAGGGATGCTCTCCCAGGCTGGGCTCATGGATGCTCTCCCAGGCTGGGCTCAGGGATGGGCTCATGGATGCTCTCCCAGGCTGGGCTCAGGGATGGGCTCAGGGATGCTGCTCCAGGCTGGGCTCAGGGATGCTCTGTGTCCAGCTGCAGCCTCCACGTCCCCTCAGGACTCAGCTCCTGGCCTCCCTCTGCTGCTCTGCTCACCCTTCCCTGGTTTAACCGAGCCAGGCCCCAGCAGTTTATCCGAGATCCTAACGGGGATTACCAGGAGCTCATCCTGTGTCAGCCATAATTAGGGTTTCAATCGAGAGTGCCTGGTGGGAAGGGATTGTCATTTGTGGAGCCAGTCCCTTTAATGGAGAAACAACCCCCGTGCTGCAGGAGAGGATAATTTGGCAGTTGCAGTCCCAGTGGCTCAGAGACATAAAATCCAGCCTCATCAATGTGTAAGATTAGAAGTAATTAGCCCCTATACGGTAAAGTCATCGCTTAGGAACTCGGCGCCGTCTGGGGACTTTGTGTAACGATGCCTCGGGGACGAGTAAGATGGGACCTTTGACTTCAGCGATTTGGAAGGGGCTGAGACCTAATTAAATCTGCAAAGATGCTGTAACTGCATTTAAAGGGATTTTTAAATATGAGCCATATTCCCTTTCACTAAACAAACTAGGTGTATTCCACCCTGGAACAGGGAGAGAATTAATCAAGGGACAGCGAGCCAACAGCTGCTGTGCGGCTGCCAAAGAGAAGATGATACAGGATTAGACAGAATGGAAGAACATTTAATAAGAATTGAGGGATAGTTACAAGAATTGAAGAATATTTCACGGGCTTGTTTGAAGGATGAGGTTTTATTCAGCTCTGGTGAAAACCAAGCACATAACCCTCCTTGTAAATCCAAGAGAATGTGGGGGTTTTAAAAGCTGTTTCTCCAAATGTTTAACTTATCACAAACACTGATTCCCTTACATAAATAAAAGCTAATTATCTTGTAAAAAATAATATACAATTCACTTTTTCACTCATTTAAAAAACCCAATTTGTAGCTTTTCAAAGAGAGGTACACAGAGCTATTATATTTCTGCTACTGAGCTCCACACAGCATTCCCATCTTCTTTTTCCTTAAAAAGCTTTGGCACTTTGTACTGGGGAAAGGAAAGATTTTAAGTTCTCTTCTCAGCAATGATTGCCTCATTTATATGATCTATCTTCTCCCAAGGATAAAAGAAAAATCACTATATGATAGTAATATTTTTCTAGCATAACTCAGCCTTCTGCTTTCTGTCAGTGCAGAACTGGATCCCCAAAGCCTGGAAGGTGAGTGCAAAAGTATTTTAAGGGCATGAACTCAGAGTGGGACAACAGAAACATCCTGATGGCAAAGAGAAAAGAGCACTGGGATGACACAGGGAAGTTTAGACATTTCATCATTAAAAAAGATTAATTAAAACAGCATCAAACTCATGAGTAGGCAGGTCAATGCTGAGAGAAATCACCCCTTAGCCAAAAATCTTCAATATTATTTTTCTAAAGTCTTAGAAGCAAATTGATCTTTGCATTTATGATAGTGGTAGGACTATAGTTACTGCTTTGACAAAAGAAACCATTCTTGAGTGAATTTGGGGTTATTTATACTGAAATTATCCATTGTTATTATACTGAAATAATTTTATACTGAAATTATCCATTGCTATTTATATTGAAATTATCCATTGTTTGGGCTGCCTAGAAATCTGTGAACTCAGTAATCTTTATTTGAGCCAAACTTGGTGAAGAAACCTATGAATAAACTATCTCATGGAATATATATAATACATACATACACAGAACATATACAATACATACAGAACTTATAAATACATTATCTCACAGAACACACCAACAGCCTGTGGGACAACTAAAGCATGTCATTAGCATGACCCCAAAAATGATTGACCCAACAAACATCACCCCTTACAAACCAGCCCCCAAGATAAAGACACCTCCCTGGGGATGTGGTTCTGAGTTCATCACACAGAGGTTTTGATCATGGAATGGTTTGGGTTGGAAAGAGCCTAAATCCCATCCCCATTCCACCCCTGCCAGGGCACCTTCCACCATCCCAGGGTGCTCCAAGCCCCAATGTCCAACCTGGCCTTGCGCACCTAATTAATCCCTCCTCATAATCACTGCTAAATGGATTTTTGCTCTCCTGTAATTACAGCATGTACATGGTTTCTCCTCTGGCCCATTTGGGCAGATCCAGCTGTCATTCCTGGGGATATCCATCCCTGAATCCAGCAGCAGCTGTGTGCAAAAGCTCCCTGGGCTCTTTCTTTACAAGAACAGAAAATTAAACCAGTGGCTGTGGTTTCAGTAGAGGAGCTTGATGAGCTTGGTGGCTCCTCAATCACCATGAGAAAAATCAACAGCAATCAAAGTGCTCTGGTATTTCAAACCTTCAGGTGACCTTTCAAGAGGATTTCAGTTTGAAAATACAATATGAGGAAACTCTATGGATCTGGGAATTCATCTTATAGCCAAAGCCTTTGCTAAATGTCTCCTGCTAGGAATAAACAGCAGTGAGGATCAAAGGTAGGGGAGAAAAAACAAAGAAAAAGGTGGGTGGTGACCAGCTGGTGACCTGGGTCAAGCACATATGTAATTATTTGTCTTCAATTCTGGGTATTAGGAATGTCCTTCAGCTTTCAGAAGGAGAGCAATCCCAGTTAGACAGACTGGGAAACACGAGGGGAACACAGGAAACAAAAGAAAAACCCTCAGATGAAAAATAGTCCCACTCTAATGGCACAGGAGAAGGCATTGGAGAGAAGCAAAATAGGGAATTTTACTGGGAAACCCCTGGGGAGTGAGGAGGAGGCTGCAAAGAAAACCTAGCTCCATCCACCCCAGAATAGAACAGCAATTAATGCTTTTAAAGCTGAGAGAGTTTTCATGGATTTTTTTTAATTGGGTTATTTTGGTTGGTTTTTTTTCTCCCCAGCTAAAAGCTGAAGAAAAGTTGGTTATAAAAGCCTCAATATTTCTGGACAGAATGGACAGAGAAAATGTCAGGTAAATTTAAAAAAAAAAAAAAATTGCAAAGAACAGTGAAGACAAGGAAAGCTGCATTTGTTCCTGGAGCTTAAAAATAGCAACTGAAGCAACACAAAATATGTGAGTTTGAACATACAGCACAGAAGTGCTGAGTAATCCAGACTGCTACCTAATTTTAAAAAAGGCATCTTGGTATCACAGGCATTTCAAAATTAGGGTGGGATTAAGATACATCAGAGGATTTTATGAAAAAAAAAAATAAATAAACCCAGAGTAAATTACCTTGAAAAGACTGAAGACCAAGGTGGTAAAGGAGCAGAGCCAGAAATCAAAGAAAATATAAATAAATAAAATTGAGCAGTGCCTCCAACACCTCCCTAAACTCATCCTAAATGAGCAGAAGTACTCCAGGAACTGATATTTTCCAGAATGGCCCAGAAAAGGGAACATTACTGCAAAATACTGACACTAAATAAGTTGGGAGTCATCAGCAAGTCAAAAGAAGAAACAATATGGTAGAGATGCACTAAAATCACAAAATTCAGAAGAAGCATAAGAAGAGGTATGAGGAGATGTGAAGCTCTTGGCTATATTAAAAGAGAGTTTTTCTGCACCAAGTGGAATTAAATCTCGAATCTCAATGACCATTATCAGGATAATGAAGTAACTGATGATCTACAACAAAATCCTACCCTTCCCAGAGAGTAAATTGATCAAATCACACCATTATTTTAGCATGTATAAACTGCAAAAACCCACAACAGAAGGAGTTCAGAGCTGCAGCCCTCCTTGCTGTATTTTTACAGAGGAATTCTCTAAAGGAACAAAACAGGAACAAGTTTCTTTAAGCCAAACCAACATGCACTGGTGTGAGGAGGAAATCTCTGCTCTAAAATAAAAAAAAAATCAAGTTGTTTATTGAAGCACAAAGCAGCACTCTCAAAGCTTTTGCTCATCCCATGTTATAGGAGGATATTTTAGAGGGAAAGGTCAAACTCAAGTTTCACACTCCTTATTGATGCTGGGAAGCAATGACAGATTTATTGTAAAGATTTGGCAGCAGCAGCAGTGAGGTCACTGTGCCCCAATAAAGAGAAAATGTTCATTTACCTCTAACCCCACCCCAGTTCAACCCTTCCTTCCCCAACCCTTTGGCTGGACAAAACATGTATTTACCTTATCAAGCTGGAATTCTGCATCAATATTCAGCTAATTGGAGGTTTGCTGTCATTAATTTAGATAATATACATTCATCTCACACAAATAGCTTCTAGCAGCTTCTTTAATTTAACCTTTCTTCTGGCCTCCTTTTTTCACTGTCACACAACCAGCAATTGAGAGCTCACAAATGACCTCCTGTGCCACAGCGCTGCCATAACAATCCATGGGAGGAATTTCATAAAACAGATTAAATCCTACAGCGTTGGCTTTGATGAATTAGTCGAATTTGTTCCCTGCAGCTGCTCCGAGTTAATCTTTGATTTTTAGCTGAGTGTTGGAAGGAGTAAAGCAGGGACATGTTGTAGTTTTGACACCTTCATGGCTGAAATGGAAATAGAGCCACAGCAGCAAAACCTTTAAAGATTTTTGCTTTTTCTCTCTCTTATCTCACTGCTTAAAACAATATCTGAGGAGGGACTTCCCATGACAAAGTGTTTCTGTATAAATTCTGGGATTATCCTAATTATTCTGTAGTGATTATTCCTCCCTGCCTGGTGTCACATCACGATGAAGCAGAGCTGAGGATCATTTCCTCACAAAGCTTCAAAGGTGGCAAATGATCCCAAGGTAAAAAAATGAGCTCTAGCACAGCAAATCACCCAAAATGTTTTGTTCAACATTAAATTATTATTCACCATTTAAATTAAGGGTTGCAAGGGAAATTCATTCTGAGCCTTTTCCATTTCCCTCATACTCACAATTTGGCTAATGAACCAAGAAAGCAATTAGTGAAACATCTCAATTTATAGCAGGTTGAGGTAATCTTTAGCCAGGGCACAGTTAAAACTCCTGCACTGTGAAAAGGAGACTTTTCATCTGCTGAAGCAGCTCTGGGGAGTTAATGAGCCCTCCTAACACAGAGCACCAGTGATGGCACCATTTGTCATTTCTGGCTGCCCCTGAGTCCCTGGCAGTGTCCAAGGCCAGGTTGGAGGGGCTTGGAGCACCCTGGGACAGTGGAAGGGATTTAAGGTCCCTTCCAACCCAAACCATGGCAGCACAGCAGGGATTTCCACCAGATATGGAATTTTTTGAGGCATTTCTCCCATGAGGCTCAGTCAAACACTTCCACAAAACATCTGGGAGCAGCCCAGCCAAGATTCCACAGAGCTGTGGTGTGCAATTCCCCAGATTTAGAGGGATTTCATTCCTGTGGGAGAGCACTCCCATGGATGATCCTGTGCTGATCCCTCTGTGCCATCCCAGGGGGAAAAGGGGAGAAGCAGAAGGAGGGGAGCACTTCCATGGCGAGTGGAGCCTGCCTGACTCATGCAGAGTTAATTAATGAGCTCCAGAGTAGGACATCATTCAGGAATTGTACATGGACACACTCAGATCACTACAAAGATGCAAGAAATAATTCAATCTACTCGATTATTGAGCTGCAATCAACAGATCACTCCCAAAAGAAACCAGGAGTTGTGAACAGCTGAATGCAAACAACTTTACAGCACAAAAAACAGCCAGGGAATAAGGAAAACAAGGCTGCAGAAGGAGCAGGACACATCACGGAAAATACAGTGGCAATAACAGAACCTAGTGGTGGGCTGCAGCATTTTGCCTAGCAATGATTTGTGCCTGTAAAATTTTCAGGGGACCTGAGTTGACGAGGTAGATTTGTTAAGACTTTATGATAAGACTTTATGATAGATACTCCTATAGCAAGGATTTGGGAATGAGCAATAAACATGGGAAGTTTTTTGGTTTTGTTTGTTTTGTTTTGTTTTTTAAATTCAGTGCATCCATAACCACGACTTGGCTAAAGAAAAAGAGAAATACTTATTTCCAATTCAACCAAAAGCTCCCCCTGAGGCTTGGGCTCAGTGGGAGGCTGGGGGGTAAAATCAGCCTCTCCCTTTTCCTTAGGATAAAAAAGAGAAATGAGAATGAGCTTGACTTTATTTACAGCAATGATAATCTTAGGAGAGGCATGAGATGGGGTAATTGAGTCAGGAATAGGAGTGGAAGTCTCCTGTGACAGCCTGTAATTGTCAGAGCCCCAGTTAAAGGCAGCAGACACGGATTCAATTCATATTTTGAATGCCTGGATCAAACCTGGCCTCCAGACCTCTGGAGAGCTGCTTCTCACAGCAGCTTGGTCCTTTCCCTCTGAGACAGAGAACATTAACCAGAAAACTGCACGGGTAATTCTGCACTTGGTGCTAAAAAATATTTCATTTAGAGCTGCATCAAGATTTCCATCCCCTTAGCAACTGGGAGATTCCTGCTCGGAGCAGCCATGGGGAAGATGGGGCTCGAGGAATGTTCGAGGCAAGCGAGGATTCTGTGGGTGTGAAATTGTTGGCAATTATGTCTGAGTGCTGGCTGCACATGTTTTTTTGCTGAATGTGTTCAGATTTGCTGGAGGAATTGGCCTGAAGTATTTACTGCATTCTGGGAGGCCTGATTAAAATAAACTGTGCTCAAGACACTTGTACTGCACAGAGACTCTGGAGTCCAGGGAGAGCTCTGGACATGTCAGACACCAAAACAACAACAAATTAAAGAAAGGAATTGGCTCAGGAAATATCACTGCTAGTTCCTGAGAACAAGCTAAAATGCACTTGCTACCTGAGGAGCACAAAGGGAAGGAGAAAGAACACGAGAAGCAATAAAGTGGAATTTGGATGTGGTGGAGCAGCTCGCTGCAGATCCACACAGGAAATGAGCACAAGTGATTAATTAAACCATTCCATGGTGTCCTGCCATTCCCATCAGATTGGAAGGCTTGGAAAGGCAGTCCTGGGATGAAAGAAAATGCCCCTTCCTCACTTTTCCCTCAGCTGCCAGAGCCAGGGCAGGGCTCCCTTTACTGGAAATGCAGCAGCAGCGCAGCTTTTGGGTTGGAGAGGACCTTCAAGGCCTTGCAGCTCAAAGCTCAGGTTTCCCCTCTCTGGATCTCTCTGGCCTTTCTGGTGGAAGGAGTCACCCAAACAGCTCTTTCACTCTGCACAAGCCCCCAATCCCACAGCCAGCCCTGTTCCCTTGGGGGCTTCCATCAGCCCTCCCAGAGCAGAGCATTTCATCATGGACAGGTCTGTCAGTTTAGGAGGGGGGCTGTTCCCAACCAGGCACTGTGGGAATCACAGAATCCTCAAATGGTTTGGGTTGGAGAGGACCTTCAAGGCCCCCTGATTCCACCTCCTGCCACGGGCAGGGACACCTTCCCCAATCCATTGGCCCAGGAGCTGGGATTCCACCCCTCTGCATCCCCTCCTCCCTGTGCCAACCCCACAGGGCAGAGCAGCAGCAGCAACACCAGTGGGACCCTTCTCACAGCCCCCCAGCGAGCCCTGAGCAGGAGAAAACCCCCTGGTTTCATCCAAGAGGCCTCAGAGCTCCATTTCCAAGCCCTTTTATCTTCCCACCTGCAGGAGAAGAGGACCTGCAGTGGTGTTTGGCTCCTGCATCCTCCTCCCACGAGCAGCAGCCGAGCCAGCCCACGTTTCCCACGGGTGGGAAAAGAAAGGGAGCTCTTTGTGATCACTCAGCTGCTGGGGGAAGCTCTGTGAGGGAGAGGTTTGGCTCTGGGCAGCAGGGCAGTGCACAAATTGCCATCCCCCACGCAGAGGAGTCCAGAGCTCAGGCCAGAATCCTGCTCTGCTGCCCCCACAGAGCATGGGAAAAGAAGATGAAACCTTTTTTAATGATCTCCTGGTGGGTGTGGGCAGCAAGGAGACAGCAGAAGTGTGGCTGTGGCAGGGATGAGTCCCCAGGCCACAGCTGAATGTTGTGTTTAAGGCAAAGCTGCAGCTCTTTGGATGAGGAACAGGTCATTTACCCAAAGATAAAAATACTTCCTTGAGCACAGAAGCATCTTTCTGCTGTCTTACCCATAAACTCCAGATTAATCTGCTGTTCTAAAGTGTTTATAGGTAATATCATGAGAGTTTCCTCTTAAAGAGTTTCATTTTACAGCTGTATTGCCAGCTTGTATTCCAAAATCTCAGCCACGAGTTTCCAGAGATTCTGGGGGATTCTGCAGGATTGATGTGCTCAATTTCTCCTCTCACACTCTACTATCTGCTTTTTTCAGTCATCCTGCACATCTCCAGGAAGATGATTTTCCTTCCTGTCCACCATATCTCTGGCAGAAAAATGCATTTTAGTGAACTAATTAAATAGAGTTGGATTGTACATCAAATATCAGTAATAATATCAGGCACTAACATCCTGGCTGCTGTGAGGACAGGTTGCAATGCACATTGTACCTGTAATACATCACTGGGATGATGATTTGATGCATCTGTGCTGGTAAATCCTCCCTTGGCAGAGTGACCAGACAGCAAAAGACTCTGGAAAATATTTTTGGGAAAGAGGATGCTGGAATGGTGGAGGGAAGGATCCTCCTCCGTGGGCTGTCCTTCTCCTCCCAGCCACAATTCCCTTATGTGAGGCTGTATCCCCAATTTTCTCCTCCTTTTCCAACCCTCCAGAGTATGAGCAGCTCTCCTTTTCTGTATTCAACTTATTAATT
The DNA here is from genome assembly GCA_013400435.1 of Pycnonotus jocosus. NCBI lineage: Eukaryota > Metazoa > Chordata > Aves > Passeriformes > Pycnonotidae > Pycnonotus > Pycnonotus jocosus. Next base: position 66,413 of record VWYP01020859.1, read on the forward strand.
ATTATTAATTAAACTCCTGTTTAATTAAAATCTAGCGTATCCCAGAAAAACCTGAGCTAAACCAGCTTATGTTTTTTAATATGCTTTTTTTCCCCCATCCCAAAGGATTCCTGAGTCCTTCACGAGCTCCAACCACAGAATGATTAAAATTAAAGCTTTTCTTGAGTTCAGTTTTCATTCTGTGAGAGTTAATTTAATTGAGTAGAAGACACATTGATAACTTGCCCTCACTTCCCATTTCTGTGGGATAAAAAGAGGCAGATCTCAGCTAAGGAAAACAACATCCCCTGGGAGGGGAAATTCTTGAGATGCTCAAAATGCAGCACCTGTAGCCAGTGTTTCTTCTCAAGTGCAGAGAAGTAAAAAAGGATATTTTTTGGGGGAAACAAAGTTCACAGAACCCTTTTGGAGAATGCTAAACCTAATTCCTTGTCCATCAAGCTGTGATCTCCCCCAGATCCCAAACACTGAGTTTGCAGTGACCCACTCATCCTCTAATGTCCATAATTCCCCCAAAATAGCCATGAAAAGAAGCAGAAAAGTATTAAGTGTAATAATAAAAATATCAATTGTCCTATAAATTGTCACTGCCCAGCTTCATTTGGGCACTGGGGGATGGAAGCACAAGGCTCCCATCCATCTCCATTAATATTTTCAGCCAAAGGTTAAAGAACAGTAAAACGAACTAAGCTGCCAGAGAAAATACATATTAGCATTTAGATTAACAGTTATTATCTCCATTTCCCATCAGCAGACAACAGCGAAATACGTGATGATGGCTTCAGATATTTTTTTCAGAAAGGTTAAGGGGTCCCTGGATTGGAAGGGCTGGGAAAGACTGGCCTGGGAGATAAATGGCCTGGCCCTGGCATGTGCTGTGCATCCTCAATACATCTGGACTCTGGCTGGAATTAAAATTCATATTGCAGCAGCAATTAAAAGACAGAAGTAGGTCAGGAGCTGTTGTTCAAGGCAGTGTGAAAGAAAGGGAAAAACCCGAAGCAAGAGCGTTTGCCTGCAAGAAAATCCAGCCTTGAGAAAGTCAGGATAAGATAACAATGAGGGGATAAAACAGGGACAGGAGAGTTTGGTGCTTCAGTTCTGGGCTCAGCAGGCAAAGGCTGCTCCCCTGGGCAGCTCTCAGGCTGCACAGTGACATCAACTCTTTCATTTTCCATGGATCAAGTCTTTTATTGTCCATGGGAAGGGCTGTCCGAGAGATCCTGCCACAGTGCCCTCCCTGGTGTCACCCACTGGGACAATGGCCATTGTGGGGACACAACCAGCTCCAGGCGTGGAAAACAGGAATAAACCCACATTGCTCCAATGGCTGCTTGAACAGGGCAGGGATTTGGTGCAGTCACCTGCAGGCTGGCACAGACCCTCCCTGCAGGTGAGAGATTCCTCTGTTTGTGCAGTGCTGCACAATTCCTGCAGGTGAGAGATTCCTCTGTGCAGTGCTGCACAATTCCTGCAGGTGAGGGATTCCTCTGTGCAGTGCTGCACAATTCCTGCAGCTGAGGGATTCCTCTGTGCAGTGCTGCACAATTCCTGCAGGTGAGGGATTTCATGGGCAGCTCAGTTTTAGTCCCTCAGCCACATCAAATTGAGCAAAGTTGCCACCTAATGTTGATTAATCCTTGCTTTCTGTGTAATCTATTCTTAAAGGTGTCCTGTTAACCAAAAGTACACCTAAAAAAAAAAAAAATGTTCTGTAGGAATTTGCACAGGAACTTTGCCTGTTAAAGTTTGATTTTATCCAGAAAGGGAATTTAGAAGTAATTTTAAGTGCTCCAAAGAGCAGCAGTTGGTTTCAGAAGGGGCAGAAGCTCTCCGTGTGTGGCCCTGGGCTCTGCCTTGCCCTGCTTCCCATGGGAATTTCCAAGCCAAGCCCAGCCAGGTCTATCCCCAACCTGCCCAGCTGTTTGTGCTCAGCCTCCCAAATCCATTTTCCATGTTGGCAGCTCCAAGAGGCACGAGGAATCCAGAGCAGGAGAAGCAGAAAGCTAAATCCAGTCAATTCAACCCAAACAGATTGGAAACCCAGTCCCAGAGGTGTCCCAGAGCACCCACAGGAACTGTGGCCAAATTTATCTTCTGCTGCTAAAACATTTCTTTTTTTTCCCATATATTTATCCTACAGACAAAAGGGAAAATGTATCCATATTCTTCTTCTTCCAAAACCATCCAAAGTACTTGTCAACAGCTATTTTTGTCACTGGTTGTTGTGTTTTCTGCACTCTTTTGTCCTCTGCCCCTCATAAATCCTGCCCTGCTGGGCTTTAATCACCAGCAAAGGTTCCTATACCTCATCCCACCACCAGCCATGGGCAGAAAAGGCATTTTTAGTTGGTTACAAGCCTATGCAGGACCATAATATTAATTAATGGTAACACACCATCAACATCTGGGGATACAACACTTGGAGCTGTTGATCCTTTGCAGGGAGGAGAGGAAAGAGAATCAATCCCTTTTCCCAGGGAGTGGTCAGGGTTTATTCCCCACAGGAGCCTGCCCAGCTTGGCCCAGTTGCTCAGTGGATTGCCAGGCTGTTGGAACCCTGGGCACTGAGGATTTTAAACTTTCTGTGCTGACAGGCACTGACCCCCAGGCAAACTCTGCATTGACCTGAGGCCGTGGAAAAGCTTCCAAAATTGAATGACAGAACTGGGATTATGGGAGTGGAGTTTGGATAGAAGTGTGTGATAGCACAGGGTGCAAAACTCAGAGTTTAAGGGTTTAGAATATAGGAATAGATATAAAGCAAGATGGAGGATTTAGGGTATAGGCTGAATCCTTCCTTTTCACCTTCTTCTCCATGGGTTTGGGTGGCATCTTGTAATTTGGTAGAAAAATCCACATTGCGAGCCACGGGTGGTTGGTTATTGGGTTAAAAGTAAAAATAATTTAGGTGTCATCTCATAATTGATCAATTTGTGCTTAAAAGACATTGTAGAGAGATACAGACAGAGCCATTTTCTACTTTGTTAGCTGGAACTCACAGCTTGTGAGACTGTGACAGAGATAAGAATTAATAAACACCTGAGTCTGAACACAAACTGCGTCTCTGGAGCATTTAATCCCGGCTCTGACAGGAGAAAAGAAGATAAAAAACCCACACCAGGTGTGTGACTGAGGTGTTGCAGCATCACCCAATTAACACAGTGATTAATGCACTGCACTGATGGCAATCTGGGACCACACACAGGGGTGGGAGCGTGGCTGTCCTGTGCTCAGCACTCCCAACCCAGCGAGGCAGAGATGTCTCATGAGACAAGAGCAGCGTTGTGTGAGGGAAGAACACCCTGGAAAATGCCCTGGGGGGAGATATTGGGGCTGGGCTGGACCACAAACAGAGCAAGGAACTCATGGAGGACAAGGGAAAACCCTTCATTTTAAAAACATGCATTGCAGTTCTATCTGTCTGTAGCCAGATGTTAAATACAACATGTACACTCACACCACCTCAGCTTTTGCAGTTAAAGATCACAAAATTATGGAATAAATCAGCTTGGAAAGGACCTCCAAATCACAAGATCACAGCATCATTGAGGAAATTATCTCCAAGATCATCAAATCCAACCTTTGGCCAAATACCAACCATGACAATGAGAGACCCAGACAATGACACATCAACAATTACAGAAAACACCCTTTCCATACACAGTTTGCACAAAAAAACACCCCAAACTCAACAATTCTGCATCACAATTTTTGATACCAAACAGGCTGAACCATTCCAGAACACATTTTGGCCAACTTTGAAAACTTTTCAATAAATTTACTTGAACAGCCACCTCTAAAATTCTCAAAATCTAATAAAACCTAAAACTGGTGCTTGACCTGTGCCCAATGCCAGAAGGAGATCCTCAAATAAAAACTGCTGCACGTGTGGTTCGGATTTTTATAGCAATAATTCAATAAAGAACAACAGATGTAAAAAATGCACCTTTAAAATATATAAAGTTCAAATTAACGAGCAACCAGTGCCCGTGGGGTTCTCCAAGGATTAAGAACTCTCCATGGGGAGGGTTCAGGGATTGAAAGGGACTTCCCTGGAGAGAATTGCTGCTCCTGCTGGGACTCTGCATGGAGTTAGAGAAGGGAAATGCTGCCCAGGGCCACTCCAGGCTCCTCCTGGCAGCAGCTGCCACTTTGTCCCTCCAGCCCTTGGCACTGGGGTCATTTTATGGCTTCCAGCTTTCTGCTGCCTGTGAGAGCAATGTAACCTCAGCATCAAACTGCAAATAAATGCTGATAACCCACTAAACCCCGTGTTTAAATATAAACCACCATGGAAGGAAGCTGGTGGAAGAAAATCAGCTCGTTCTTGACCGCTCAATGCAACAAAAAGAAGCCAATAGAGACTCAATGCCAACTTCACTTAAGAATAAGCTTTTAATGCCATCTGAAAACATAATCCAGTGCACTTTTACTTATATTTTTTCTATTTTGCCCCCTTTCTGGGTGCTCAGAAGAGAATTTTCCCCCACAGGAAGCATTTTTCCCAGAGCAGTGACTGCCAAGGGTGCCCTCCACCCCACCACCACTGCTGGCAGCAGCACAAACACGGGGCACCAGAGCAGTTCATGACTATTTATACTTCACAACCCCATCGTGCTGAAAGCTTTTAAGTAATTAGTTTTCCTCATTAACAGATGCTCTGCCTGGGGAAGGGCATGAAGGTGCTCCTAAACCCCATCCTGGATTACAGGGCAGCACCACACGGGCTGGGAGGGCAAAGCTCAGAAATGCTGAGCTGGGCTGGTGGAAAGGGCAACAAACCCACCACATTTATATAAAAATGTGTCGTTCCTGCAAGATCACAGAACATAACAGCAATAAAAAAAAACATTCCCAGGACACTATCACAATTCCCTTGTATTTAAATCAGATGCACAATATTTATTAACATCACTTTTAGGGAGACCCAAATGCACTTTGAGGGATATCAGGAGTTTTTTGGTGCTGAAGTTGCATCCTAGCCTAAAAAAAGAGCAAAGTTTCTACATCCCATGGACCAAGGAGTGGTTTGCAAACACAGGGAACAGGGAGAGCCAATAAACCACGTGGGGTTTGTCCCTTCTGCCTGCCACATCTCATCCATTATCCCATTTTTCTCTTTCACACTTTCAGAGGCAAAACGGACATCAGGTAAAGGCTAATTTAATACTATCACTAATGCATTCAAACACATCACCAAGGGCTGTGTTGCTAAAATTGCACTGCAGAAAAAAAACAAAACAAAACAAACAAAACAACCAAAGTTGTAAAACATTGTTATCTCCTTGGAAAAGCTGGGCCTGGTGCTCCAGCACTCCCTGATGTCTATTGAAAGCACCCGGATTATTTTCCTGAATAAGGATTACTCCCCTGATTAAGGAGGGCAGGATTACATCCATTCTTTGCATTTCTCCTGCTGTTTACAGATCCCTGTTTTCACCTCTTGGTTTTTTGTTGTTTGGTTTTGTTGTTTTTTTTTTTAAACACGGGGCATTTAATTACTGTCAGCACCAGATATCATTGTGCTGGACTTGTACCCCTTCAAAATTTGGCTGGGTTTTGGATGCCAAATAAGAAATGCTTTTGTGATCCGAACAAAGGGAATAAAGCAGAAGCAGCAGAATCTGGAACTATGCAATTAAAAACAAATAAAAAGAGAGGGAACTTGTTATCCACAATCAAGGCTTATTCATGATTCAGCTCACATCCCTGCTCCTACCCATGGCCTCTGCTCTCCAGAGCTGATTGTTTCTGTATCAATTTCTTAACTGTGCCAAGGACTGAGTTACCTGAGAGCTCCTAGGCACTGCTGACAGGATCACTGCTGGAAAATAACAGCACTCAGGCAGTTGGAACAAATATTATGGGTAGGCTTGCTGTTAATGATTAATAAATAAAAATACTTTGATGTTTTTTCACCTTATAAAGAAGGGGTGAGAGTTTCTTGAGTTCACCAGTGCCATGTGCTTTACATATAAAATACATCTCCTTCCTATCCTTAAGAAAAATAAGGATACTTTTCCACTACTTTATGGTAAAATAGAACATTTAATGCAGAGTTATTAATTAAGAACTTAATGCAAGTCTCAGGTCATGTGCTCAACTCAAGGAGAAATGTATCAAACTGAATAAAAAACACCACCACAAGTTAAACTTCCAACAGGGAACCAACTTTTTTTTTTCATGGAAAGCGAAATTCCTTTCAGGTTCTCACATTTGACAGTGAATTACATTAATCTGAGTTTGGGAAAATCATAAAGGCAACATAAATATCCTTAGTTTTAGTAGCGTGCCTTGGGGGGTTGACAACTTAAATACCACCAGATAATTTCAGGCAGCTTGATCATAACTTTAATGCCAGTTCTGTAGGCACTGTTTACATATTTCCCAGACTTAAAAAGAAAGCCTGAAAAGGCAGCAAGGACCTTTCTCTAAGTCACCTCAAACTCAAAAAGGATAATTTTAGACAGAGCGGCACGAAAAAGAGAAAGCAGCTCAGCAAGGACGCTCAGAAACCCCCCCAAAGCTGCCCAAACTCACCCCAAAGCTGCCCAAACTCACCCCAAAGCCGCGATTCCCCGCGGGCAGGGCGGGTCCCGGTGCGGGTCCCGGAGCTCTGCGTGTCCCCGGAGCGCTGCGGTGGCACCGGGGCCGCTCCGCCCGGCATCCCCGGGATGCTCTGCCCGCCGCCGGGGACAGCACAGCCCCGAGCTGCCAGCACATCAATTATTCACCCTCCAGCGCCCGCAGCTGCTGCTGCTGCCCCGGCAGCCACAGCACAACCCTCGCTGGGGGTTTTGTGTCTAAGGAAAAACCGATTTAAAAAAAAATAAGGATGGGAAAAGCTGGGCGCGCCGATGATTTGTGGCCCGGTTGTGCCTCCTCTCAGGTTTAGCTGTTTGTATGGATAACTTCTCTGATTTAAATACTGGTGTTGTCTCCCTCTTCCTGAGTGTTCTAGAGCCAGGTTAAGAGGAAATGTCCAAATATGCTGCCCGCACATATTTCTGTAATGAGCTCCCGGAATTTTCAAATAGCCGACACCTGTTTGCCAAAATGTTCCTGTTCCGAGCATGAGAGGAAGGAAAAAAGGGCAGCAAATTCCTGATTTACTTAAAAATCCACTGCAGTGTTATTTTTGAACTTATGTTTTGAAGGTGATCTTCTTCACTGGGATGTTTTTAATTTTTATTGCAAGTTTTTCTAAATAATCAGATGTAGCACCATTCTTCTCCTCCATGTTTGCCACCTAGAACACATTGATCACTGAATATTATACCAATTTAATAATCATCCTTCTGAAAACTGATCACAAGGCTAATGATGGAACACAGTGAAGGATTTTTAATCATTTACCTGTGTAGTTACATAATGCCTTCATGGGGTAAACAAAGATGGAAATAATTTTCTCTAATACTGCTGAGAGCAGCACTGGAATATCGCATTAATTTTGGTATCCATGTTCTAAATAGAGCTACAGAAAAACACTGCTCAGAAATTATCTGAGCTCACTAAGGAAAATTAAAAAGATGTGATTCAGCCTGGTTTGCTGTCCAAAAGGATACTGAGAGTTAATTTGATTACAGTGCACCAAGGGTTTTTCAAGGAGAAAATACCTCGAAGTACTTCTGAGGTAGAGATTTCGCTGGAGACGGTGATTACCTACTACAAAAATGTCCTGAGCACACCAGTGACCTCTGCATTTCTTAGATACCTTCCTAGAAAATATGCTTTGGCCAAAGAAACAACAAAATCTACACAACTTAAAATGCAGCGAGCAGAAGAGAGAAGCCTTTAAATCCTTTTAGAATTGCATTGTGCTCGTGCTGTTCACTGAATCTCCAGCACCTTCCTATCAGCTGCACGTGGTGATTTTAGCAATCTTTAAATCAAAAATAATAAAAAAAAAAATTGCAACGATTTCAGGATTTCACCCAGAGAACCACGACATTGTAATGCAAATGAGGCTGATGAATGTTTCATGGCAGACTTCAAAATGTTTGCTGCTGAGCCTTTCTAGAGCAGCCCAGGTGGATGCACTTTTCCTCCTACCTTTTTTCTCATTATTCCAGTTAGCATAAGAAAGAAAAACAACTTGGGGCACAAGGACAGGAAATAATTTGATTTTCCTTAAGAATTATAAACAAAGCTTGTTTCTGCCTCTAATATTCTGGCTCCAGACAGGTTTAGACTGAGAAAAACACAACTTTTTTCAGTGTTTGATGTAGATGGGATCGAATGACTTCTAAGACTTTGATCACCAGCTTAAAAACTGCAGCAGGGACAGGAGGGTTTGTGATTATCTGCTGGATCCTGGCACAAACCAGGATCTGCTGTTCCTTCCAGATTGCAGGTGCACTTTTGGAGGTGGTGATTACAGAGATCACCGCTGAGGTCACCCCCTCCTATGGCACACTTGTGACAGCGGCCAAAGGAAAATGGTGTTTGCACCTGAGCCGAATGCTGGCAACGTCCTTTAGGATGAATGCGGTGTGAAAGGAAAGGTCAAGCTGCAAGGAGGAAGATAGCCAGGCAGATATTGGCCAAGGCAGCCCTTTGGAAGCGTTTCCCAGCAGGATGCAGCCAGCCCAAATCCACTCCTTGTTCTGAGTGTTCAATGCTATCTCTGGCTGCAGCTGGCCAGGGCATTAGGCAGGTCCAGATCAGCTCCAGCCCCGCAGCTGGCACGTCCTGCCACCCCTCCAGAGGTGTGCAGGGGGATGGTGAACAGCAAAGAGTGCAGAAGGGAAAGGGGATTGCTGGCTCTTGGTGCTACAAGGGTTTTGTCTGGGAAAAAAAAAATAAAAAATTTGATTGACGGAGTTGTAGCTCCGAGTCGCTGTTCAGACAGAGTCACAGATGCAAGTCAGTGACAAATTATGCTTGACTGTGCTTGAAAGCTGCAGAAATGTTGAGCAGGGAGATGGGGTTCCTATCCATTGCCATCAAAATATCATCTTTTAGTGCTGTTGACAGTTTAATAGCTACTTCTGGATGGTGGAGAGCATTGTGAAGTGCTGCCACTGTATTATTAACCCGGGCTGCAGCTTCCCTGCAAATCAGAGGGAAAATCCACACAAATGGAACTTCTGAAACAGCTTTAGATTGAAGGTGTGCTGCTCACAACAGGACACAGCAGAATCTCTCTCTCTGCATCTCAGGGGGATCCAACAACTCTTTACCCCCAGATTACATCGCCATCTATTTTCTGAGATCACAGAATCATTAATGTTGGAAAAGACTCCAAAGCCATCGAGTCCAACCATTAACCCACCACTAAACCACATCCCAGGGGGAAATTCCATTCCATTTTAAAAATCCCAGATGATGGAATTCTGCTCAAATCAAACATTTAGAATTCCATTTGTTTCCTGGAGGCAGCTGAAATGGGATGTGGATGTGGGGCAGCCACACTGAGCTGCAGGATTTGGTGTGTGAATCTCCACTGCTCAGCAGAAAGTGCAACTGTGCAGAGTTGCATCCATGGCTGGAACTGCCTGAAATCATTCCTGGGATGTACAAAGCCGTGCCACACCTTGGAAATGGTTTGCAGGGCCTCAGTCTGTCACAGCTCAGAGCAGATTTGTGTAATATCACACAGCCTCAGCCCATCCTGTGCCTGGGGAGGGATGGAGATGCTGTGAGCACAGAAAAGGTTTGGGATTCAGGAGATTGGAGTGTGACTGGCTATTGATACCCGTAAATTAGCTATCACTGTAGGATCTGCTTTCTGTCAAGGTGCTGCAGGAAATCACTGAGATGCCTCAGGGAGGGGAGTGAATCAATTCCCTGCTCTGCCCGGGGGCTGACCCTTCCCTGTTGGCTGTTTCCCAGCTTGTCACCTCACTGATTTCCCTTTTCCCCCATTGTTCCTTGGCACCATTGGCAGGGAATGTGTTCCCTGCTGGGACACCTGTCTGGAACTGCCACCTCCCCAAGGTGGCACCTGCCCGAGGTGGCTGAGCTGACTTTGGGATAAAATCTCAGCATTTTCCCTCTGCACTCAGCACTGGTGAGGAGCAGCTTGAATCCTGTCCAGAGCTGGGAGTCCCCCACTCAGGAAAGGAAACTGAGGGGCTGGAGCGTGTCCAGGGGAGGGAACAGAGCTGGGGAAGGGTCTGGAGCCCCAGGAGAGGCTGAGAGAGCTGGGAAAGGGCTCAGCCTGGAGAAAAGGAGGCTCAGGGGGGACCTTGTGGCTCTGCACAAGTCCCTGCCAGGAGGGGACAGCCGGGGGGGTCGGGCTGTGCTCCCAGGGAACAGGGACAGGAGGAGAGGGAACGGCCTCAGGCTGGGCCAGGGGAGCCCCAGGGTGGACACCAGGAGCAATTTCTTCCCAGAAAGGACTGGAAGCAGAGGAACAGGCTGTTCAGGGAGGTGGTGGGATCCCCATCCCTGGAGGTGTCCAAGGAATTCCTGGATGTGGCACTCAGTGCTCCAGGCTGGGGACAAGCTGGGGATTGAGCACAGCTTGGACTGGATGATCTTGGAGGTTTTTTCCACCCCAAATAATCCTGGGATCCTGAGACACCAAATGTGGCTCTTCTGGCCCGTGGCACCAAGAGGGGCAACGCTCCAGGACAAGCCCAGCAAGGCTCCCAGGGAGCAGTGGCAGAACTGCCAAAAAACATTCTGCTGGCACATTATTCCCCATCTGGGGTGGTTTTTTGGTGGTGGTTTTTTTTGGGTTTTTTTTGAAGTCTCAGGAAAACAGAGCGTTACAAAAACGTCAAGCTGTGAGAAGAAAAGTCAAAAGGCAGAAAATTCCAAGTTAATGCTGACTCCTTAATTCACATCATTAACTCAGAGGCACGGCTGAAGTCTGGGCAGCAGCCTGAGCTGAACCCTGGTGGGCTGGGGAACAGGCTGAGGATTGGCACATCCAAGGGAGCACAGATTCCTGTGTGGATGCAGGAGGGGAACTGGGACAGGCTGAGTGAAGGGGCTGGATGCCACTGGAATGGAGAAAAAAAACAAACAAGGGCAATGGAGAGACAGATTTCCTGAAAAATTCGGTGGGGGAAGGGAGGTGAGAGGAGAGAGAAGCTCATCTCAGAGAAGAAAAATATGAAGGACACTGACAAATGAGGGAGCCAAGACATCAATTAAAAGGTGGGCAGGGAAAGGCAGATATTTAAACAGGAAAAATAGGGGATAATTGTGAAAAAGGCAAAAATAAGAGAGGGGAAAGACTTGGATGGGATCTGGGCTGGATCTGGCACAAAGCTGGGGACTGCAGTGAAAGGGAAAGGAGAACAAAGATCCCTCAGAGAGGGAGAAATGCAATTAGGGCTGGGAGAGACTGGAGAAGAAAAATGAAGAGGAAAAAAGGCTCAGGTTTGGTGGACAGAGGAGTCAGGGCGTTTTGGAGTCCCTCCTCTTTGGAGGCAGGGCAGGATTGGAGCTCCCATCCTTCTCTCTCAATCTCACATTGATCGTGCTGGCCGAGCCCTGGCCTTCATCTCTGCTTATTATTCCCAAAAATTCAAATGACACATGAGAAATAGAGACTAAACCAATCATTGGGGCTGCAGATGAAATATCCCAAAGTAAGGAAATTCGAAGAAAACTGAGGAGGGAAGGGTTTTGCAAGGCCTGTGATACAGAAATAAATATATTGCTCTTCTGCTGAAGATCTTAGAGGACTTTGGCTCTTTGAAAAGACACACAGCTGGATACTTACATTTAATTAAATAGTTTTTAAGATAATGACTACGGCAGTTTGGGCATAATTCACGAGTAAAAGCAATCAAGCCCCAAATCCAGAACTGCTTTTATTCAAATATCCAGCATCGGTAACAGCCTCCACGGTTCTCGATGGAATGGGAGCCATAAAACTCCATCCCAGAGTTTACAGTTGCAATAAGAACAGATTTATGGGCAATAAGAAGTGTCTGTGTGCACCTTCTTGTGCCTCTCCTCCATTAGGCTAAAGCTGAGACATCCCCAAAAACGTCTTTAATTAGCTGAGGCACTTCATTTAACCAAACAAGCAGTTGAGAACAAATACCAACCTCTATTCTCCAGCCACCACGTAGAGGAAGCAACCATGATTTGTGCAAGATTAATAAAGTCAGAGGTGATTCTACAACAACCTAATTAAAGCACGACTTGAACCTAAGAGCAAACGGGGTTTTTTGCATCAAGGCAAAGAAAATATGTTAATAAATAGCCCTGGGTTTGTGGAATTCCTCTGTGTTGAGAGGGGGTATGAAGACAATTTGGAAAGGAAGTGGTTTTGCTTGTAAAGACATGCAATAAAAGCATTTGTGGGATTTTTCCCTCGACTAAACCAGAACTTCTCTTCTGTCCCATCATGTGATCCATGCATTAAGGAAGAGCAGTGCAATGATGAGGGAATAACTGAAGTTGAATAATTAAAGTCAGGGGGAAAACCTGACTGGGGGTGCAGTTTGCTGTCTCACATTTCAGATGTTTAACATGAAGTGACTAAATATCTGTATAGAATGTATATTAATAGAAAATTAACTTTTTTTCCCCTCCATAGCAGAACACAGCATTAAAAATACTGAGCACATTCAGCCACACCAAAATCAGAGAGAAAAGCAGAGCCCCAGCATTGTTTTCAACACAAATCAGAGCCCTTCTGGCTGCAGGCCAGTGTTGAATCTCTCAAAAGCTCCTTTTGTCACAGGCAAGGGCTTTCCAGAGATGAATCCCCACCAGGATCCCAAATTCCAAACCCTTTTGCAGCCACAGGATGCCTTGGGTTGGAAATGGCCTGAAAGACCATGGGAGGGACACCTCCCACCAGAGCAGGTTGCTGAAATGTCTTTAACTTCTCATAAACAACGCAAAAATTGGATTTGTGGCAAAAGAAAGGAATGGCATTGCAGCTTTTGCAAAATCACCAAGAAAATGTGGGTGGTGAATGTCTCCCTGATAAACATTCCCACAGCAACAGTGAGAGGAGCTTGTTCCACAATTCTTTTTTTCCCCCACAATGGTTTCTTCTCATCATTATTTATCATCCAGCTGCTTCTCTAAACTTTATTTAGAAGTCCTGTGAAATGGTGCTGTAAAAACCATTATTTTAAGATCCCAAATAGCCATTGGTAACTTCAGACACCTTTTGCAGGAATTTTAAAACCCCAAGCCTTGGTGAAGTGTTTTACTGCAGGTAAGGGTTTCTTTCCCAAATGTCTGCTACAACATCTGAGTGCTTCACTGCAGGTTTTGTTATGGCAGCAGGGATTTTTAGGAAGATCTGTGTTTATCTGGTCTGTATTGCCCAGCCTTATTGGCTCCTCTGTACCTCAGCTCCAGCCACCTCTTAAAGATTCACTTTGTGGCCAATTTGCACCAAGAAAAAGCTTTTGCTTTCTTCCCTCATTTTTTGTTTCTCCCAAGAAAGAGATTAATAAAGGGATGTGCCAAAAAGAAGTGCCTGTAATAGCCTCTTTTTCCCTCAAATATTTATCTCCCAAACATTTTGAATATTTAAACAGAAGCTATTTAATTGCTAATAAACCATTTGGTATTAATTGGGTTCAAGGAGTGGGACAGAGATGGATTCTGTGCCTGGCTGTGCTGTCCATGGGTCCTGACCAGTGGTACTGGGATTGTATCCTCAGTATTGTCTCACCGACACTTTATTCCAGATATTTTAATGGGAATAAAGAGAGGGAGATGAAGATATGATCTCTTAGATAGTTGCAACCATTTCACAGTGCCTTTGCTTCCCAGAACCTGTGTAATCTGGATTTATCACAGAGTGGTTTGGGTTGGAAGGGACCTTAAAGCCCATCTCATTCCAACCCCCCAAGAAGAGTCAGCTCCTACCCCCTTTTATGTCATTTGATGTAAGTTCTGCTGGAGTTACAGCAAATTCTGTGCTTTCCCCTGCACATTTCTAAGGTCTTTCTGAGGCAAGTTTTGCTTTTTAACTGCACACTGCAAAGTGCTCATCTTGATCTTGATTAACCTCTGTCTCGGGCTGTCAGAAATCTCTCTCTGACCCTGCCAAATCCCAAACCTCTTCACAGAGCATTTTTCTGGCTCATTGCTGCAGCAGAATCCCTTCCCTGCTTGCAGCCCTGCTCTTCCCTGTTCCTTCCAACCCAAACCATCCCAGAGAGGCTGATCCCAGCCCTGCTCCCATCCTGGCCCAGCCCTGGCTCCCTGTTTGGAGTTGCATTCCATGCCAGGCTTCACGAACTGCAACAATTCCCCTCTCAGAGTCCCAAAGGAGATCTGAATTTCCTCCCTCAGAGGTCACCTCTGCTGCCACTCCTGCAGAGAATCAGACCCCAAACACCCCAATCATGGAGCAGGAACTGAAATCCTGGGACAGCTCTGGCGATCCTCACAGTGACCTTGTGCTTCCCTCAGCTTCTGTGAGAGTCACCCACGTTTTCCCAGCTTTTCCTTCAGCCCTAAATTCCCTGGCACTGCTCCACTGCAGTCTCTGTTCAGTGCCTGCCCCAGTGAGCTGGGCAGCCTGGCCAGTGCTGCAGGACAGATGGGACTGTGCCTCTCGCTTTGGCAGCCACAGCAAAATGAATAGATCACTTCAGACAGGAGAAATTGGTTGTTTTCTCTTTCACGTTCTCACAGGTTCATTCGGGGCTCGCAGAGGTCAGAAAAAAAACAACCCCATGAGTTGTTGAATGAATGGTGCACATGAATTAATAGCAAACTTTTATAATATCTAAAAACCGGGTCACAGTGTCTATAAAACAGGATCCCCAAGGTTCAGATTCAACCCCTACACACTGGCTCAGGATTTTCCCCCAGCAGGCCTTGAAATCCCAAGGATGGGGATGGCAAAAGCTCCCAGGCAGCCCATCCCACAGCTCCTCCATCCTGGCAAACCCACAGATCCAGCTGGTTTGCTCAGAAATCCTCAGTTTCGCAGCAGGAGAGGCTGCACTGAACTCTAACATAAATCTGTATGATTTTACAAAAAAAGAGAAGAGCTAAACTGTGCTGTTTGCCCACTAGAACTCTGGAATTGCCTAGGCAATGGAATAGCACTGGATCACAACCTTAGGATTACCTGTGCTGCTCAGTTCTCCCTCTACAACTTAAACCCAGAAATGATTGTTCTTTTTTCTAAATAAGATTACGAAAATGCAGGTGCTGCCACGAAGCCTCAGAGCAAGCCCAGGACTCTGCACTGTCCCCTCTGCTCACAATTTCCTGCTGCTGAACTCTTCCTTTGGGTCTGTTTGAGACAGAACCTCCTCAGAGCCATCCTGGGTGCACCCTTGGCCTGAGTGGAGCAGATGTGAGGCACCAACCCCTCACCATCTGTGCTTTTCCATGTAAATCGCTGAGGCTCCCAAGGTTTTGATTGCTTTGCCCTCTGCAGCAACTGGATCTGGTATAAGAGAAATTTCCAGGCACAATAACCTGCCTGACCTGGAACAAGGAGCAACAAGAAGCAATTTCATCGTGTGTCGCGTGCGGGGTTTCACATCTTCCCTTTGGCCGTTCCCCAACCCGAGGCAGTAAATTAATTCCCAGACACAAAGCTACAAAGGGCTCTCTTCGCTTTCCCGTGTCTCGTTGCCCGATTTTCTAAGAAATTCGTGACCTCAGTAAATAATTCAAGAGGGAAGAGGGAGCTGGGAGGCCACAGAAGTTTATCTGGCTGCAGAGGGGAGGGTGTTGTTTCTGAAGAGGTGACAATGAGGGCAGGTCTCCAGAAGATCCAAACTTAAGCAGGTCGATGAGGTTGATGGCTGTGGTTTGGGAAAACACAGCAGTGATAACGATTATACAAATGCAATTTCCATCTCTAAGCTGTAGGTGACTGCATTTGAATTTTTGTCTCCCAATGAAGCTTGAAAATACCTGGTGCAGGAATTAAAGGCAGGAGGATCTGGGGTTCCATCTTAAAATCCTGCTGCACTTAAAAAAGAAAAATTAAATGGCAGGCAAGGAAGGAATCTGTATTTCACAGGAGCTGCTCCACAGATTGTGTCCCCTTGGATCAATATGGGAAAACAATTTTGTTCCTGAAGCCTGTCAGGTGATCTCACAAATACGTACATTTGTAATGAAGGTTTTCAATATACATTTGCAATGAATTTTCAATGTACATTTGCAATGAATTTTCAATGTACATTTGCAATGAATTTTCAATGTACATTTGTAATGAATTTTCAATATACATTTGTAATGAAGGTTTTCAATGTCCATCTTCTTTGGGACGAAGTTCATGCCAGGTTGTCACAGGAAAAGCTGATGGACCTTTGAAGATCAAAATATACCTTGGAGGGCCAAATGTAAGATATTATATATATATGTATAAAATTACAATACGGAATTATAAATATATATAAATACAAAATATATATAATATAGAATGATATTTTATATATTATATAAAACCATATATATTATAAAAATATATTAAATATATTCAATATAAATATATAAAATTATATCTCTACCGTTTGGTTTATATAGAAATATACAAACGCAACAATAGAGAAAGATCTCAATCATACAAGTTTTGAACATTTCAGGTTAATTAAAATATCTCAATTTAATTACATGCCAAGGAAATAACTTCCAGCCTTGGGAAGAGACGGCTGCCAGCTCCTGTGGGTGGGATGCAAACCTGCCGTGGGTGCACACAGGGAGCTAAAGAGGGATCACACCTGGGACACAGTGGAACATCTTCCACTGGATCAAACACAAAGGAAAAGTTCCTTGTCCCTCTTTAAAGGCTCAGTTTGTGGCAGGAGCAGCCCGGGCTGTGTTGTCACAGCTCTTTAATGAAGTGCTTCTCCCGGCTGCTCTGTCTCCCTTCCAAAGGCAGCAATCACTGCCTGCGAGCTGGGTTTACTCAGCTGTGGCACTTCGGAGCTGATTGAAGCACTCCGTCAAAATGGAGTGAAATTAATTAATTCACAGGAGAGCTTTGCCTTCCTCCAATCTTAAGGAAAAAGGAATGCAAACGAGCAGTAATCAGATCCACATTTTTTTCAGGCCGAGTGTTTGAATAAGGTGGAAAGATGTTCTGGTTCTGCACAAACCCAAAGAAGGACAAACTCAGGCCTCTCCCCCTGGAATAAATTTCCTCCTCAGTGGCAGCTTCAGCATTTTGGGAGTTTGGCTGCACCCCACAGACCCCATTTAACTCCCCAAACTGTCGCAGGGCTGTGCAGGCACTGAAAGGATGAAATAAAAGACAATTGGAGCTGGATGACTTCCACGTCCAACTGTCGGGGATGCTGGAGCAGACAATTGCCTTCTGCTTCTTCCTGAGGCTTTTTTGGGGTTGAAGTGCTCCTCGATAGCTCGGTACACAATTAGAGGGGGATTAGAGAGAGTGGTAATAGGGTATTTTTGGTCTAATCTGCTCTCAGTTGTTGATATTAATGAAAGGAGTTCTTCCTCTTTGTTATACAATAAACAGGAGCCACTCTTTCAAATGAACATTTTAACTTCCTAGCTGCTTAGTGCTGCTTATTTTCAACTATTTATTTTCCTTTCTTTTCCTCTCTTTATTTTAATTTTTTTTTCCCAGCAGAAACCATGGCAGGGGCCTGGCACACATCACAATTGGGTGAGGATCATCTGATCCTCGACCCTGTCACCTTCAGAACTGGCTGCAACACCTAAACCCTTGAGCTGTTTTTTCCTTAATATAGCTGTCAAACTCTCACACAAAGAAAAAGCAGAAAAAAAAATACAACAATAATCAAGACATTTCAGCCAGAAACTGGGAAGAAGAGAAATACAGGGCTGTAGTTCCAGCTGAAATCATGGGATAGTGGAAGATGTCCCTGCCCATGGCAAGGGGTGAGACTGGATGAGTTTGAAGGTCTCTTTCAACCCAAACCAGTCTGGGATTGTAAGAAATTCGAGAAAGAAGCACTAAAACCCTTCTGCTCTCATTGGGAGCTCACCTGTAACAAGGTGCAATGATCAGGTACCAAATCAGAGAGATTATTGCTGCCCCTTGGATTAATTGTGATTATATCATCAACTGAAAAAACCCCACATTCTCTTCCAGGAAAATAACCCAAGGAGCTGTGTCAGTAATCCATGAGCAGCAGCCTCCCTGCACACACAGAGACAAAGAGTTCTGAGACCTCATTGGGAGGGAAAGAAAGACAAAAAAAAAAAGGGAGGAACAGCAGGAAAAGGCAGCAAAGAGGCATCACCCAGGGCCACAGAAAAGGTAAAGGGAAGAAAACATTCCTGGTAATGAGTCAGGGGGATGAGGGGGCTCCTACAACCCCAGCACAGGGAAATGGGAGTGGGAACATTCNGGGCAAAGAGCTCTGAGGCCTCTTTGGGAGGGAAAGAAAGACAAAAAAAGGGAGAATCAGCAGGAAAAGGCAGCAAAGAGGCATCACCCAGGGCCACAGAAAAGGTAAAGGGAAGAAAACATTCCTGGTAATGAGTCAGGGGGATGAGGGGGCTCCTACAACCCCAGCACAGGGAAATGGGAGTGGGAACATTCCCTGGGAACAAACAGGGGCTCATCAAAGGGTGACACAACTCCATCAGCACTGCCTGTTCCTAATGGGAACAGCCTGCAGGACACCAAACACCGGGAACAGGAGGGGAACACACTCATCAGGCAGAGCCGTGCCTTCAGCTCACCGGGTGCTTTTTCTCTGATTGCTTCCCAACCACGTTTTTGATTTCTGATGCATCAGGTTTGGGGAGGAGAAATGAATGCTATAAGTGGTGAGAAAATAGCTGGGGTCATCACATCCACGAGAAAAGAAAGGGAAAATAAGCAATATGTGCACCACAGGCAACATAACAAGCAATAAATTGGCAATAAATCCATCAGAGGATTAAATGATGGGGCAGAGGTTCCAGAGTACAGTTTATAGTAGTATAATTGATATTTATAAAATTATATGTCTGTTATAAACTTCGACTACCTGTATCTACCTGTATAATTGTATGGATACAGAAATCAACTATGTAAAGCAAGGAAAAGAGTCTTGGAGAGACTTTTACGAAGAGTTTGTATTTTAATTCCTAAACAGGTAAAATAAGAAGCATAGAACAAACCCAGGGCATTTCTGTCCTTTAACCACTTCCAGGTCACCCGCTCAAATGCCGTTTTTCTGAGGAAAATTGCAAACCCAACAAGTTTAGTCAGAGAACACAAAGAAAATCTGCCCCAGCCTCAGCCTGTGCTGGGTGCTGGGGCTGGCACCCAGGAGCAGCAGATCCAGTCTGAGCCTCGCCAGCATCGCCTTTCAGAGGTGGGGTGGATGCTCTTACACCGCTCGTGTCAGAGCTCCCACTCCCTTTATCTCGGACCGCATTTCCAGCTCCTTCTGCTGATAACAGCATCTCAAGGACTCGGACTATCACAGTTATCTGAAAGTGATAATCGCTGTCTCCGCAGGGAGCCCGTGATCCACTTCCCCTCCTTCTCCCCTACCGCTCTCCTCTTTGCTGATGCCTCTCCATCCGCCTCTGCGGCTTTATGGCAGCCCTGCCTCCAATCCCCTCCTCCTGTGCATGTTAATTTTTCAAGGCACCTATCCTTGTCCATCCGTTCACCTCCATCTGCAGCGTTCCCTCATTTCACTGTAGGCTTGCCATAAACTCATGCACTAATGCCTGTTTGCTGTCCAAACACCTGCTGTGTGTTCCCAGCCCAGGCAAGCTGCATTTTGCTTTGCCTCTCTCATTCTGTCCCTCCCCTGCTTGGTGTGCTGGCACTTTTTCCCTAATTATTTTATTTACCCGGATATCTTTTCCACTCGGGGCTCCCTTCTCTGCAAATCCCTGTCACGGATTCACCACTTCAAACTTCGCTTCAAATGTGTTTAATGAGGTCTCGGATCTCTGCCTGTTTTTGGGTGTAAATAGGGTGGCAGGATGTGCTACCCAATTTGTGTAGACAGAAGCCTTTTTAATCTAAGATCACTAACGTCAGTCCAGCGCTGCAGCTGCAATTAAATCCGAAATTAAACGAGGACAATTTGTCGGTTTTGAAGGAAAATTCGAGGAATCAAATTACTCAGAATGACCTGTGTTTATGCTTTCCTGTGTGAGGGTCTCCACCCCATATATTGGACACCTTGGAGCACTGTTTTGCTTCTGGTTCCCATCTCTCTGCTCCCACAGACAAAGCTCTAAAGCAAAGTGGAGAAGCCCCCAGTCCCACCACAGAGCAATCCCGTGTTTTGACAAGCTGCTATCCCAACTTTCTGATTACACCTCTCCATCGAGTGCAACAGCCAGCAGCTCTTCTAGGAATCGTTTTTTTCTTCTCCCTTAGAATTATTTCTCATCGGTTAAACACGCTGATGGAAGGAAAGAGAATTTTTTTCAGAAGAGAAATTTTTTTTTTCTTTTTTTTCAAAAGAGAAAAAGACGCAGCTCGAGTTCACCTGAGCTCAGCCCTCACATGCCTGGTAACATGCCTGCACTGTGGCTTGTTCCTGAATGTCAAAATAAAGACTCTGAGTCTGAGCTTAATAATTTCCCTGGAGCACCATTGTCCTGCAGTTTGCCTTTCAGTCCTGCGCTGCTGCCAGGGGAGAGGTGAGGGAAGTGAACCACTTTATTTATTGAGTTGCTTGCTGTAACAATTTAAAGCGAGCTCAGCACGGCTGGCTGCTGGTTTGGGGTGGGTTCCTGGAACGAGGAGCTTTTCCTTCCGATCTGCATAGGGGAATCTCTCTGCTTTTATTGCACAGCTTTGTCCCGGCTTCAAAAACATCTCCTGAGCTGAGAGAGGATTACAGCACCTTTGATACCCCAATTAAAATGGATCAGGAGGGGGAAGGAGCGATTGATCCTCCAGGCCCCGTGCTGATCTGCTGGAAGTGCTGACTTGTGCCCATGAGCACAAACACTGAATCACAGGGATCAATAAACAGAGCTGGAGTGCTGCAGCTGCTGCGGGCAGCCTTGCACTGGCAATTACAGAATCTGGGTTGGCTTTACAACCACCTCAACAAATGCCCTCTAACCCCCATCCTTCCTACCCAAAAAAACCCCATTAGCTGGCCTTTGAATTACCAAAATGGCACATTCAAAGGGAAAAAAAAAATATCTCAATTGCCTGAGAAGTGCTTATAGCTCTGTGTCATAAACATTCTCCTTTTAAACTTATGGGTATTAGGAAAGTTGTTCTTAAATCTACAAAGCTTGGATGTGCTGCGGAGAGAAGGTTTATAAATGAATAAATGATTCATCTCTCTTTTTGCTTTCTGGTGCTGCAGGCAGGCAATTAAGTGGGATTGAAGTTGATAGTTTAGGGGGGTTTGGAAGTTCTTAATATAAAAGATCACAACTACAAAATACTTATGAATTATAGAAGAGGCCAAGGGACAGAGTGCTATAGATTTTAATGGCACTTGAAAAAAAAGTGCCTAGAGGAGACAATAATGTGGTTTTCTTAGCTGTGACCTCACTGAGAAGGATCTAAAGACTAAAAGGGCACAGGCAATGGAGGAGGACGTGTTACATTTTGGGTGTGTCGCCTTGTGGACAGTGAACACATCCTCAAATTTCCTTAATCTGCATTTTTCCCATTGCAAAATCCAAGGACTGGGCAACAATGTGGGGCATTGTGGCGTTTGCTGACTCTAAGACAAAACAGACAAAGTATCTTCCTCATCCCCAACCCAGCTTTGCAGGTGGATATTTACATCCCTCTGCAAGAGTCGACACCAAATATTTGGGATGAGCATTTCATAGGTAAATATCAATACCAAATATTTGGTTCAAACATCTCTGACATCCCAGATATTTGGGGAAAGCCCGATTGCACTGCCTGCAGCTCGGAATAGAGTTATTAAATGTTTTCAAAATAACCTTTAATTTTTCATCATGCAGTTTTGGGATGAAAGAAAACAAGCAAGCTGTCGCTTATACTTCCTGCTTGAAACTCCGAATTTTCAACCCATTCCAGCTCTTTCAGAACTGAATTAAATTTTTAATCAGGTGTTTACCCGATAAGCTACGTCAGCTCTTTCTCTGTGCAGAAATTTCATCTCTTGGCTTTAGAATACAAGGAAAACTGAATATGAGGTCAGCATCCATCGAGTCACCGAGGGGAATCTCTTCATCTGATAACCCAGCTTTGGTCTTTTTCATCCCTTTTTTCATCTTTCACATAATTTTCATTTATTTCCCAAAAAATATTGCCATGAAGAATTCACCTCCCCGAAATGGAGAGTTTTAAGAGCTGGGTATTGAACTCCATAAATTCCACTACTTGCAGCTCGTTCTGTTGATTTTTCCCATGACAGGAGGTGATGTGGTTTTAATGGAATATTAGTAGTACGGCTACATTAAATGCCATTTAAAACCTCTTTCAAAGTGGTATTGACTGTGTTGAAATGAGACTATGGAGACATCCCAGTGACAGGAAATAGGTGTGAATATTGTATTTTCATCACAGAATTTCCAAACCGATGCAGAAAACCCCTGATATATTAAAAAAGGAAACCCTATTAAAAAAATTATCATATTGTTCTGAGTGGATTTGCCTTTCTACACAAAAGAGCTAAAAATAGACTTGCTGATATATTAACAACAAGGAAAAATATTCCAAGTAATTATCAGCACTCCCCACGTGTTGAAAGCCCATTTTGTCCTGTAGCTGTTTCAATCAATACACTATTTATTTTCAAATAACCATGCACTAAGGATCATTTGGACACAGAGCCCATAAATACACATTACCTCATTATCGACCCTCTCTGGCCACTGCTGCATTATTAACATTTCACTAGAAGGTGCAATCAAGCTGTAAACAGGAGGAATTTCTAGAGTTATTCTTCCCTCAAATATTTTTGTAGAGGAGGACCAAGCCTGGGATTTTGCTCCCCCAGGAATCACTTTTCTTTGTGATATTCTTTACAGAATAAGCAAATGTACCCAGTAGCCAGTGAAACGGGAAGAAATACAATATTTGCAAAGAGGGAATGTACACAGGACAGTCAAACTCCATTTTTTATCCAGGGATTATCACTTGCACACACATGAGAACGCCGAATTCCGGTTCCAAAACGCCCTGTTGTTTTAATCCCATAAATCCAGTTTCTGCAGTAGGCTGGAAAAGGAACCAAGGAGCCAACCAAGTGGTGGGAGCAGAATCCCTTTGCTGTGGGTGGGACAGTGCCATCTTCATGCAGCCCATGCAGGGAAATTCTCTTCAGGTGGATGACCAATGGTTTTCCCATAAAACAAGAGAAACTCAGGGGCAAGAGCAGAGGCTGCCATGGCAAATTGCCAAGAGCTGGAGGGCTGCACCTCATTTGCACGTAAATTTATATTGGTTTTGAAGCCTCCAAGAGGTGCACTGGCAGTAGTTGAATATTTCTTGATAGGTTTGTCAGCGCTGTGTGATCGCCAGAAATAAAAACCTGGCTGTGAGCAGCCTGGTCACCCTCTGTGCCTCTGGGGCCATGTCCTGACCCCGCTTTGTCCTGATCCCACTGATCTTGGCAGAGGGTGCTCAGCACTCCCAGAGCCCCCAGGATTCAAGCCCTGCTGCCACCACCTTCCCCCCACCTTCATCATTTCTCTGTCCCATCATTGGAGCAGGTGCCATGTCCATCACAGACCTGCTCAGATCCATGCCCACATCCCACCCTCAGGCCCAGCCAAGCCCAATCCAACCCCACTGGCACCACAGCAATAAAATCATTGGGGTACAGACACTGTATTAGTGCTGAGTTTGTAAAACACACCCCCATGCTTATGATCAGTAAAAATATAATGAGTTTATGGTAGGTTTGGATGGGATTTTGGGCAGGAATTGTTCCCTGGGAGGGTGGGCAGGCCCTGGCACAGGGTGCCCAGAGCAGATGTGGCTGCCCCTGGATCCCTGGCAGTGCCCAAGGACAGGCTGGACAAGGTTTGGAGCCACCTGGGACAGTGGAGGGTGTCCCAGGGTGTGTGATGAGATGAGGTTTTAGGTCCTTCCCAAGCCAAACCAGCCTGTGGAGTTCTGTGACACATCTGCATTCCTCCATCCATGTGCTGGCACAGGGATTCAGCTCAGGAAGGATTAAGCCCATTTTGCATAAAACCAATTGCAACAAGTGAGGGGAGAAGGCGTGGAGGGGTGCAAAGTGGAAAATTACTGAGGGAAAGAAAAGAAGATTGAGAGGACAGAGGCAGGTCCGTGTGCCAGCTCTCTGCAGAGGAAGAAAACGGGAGGGATGAGTTCAAATCTTTGGATTTCAGATTTGGACTGAGGCTGGGGATAATGCAGAAGCTTCCTGGCAGATTGGGCATCTGACGGCAGGAGCTGCAGTCAAGGTGATCTTCTGGGCAGCTGCTGTATTCACTTCATTTCCAAAGCTTGCATTCATGCTCCTGCTGTCAATAAAAATCCCTGCCTGAATAGATAAGCCGGAGCCCCGTATCTCATTAAGCCTGAGAATTCAATCCTCTGCTTCAAGCTCTGTGCTCCTATGCTGCTTTATATCATTAAGAAATATTGCCCAAGCTGATCCCCTAAATCCTTGCATTAGCCAGCACAATTAAATCTAATATGGATGGAAAAATGGGAGCCACTGGGACTTGTCCATGGTGTGAACTCCAGGTGCATCCCCGTGACTGAGGAGGGCACAAGCAACAAGTTGGAAATGAGACACTTACAAGCCCTAAGTCATTCTATTTTAAATAGCTTAAGAAAATGCTGAGGCTTTCTCAGGATGGATTGAGGAATACCTCGAAGTGAGACCATAAATCCCCGTGCTGTCACTCTTTTTCTCCGAGGAGTTATTAAGTGAAGCATCCAAAATAAAAAGTCAGGCCGTCGAGCTCCTGGGGTTTTGTTTCTCTGTCAGACAGGAAACTCGGCGACTTCTGAGTTTTAAAACAACGGCCTAAACATGCCAGCCATTAACAGTGGTACTTAATGAGATTCTCAGATAACCCTTTAACAGACTATGTAGCGATGAAGTCAATTTAAATGATTCATCTCCGCTGCAGCCTGGGAGACTTGTACATAACAGCCATTTGCATAGCAATAAAAATCTCCATTTCTCCGCACAGGACAGGTTTATAAGGATCTTTCCAACCTCAATAATGTCTCTTCTCATTTGTCTGTTTGGAAGATGGTTGGGGTTTTTTTTCACTCCTCCTTTTTGCCGGATGCTTCTCCTGACTAGGGAGGATCTCAGGGCAAAGCATCTCCTTGTGCGGTGCCACAAATGAGTCACGGAGGAGGAGCATCCCCAGCCTGGCTGTGAAGAGGCTCCGGGGGGAATTTTGCTGCTGTGACATTCCTGGGATCGGTGTGTGGCCAGAGCATCCCCCAGCAGCGCCGCACTTTGACACACACGGAGCAGCCCTAATGAGCCCGGCCCTAATCACTGCCAGCCCAAATTAACGCAGGGTTGGAGCTCGGTGCAAGGGAATCGCTGAACTCCCTGCGACTTCCAAAGGTGCGGGATCAGATCCTGGCAGATCGGAGATAAATCAAAGGGGAAGGCTCTGCCAAGAGAATCCCTGGCACGCCTGAGTTTTCTGGAAGATCCTGGAGCAGCCTGGCCAAGGGAGGTGACACCGCAGGGTCGTGTGACATCCCCTGACTGCTCCCCCAGCCCAGGCAATTAATCACTAATTGAAATTACTTCTCCCCAGCTGACCCAGAGCCACGCGGATTAAACCAGATTTCGGAATGCTAATTACGCGACATCATTTTCCCAATTATTCTTAAAATTGGATTATGTGCCGGGAGATGGGGTGTTTGAAGCAGCCGCTAATGAGCAAATCATGCAGAAGAAAACTGGTTTGTTATGTCGGTGACTGAACAAAAATAAGGTTGCAGGCGTGAAGCCCCGTCCAAATAAACAAAAGAAACCAAAGAGATTCCAAGAGCAGCACCAAGGTGGAATTTAGGGATCTTCAAAAGCCAGAGAATGGGTTTTTTGTCCTTTTTCTCCCATTGTCTGATGATGGCTAAAGCTGTTTCTGGGTTATTGGGTGTTTCAGGGTATTTTCCCAAGAAATGGTTATGTTATCTAAGTGACCAAGCTGCTTATAATCCATTTCCCAAAGTTTCTGTGGAGCTTAAGAACATAAATCTGATTATCAAAGAGACTCCACTATTGCATTTTTCTATTGCCTGCCCCACCTTTCTGATGTAATCAAGAGTGACACAGAAAATTAATTGCTCCGAGAAGTCTTTGTATTGCAACAGCCAGAACTCTTTAGATTCCCTGCACAAATATTTTAATTCTTGTTTTAGTCCCTTTGTACTTTTCTGGCTGAACAGTTTTGCTGTGATTCCAGGGCAGTTCAGGAGAATATTCCAAATGGGTTTCCAATCCCTGAATAAATCTGGAGATCTGTCAATCCACACCTGTCTGTCTGTCTATCCACCATCACACTGCCTGAAAATATTCATTGCTAATTTATCCCCAATATTCTTATAATTCAATTTCACAGCTAATTTCAGTGGTGGGTTTGGTGGTTTTTGGTTGTTTTTTGGGTGGGTTTTTTTTTGCTTTTTTTTTGTTTGATTTTTTTTCCCTCATAGATTTAAGACAATTATTGCTTAAAAAACCAACCAAAAAAACCCAACAGAAATCAAGTCATGTACGCAGCGTGAAAAAAAATAAAGTTTCCAGGGTACTTGCTCCAGAGCTTCAGATTTAAGTCTACAAATAGGAAATAATGCTCCCTTCTCAACAATCCAGAATGTTTAAGTCAAAATGGGCTTAGCTCTAAATATAATTTTTTGGAGTACCATTCCTAACAGAGAAACTCCGAGCTCCTTGAAATAAACCTTTTTTTTCATCTTCAAATGACATAAATTAAAACAAAGTTTTCAAAAACTGGGGATATTTTTACTCCCTGGACTGATAAAACCAGTGAGTTGTGCACTCTTCTTTCCTCCTCCACAAGTCTCCTTACCATTTTCAAGGTCTCTGTTGCTCACAATTAAAAAAAACCAACAAACCTCGTATAATTACTGAGATAATTATTTTCTGATGTAAAAATTCTATTATAAGTTTGAAACTTACATTACAAGTCTATTCTGATATTAAAAAGAAGATATTCAGCAAGAAAAAAACCCGACATTACAATGCACTTTGAAGCAACAATCGATATCTTTGAGTCAATCTCCCATTTACATTTTTAAACCCTTTCCTCTGGTAAACCTTAAGACTTCCATAGCAACAGAGACAAGGTCTGGCTCCCACTGCAAGGAATCCTAACAAAAATGTAGTAAGAAAGGAACAGGGGGCGATTATTTATTTTTAAGTTGTTTCAATGACGCACATTAACCTCAAAGAAGAAAAAAAAAAATAAATCCAGTGTTTTTCTTCAGCCCAGCCATCAATCAAAATAAAATAACATATTCTGTTAATTGCTCTCTGTTATTCTCACAGGGGAGTGCAGGGCTAGAGGGAAATTCTTGTTGGGTTTTTTAACCTGAGATAGAAATCCTGACCTCTCTGAAACAGCAAAAGGGAACTCAAAGGGTTGAAAAGTCAACTTGTGTGGCCAAGATTTGACCCAGAAGATGCATTTGTGTCCCCACCTCGTCTCCTGGGCTCTGGCTCACCCAGAGTGAGCTCCCAGGAATGAATCCAGGAGGCAGCAGCACTCCAGCAGATTTCCTCCTGGATGTATTAAAGGAAATTATTTGGCACCAGGAGCAGCAAGGGCAGCAATGTGCAAAGGCAGAGCCCTTTGCAGGTCAGTGGGTCCATCTTTGAGCCGTGTCCTGCTGCAGCCAGAGCAGCTCCCCAGGCTGAATTCCCTACAGGATTTCCCCTGGTCTTTGTGCTTTTCTGGAGGTTCAGCAGCAGGGCTGGGTGCTGGCAGTGAGGTTTTATCAACCTGGGCTACAAAAATGTCCTTGAAGATGAGCTTCAAGGTCCCTTCCAACCCAACCCATTCCACAACTCTCTGGTGACATTCCTTTAACTCTTGTGCCTGGCAGTGCTGGTTGCCTTTGGCAGTGAGTTTTAGAGAAGAGCAAAGCTGTCCCAACAATTAAACATCTCTAATAAAAAAATTTAATGGTTTTTT
This sequence comes from Pycnonotus jocosus, assembly GCA_013400435.1. Taxonomy (NCBI): domain Eukaryota; kingdom Metazoa; phylum Chordata; class Aves; order Passeriformes; family Pycnonotidae; genus Pycnonotus; species Pycnonotus jocosus. The sequence goes on from VWYP01020859.1 coordinate 94,382, forward strand.
TTTGTCTCATGGATAATTTCAGTTTCTATAGTTCCAGGTTAAGTGGGAGCTCTTTGGGGTTTCCAGGCTGCTGTAGGGGTGGGAGGAAGGGGCTCACCAGAGCAGCAGTGTGAGTTCTGTCAGATCCCCACCACGTGTTTCCCCACAGGGTTTGCTTTTCCCTGCACTGGTGACTTCCATGGAGCTCAGTCCTGAGGATTTCTCTGAGACAAATGAGATGAAGAAGGTGGCAGAGGGTTGGCTTCAGTTCCAACACCTTGTATCCACTTAAACTCATTTCTGCTTTTTGTTTTCTCCTTGTTTCTATCTGATATTCCTCCTTTTTGCTTCCTGTTTGCTTTCTAAATTTTATCCTCAATAACTGCACATGCAAACCCTATAAATGTTTTTTTTCCCCTTTCCATTTTACCTTCTAGGTAACACAGCATCGCTTTTCTTGCCTTCCTGGTAAAACTTAAAAAACCCCCAACACCCACTGTTTGAGGCAATTCACTGTTCCTGAGACCCTTAAAAAGGAACAAAACCAGAAAATCTCTTGCTACCTGCAGTTCCTTCCCTGCATGTAACCTCTGTGCCCCTGATCTGCTCCTTTCTGTACCTTTGGAGCCAGAATTTGGCAGAGGCAGGCCCAGCAGAGCTGGAGGTGTGGGAGCAGAGCCCTGCAAAGGCAGAACCTCCCCTGGCAGCAGCAGGGAGGGATTGTTGCTGTAACAGGGGCTTGCATAACTCTGCTCTGTTGTGTGTATTTTTCCATGGTCCTTGGAGGCTCCGTGAGGGCACGGTGAGGGAGATGTCAGGCAGAGAGCAGGAGAGATCACTTTAGAGTGGAATCAGGGCTGTCTGCAAAAACAACCTTTCCATCCCATCAGAGAAGTCACTGCCTGCCAGAGGAAATGCAGAATTGTTTGGGTTGGAAAGGAGCTTCAAGATGATCCCCTTCCAACCTCCTGCCGTGGCAGGGACACCTTCCACTGTCCCAGGCTGCTCCAACCTGGCCTTGGGCACTGCCAGGGATCCAGGGGCAGCCACAGCTGCTCTGGGCACCCTGTGCCAGGGCCTGCCCACCCAGGGAACAATTCCTGCCCAAATGCCATCTAAATCCACCCACTTTCAGCTTAAAGCCATTCCCTGTGTCCTGTCCCTCCATCCCTCATCCCCAGTCCCTCTCCAGCTCTCCTGGAGCCCCTTCAGGCCCTGCCAGGGGCTCTAAGGTCTCTCTTGAGCTTTCCCTTCTCCAGGTGAGCAGCCCCAGCTCTCCCAGCCTGGCTCCAGAGGGGCTCCAAGCCCTTGGAGCAGCTCCATGCTCTCCTCTGTCATTTGGACAATTTCTCAAATCTTCAGCAGTTTGAGGTGAAGGCTCCATGCAAAGAGCACACTCTGGCTCTGTGGATCTCACATATCCTGTGCCTCTTATTTAACTCTTATTTAATCTCATAGCAAAGTGTGACCAAGCCTTGGAGAATCTGTCCCACAGAGAGGACACTGGTGCCATCCCACCCCAAATCCCAACAGAGCTGGATTTGCAAGAATTGGCACAGAATGGGCATTACCTGCCCTTTAACTTGTGCCACTGTATTTCACTGATGCCACCGAGCTGCTACAGTTATTTTTTTCTTAAAGTGGTTTGCAAGAAAAGATTGTCATCAATATTTAAAATTAATATTTTCCATGAAAATTTAATTGTGTGCTATGGTGGTTTTTATCTAATCTAGTCAGCAATCTTCAGACAGTCCCAAAAGGCAGCAACAGCATCCCAAGTGACCAATTTTTTTCCTTGCATTTTCTTTGCTTGGAACTACTTTATCATTTAAAAATGTTTTGTTTCGAAACCCAGATTTACTTTCTGCCTCATCATTGCCATTCCATTATGCTCTTTATGTGTAAACAGAGTGTACTTCAAAGAGCATATATCATTATTAATAGTTAATAAAAGAAATGGAAATAAAAGCTCCACAAGCCGGTCCTGTAGCTGGGAAGCAATTCCCTGCTCTTTATGGGAAAGGTTTCCTTCCTGTTAGATGTCCTTGATGCCTCTTGCAGGGACATCAAAACAACCCCCCATTATTGCACTTAGTGGATATAAAATCCTCAAATAATGAGCAACAGGATGAAAACAACTCAAAGAAGGCTCCTGGAGCATTTTCCCCCCGTCTTGCCAAGACCAGCAGTTTCCCTTGATGAAGGGTTAGAGGATCAAGTCCCAGTAAGCAGTCAGCTGTGGAATTGAATCCATGAATTGAATCCACATCCTCCTCCTCTCCCCTGAGCTAACCCTGCCACCAAATGAACCTGGGATATTGATGGCTTCGAAGGAACTGCAAAGATGAAGCAACAAGCCACGATCGGCCAACGTTCCTAAATACCCTGTGACAGAATTACCTTTAGAGAGGGGAAATTCTGAGACTGGAGTATTTTACTACAAGGTGTAATGAAGCCTGCAGGGTTCACCTGTGCCCACCATGCCCAAAGCAGCTGCACAGGAGAGGTGGAATCCAATTTATTCCCATTTTGGTGAACAGTTCTCAGCTCAGCAGGAGATGCTGTGCAGCCCCCACGAGCCACAGGACTTGTGTGGCTTCCATCAACCCCAGCAGCTCCTTGAGGCCCTGCTGGGAAGGGATCTCCTGCTGCTGGGCTGTCCCCAAACATTTCTGTACAAATGACATTTTTGAGGCTGAATTTCCCAGTGCACTGCATGCACACCCTCACTGCCATTCCACGGGTACGGCCAAGGAGGAGCTGTCTGTTATCCCATTGGGAATTGGGCAGGAGTCCTTGATCAAAGGACAAATACCTTCATATCCAGTGATCCCCAAATCATTCTCTTGAAAACCTTTGTCACCAGCAGATGGTTTTGGTGATGGGATATTTATTTAGCTGCCCATATTGCTCTCCTCTCATCAATTACAGGCTCGTTTTCTTTCTACTTAATTAAGACTACCTTCAAAGAGACCCTTTTATAAACAAATTAGGGTTATCTGACTCAGAGTTTAAAATGGAGCAGTGTTTGATCAATACAATCGATTGAAGAGATCTAAACTCGTCTCTGGGATACTCTGTTCCTGTCTTGGAAAGTTTTTAATGCCTCACTGAAGCAGAGGTTGAAGTGTGTGGCAGGCTCTGGCCTCTTACAACATTAACTGAGCACTTTTAAATGAGGCAAAGAGCAGTGGAAAACCTTCCAGTGGAGCCATTCCCTCTACATAATGCTGTGTGGAATGGAGGTGGGAAGCCTGGAATGGTTTTAGAGGATCAGGGATCATGGAGAAGATGATGCTGATGACAAGACAAATGCTTGTATACTTTTAACTTCCACAGGATGTGGCTTGGCATTGAATGAAAACTCACAGAAAAGAAAGAAAATCACAGATAAAAAGGAAGTCACAGAATCCTTCAACCATCCATCCCTCCATCTATCATCCCTTCATCCCTGCATCCATCTCTCCATCCATCCATCCATCCATTCCTCCATCCATCCATTCCTCCATCCATCCATCCATCATCCATTCCTCCATTCCTCCATCCATCCATCCATCCATTCATCCATCCATCCATCCATCCATTCCTCCATCCATCCATCATCCATCCATCCCTCCATCCATCCATCCATCATCCATCCATCATCCATCCATCCATCCATCATCCATCCATCCATCTCTCCATTCATCCATCCATCCATCCATCCATTCCTCCATCCATCCATCATCCATCCATCCCTCCATCCATCCATCCATCATCCATCCATCATCCATCCATCATCCATCCATCATCCATCCATCCATCCATCCATCATCCATCATTCATCCATCCATCCATCCATCATCCATCCATCCATCATCCATCCATCATCCTTCCATCCATCCATCATCCATCCATCCATGCATCTATTTTGGATGCTTTCATATAAAACTTTACAGGCTCATCCTCATTTTAAAAAAATACAGATTGCACTATATCAGTGAATTTAAAGAAATTTAAAATATCTCCTCCAGAAGAACTCCCCCAATCGGTGCATTCCACATATTTTTTCTGTGTGTGTGAACTTCCTAACCAGGGAATCTGCATTCCTGCACACATCCCTTATACTCATTTCAAGATGCAGACAACTGCACAGACTTTACTAAGAAGGACCTAATTACACTGCAAATCTACGAGCAAGAGCAACCTGAAGAAGCAGCAGAAGAAAGCAGCAAAAATAAAGTGCCTGAAGAGTTACCAGACACACAGAAATTACATCTCTGTCTCACTAATTCAATACTGCCACCTAATTCCTGACAGTAACTAACAATTTCATGATAGCAGTCCACCAGCTCACCAGGAAAGTCTCTTATTCTGGAGAAAAAAAATAGTCAGCTGCTCCTGAGTAGGCCTGGAAAAACACTCACCGTGTCTGTGCATCTCCAGTGTCTTGTTTCTCTTTTTTGTTCAGTCTAAAATGTTCTTTTTGCCAAGGAAAAATTAGAGTTTATGGATAGAATTCCTGCATTATCAACATCTGGGAATAAGATTCTGCTCCAGGCTGCACTGAGATCCATTTCTACCCCGTGCCAGTAATCATTTCAATGTGGTATTGATACCATACATTTTTGGATGGTTAATTTAGTTCAACTTTATCTGTGCCGAGATATCAAGCTGATAATTGATCTCCAGCTTTGTTCTGCAGCATTAATTAAGTTTCAGAAAAGCTTACAGATCAATTTATTTGAGTTAATGCAAATCTGCACCTAGAACAACACGACTCAGATATTTATCACTCTGTTGTCAGTCCCTTCTCATGCCTCAGCAAGTCAGGTTTACATCTGGTTCAAGTTTCTCTAATCTAAAAGAGACCAGCATGAAAAAGCATTTGATTTCCCATTTAGATTCTCGATAGCCTTTTATTGCAAAGATAACATCTCTTATCTGATTTGAAATGGGGAAATTATTGGGTCAAAAATAATGAATAAAAATGTTGGCGCTCCCAACATTAGTTTTGCAACTAACCGAAATTTTGTTGGTCTTTAAAAAATTACAAGCAAATTGGGGTTCTTTTCTACATATGGGATAACACAGCATTATTTAAGTCATGCTACCATCATGATTAATTTCTATAATCTAAATATTGACTTCAAAGGCATTGAAAGGTTGATGTGAAATCTCCTCAGTGTGAGGACCTGGCTTGACTTTGCTCTTGCAAAGTCCCTCAGGTGTGGATGGAGATAAAACCAGCTCAGGCCAGATCAAAT
>VWYP01020863.1:0-21051 GCA_013400435.1 Pycnonotus jocosus
TGGATATATTTACTACAGTAAGGCTAAATGATCAACTGAAAAAAATTACCTATTTTCTTTAAAATTACAGGCAATGTGCCATCCATTTATTTTTCTAAAAAAAACCCCCTCCAAACCCACTCCAAACCCCGCAAATTCCCCAAGTTAAAAAGGAATTCTGATCTCTTTACTTAAGACTGTGATGTTTGAACACCATTCCCGTGGATCACAGGCTCCAGTCCCTCAGCCTGAGTCACATCTCCTGGGTGGAGCCCTGCCCTGGCCAGCACAGCCTTGCTTGCTCCCCAAGGCAGGCAGGCCAGAGCAGGCTCCGCACATGCTCCCCATATGGCTTTGACACATCCTCGCCTTTCAGAGCCTCAGAAGGGATGCAGAGCTCCCAGAAAAGAGCTTGCTCCTGTATCTTACTCCCTGATGCACATGATGAAGGTTCTTTATCTCCCTCTTGAGATAATCTCCTCTGCAACAGAGCTTAATTTGCTGTTTGTGAAGCCCTTCACTAGCAAAACCAGGATTTCTCTCGATAAAAGAAGTGTACATAAAAAAAATCTTCCTTTACTATTATTTGCTTGTATAAACCCATGCCAGCATTTTTTCCATAGGGTTGGATCATGCCCTTGAGAAACCTTGTCCCCAAACACTCATGGACTACATCAAAAGAAACATGGACTTTGTGAAGTGCAAATTTTAATGGGGACCAGCCACAAAAACCTCAGTGTTTATGCACTGAAACAAAAGAGAGCCATGCCTGGACAAAGCCTGGAAGGAAAAGCAATTCCAATAACCTAATTTCTACACTGCAGATTAATGTTATCCTATCACTCACCTATCTGAAAACACCAACTACTTCCAGGTCTTGATGCCTCAGCATCCAATTTTTCTACTCTGACGGGCTTTTGCCTGCACTGGAATTTGCAGCTGGGAGGACTGGACCATGACCTAAGTCCATACGGGAAGCTTTGGAGTAAGGCAAAGGCAGGAACATCTGCTGCCATCATGAACAGCTTGTTGGCTGTGTTCAGCTACAGAGGAGTGCCAAGCAACTGATCTGCTTTCCCATCTCTCTGATTTGGCTGGGAGACTCCATGTCAATTAATCTAAACTACTCAATATACTGAGCACCATCTATTTACTCTGGGAAGGACTGATCACAAAGGCATTATTTAGATTGATTTCTCCAGAAAATGAAGGTTTAAGGATCTGTCTTTGCATTCCTCAAATCACAGCTTTTTTGTCTCAGTCTTTTAACTTTACTTTTACTTTTTACTTTACTTTTTTACTTTTTAAAATTTACTACCCATTTCACTGCTGTTTGATTCTTCTTAAATAGAGTTTGGAGGGGGTTTTCCTGTAAATTGTAGTAATTCTAACATTAAGACATAAGTCCTTTCATTTGTGAAAATGGAAAGGATTTTAAAAAATTTTATGTTGAATTGTAGTTCATTTATCCTCTTCTGTTTGTTTTTTAAGGCAAAAATAGGAACCACTTGGTTAACTCATAATTTAAATATGCAGAACACTCACGCATTCTTCAAACCATCCCCAAATGATTTTTACTAAAAGCTTAAAGATACCAGATTTAAAATACACATAGTCTATAGCTTAGGTGACAGATTGCTACATCACTTAGGAGGATTGTTTTCCTTAGTGACTTACTGCATGGACCTCTGGAAAAAGTGGAACCATCATGTCCCAGTTTTCCTATCCCCCCTACTTAATGTCTTAATGTTTATCCCCCTACCTTGCTGAAGCATTTGGAGGAATGCTAAATTAGCATACCCTTGTGCTGTGCTTTAGGTAACATACATGGAAAAGATGCCTAGCCTGTTTTACCCACCTGTACACGAACCAAATTTTCTGGCTGATGAAACTTTATAAACATGTGTTAAGCAGTTCAAGAATAAATATGACTTACTGGTGAAGTGACCTTCTTTCATTGAGATAGCCTTAATTCCATAGACTAATGGAACTAATTTCCCTCTGTCCTCTCATCTCCAATGCTTTTTGAAAAGAATTACATGGAAATCTCAGAGTGGTTTTGTTGTGTGTAAACAAACCAACCAACCAACCCACCCCAACATCCTCTGCAATATCACCCAAAGGTGGCACTGATACAACCTGACCTGCCCAACCAGCGGCCTTGCAGAAAAACACTGTGGGCTCCTGTTGGACAAGTGGAATGTGGGTCAGCAGTGCACTCTTGAAGTGGTGGAGATAAGCTTTTTACCAGCTTGCATGAACAAGATAATACCCAGCAGGTCTGGGGAGAAGTTTTTTCTCTTTCCTGTAGAACCTGAAATCACATCCAAACCACCATGGCCAGTTTGGCCACACATCACAAGAGAAATACTCATAAAATAGTGAGAAATGCAGCAGAGGCTGGGCCCAAGCCAAATGCTGCCATGTCTGCTTACCCTGGACGAAAGAAGGCAGAAGGGCAACCTAACCAGTCTTCACCTACCTAAAGCAGGAATGTAGAGAAGACAGAGCCAAACTTTACTCAGAAATGAATGACAATGGGACAAGAACCAGCAATCACAAACTGCAACAAGAGAAACTCTGATTAGACAGAAAGACAAAATTCTTCACAGCAAGAGTGGCTCAGCACTGAAAGGGGAGCCCAGAGAATGGGCAGAATTAGCACCTCTGAAGACAGTAAAAAGTGGACAGGATTTGATCCATCTTTAAAATTAGCCCTGCTTCAATCGTTTCCATAAACCCTTTTCAATTTAAATTATTATGTGATTATATAATACATGACTAATAAGAGGCATCATTAATGTTCCCATTATTTGTTCTCTCCTCTCTTTCTCCCACCCCCTCCTTTCCCTAAGGGGGACATTGGCTAGCCAAGATGCACATAATTGTGTAAGAATATTCTCAGAAGCACACACTGTGCATGTAAGGTGTCAAGTATGAAATGCTGGTGCTGGCAAAGAGCCAGGTGCCAAAATATAAACTTCTAATGCTCAGCTGGATTTTTGACTTGTCATAGCTGTTTCATAATTGCTGTTTATCCACATTCTTTTTTGCTGACATGTATTTGCTGTCTTGCGGTCCCCACTGATTTAGCGGGTCGTTCTGTGTCTGTAAGGAACTGTATAATCAAATGTTGTGATTTAATCCCTTGAAACACATTAATGTTATTCAGTAAAGTTAAGCATGGGAAAGATGACAGTTTCAGGGTCTGTATTTATGCATTAGCTTCACATGTTTAAATGAATATAAGTGTCTTTTTGGGCTTGTCCCCAGAGGCAAGTATATTTAAAATGAGCATCATTCAGGAATAGCTTAGTAGAAAAATTTACATTCCAAAATCAGAATGCCTAAGTTTTGGAAATTACTTAAATGCACTCTCCAAAGTATGAAAACTTGATATTAAGATGATATTCTTATTTTGAATAAGCATGTCTAGCTACAGATATTTAACCAGGAATATTTATTTGAAATAATTTTTCCTTCATTATTGCTCAGACAATTGTTATCCAGACATGCAATACTACTCTAGAGTCTATACATTCAAATCCAGTTTAAAAAAAAGTTGAAGTTCAAGTACAAGTAAGTTAATCTCATTGCTATACTTTAGCACAATGTCTAATGTTAAAGGTTAGGTAACAGACTGCTTCAGTTCCTCCTAGGGCTGCTGGAGGATGCCTCCTCCAAAAGACTTCCAAGATTTTTCAGGCATTTCTAGCTCTCCCATTTTAGCCTAGGAAGACAGATAACTTTTTTAGCATCTTACAATTGCCAGATAAATGCAATTGCATTATTAACAAAGCACAAGCAGACTCAGGGAAAAAATAAGTGAAAGTCAGACTGATAACAGTTGTGTTTTTTTGAAGAAACCCCAGTCTGATATTTTGTATTCAAGTTCCAGCTCAGAGGTAGGAAAACTTTTATGGCTATATTATTAACTCCTGAAAACAGAGCTCTGTAATAGAAATGCTGACAGACGCTTCAGTACAGCAGTGCTATTGGGCACTGCTAAAGTCATCGGTTTTAATGAGAGCCGTTAATATCACCTCGATCAAAATGGTTGCCCTGGGCTGACATCTCGGGCTGTGCACAGGTGCTCTCAGCCAAAAACGTAATGAAGGTTATTACATTATCAATGAGGCACAGATGCACATCCTGTCTGAACTCAAGGTGGTGTTAGTGCCAAGCAGCGTCTCTTTCAGCAGGTCCCAGGTCTGTTTATATCAATATGCTGTTCCAGCTCAGTGAACCCAAGCACAGCCTTCTGCTTCTCTGTGGCACCACTACGGAGAGAAAGAGCAACTTTTATGAATGCAAGAATGATCTATCCCTGATGTGCAGGTGGGTCACAAAAATTAAAACCAAATAATATTATAGTTTTTGAGCATGGAGTTATGCATTCGGGTCTGGGTGGCTTCAGTATTTTAGAACAGTTCCTCCTTTTCACCAAGCACAGTAATAATATTGGCTTGAGGGAAAACTCTCACATCTTTGTTCCCTCTTCTTTTTCTCACCTGAAATCTGATGTACTATTTTTTGATTTGCATGTTTTCCAGACTATGCTTTACAATTTGCTCATCAGTGCTCATGCTCACTTACTTCACGATACAGTTTATGCAAGAAAAGCACGTGTATTTTTTTAAAGCATCTCTTGGTTTTATAGTAAACACACACAAAATTTTAAGGCACCTCCTGCGTAATGCTGTCTATAGTGGCAGATGTGGATGCTATCATGGGTTACATTTCTACTGAGAATAACACCTGGACATTCAGAAGCCAACTTGACATGAGCCAACAGCTCTCCTGAAGCCATCCTTCTTTCTTTGCCCTCCTAGGACCCTAGCCTGAAGGATGCAGTACTGCAAGAGGGATGAGGTAAATGGGAAATGGCATCTCATCAGGACAAAGAGCACATTTGTTTAGCAGAGACTGACAAGTGCCCACAGATCTCTGCTGGCACAGTGATGTTACTGTGCTCCCAGAACCATATGTTATGCCTGGAATCACATGCAGGTAAAGGAGCTGAGCAAGCATCATAAACTCTATTTATATGAAAGATTGAGGGGCTGTGTGTGTTTGTGTATGTGTGTGCAAATACATATGTGCACGTGTGTTCATGCATGTGGGAAAGAGATAGAGCTGGACAAAGCAGCCACTATTGCTCAGCCATTCTAAATGTAATTCCTGATAAACTGTGCCTGGAGAATGACGAATGTCCTGCCTCCACCATAGCCTTCCTCTTCAACTTTGTCCACTTCAGTCTTTACCAACAAATGCAATTACAGTGCTGAAGTTGAACTATTTGTGGTTTCACAGCTGTCCCTCTGTAACTCAAGGACAGACAAAGACGAACTCTCTCCACCAGACTAGCACTGATCCAATATAAATCATAGACTGAATGGGCTCCATGCCAAAATCCCTGGCACAGTATTGTGCAGGTGATACCAGTGATTCTCTGGCATTAACATCTGTGCACTAGAACCATGCTGGAAGCTGAGTCACTCCAACCAGAGAACAATGTGAAGCATGAATAGTGGAGGCAATCAAAGCAGAGCACAGGCTGCAGAATGACAGCAAAAGGTAGAGATCACTACCATACATTTAGAGGTAGTGCTTAAGATGTGACTGGATCATTCAACTCTGGTCCTGGTACCAGTATATATTAAGCTCTGATATTCCACCAAGACAATGTTTGGAAGCAACCTGAAAATGCAGCAAGGCAAGAAATCAGTGAGTTTGATGGTTTGAACTTTGAAATATAATGTCTTTAGGTGATTATTTTTCTTAAAAAGTATCAGCCCTTTTTTTGGTAAAGGGTTGGATGACTGTGATAAGCAAAGCTATATATAGGTAAGCAATATTAAAACTGGAAGGATACAAGACAGGACCTACTGCTTCAGCCAAGCAGAAGCCCCAGAGCACTGTTTTTGAGTCAGGAGATGAGGACTCTTTTATTTCTAACAAGAGTAAAGCTGCACTGCCTCATGCCTCCTTACTCAAATGCCTGAGTGGAAAAATGTTATATGAATGAAGATTCTCTTTGCATTTCTTAGCAGCAAGTACAGGATAATCTAGTTTCAATATTTTATGGCTACCCTAGCATGTTCCTTTATTCTTGTCACTGTCCAAGTGGAAAGAAGTCAATCTTCTCAGTACGCACAGACCTCCCATCTGCCAGCATGGAGTCTATGCACACAAGATTACATGCCTTATGCCTGGTCTCTGTGAACATGCACACAAATCCTGGTCTAAGTCTGAAAACAGCTCCCCACAAGATTTTAATGTTCTTGATCCATTTCTACATTTCATGCAAGACTTCATAGCAGACAGGTAGCAAAACCCACTGCAAGTGACCCAATTATGTCCTAGAGGAAACTTATGTTGGGAGTAATTGCTACAAAGGAAATAAATGTTCAGCTGTCATGGTCTGAATAACTTTCAACCTGCAGCTGAAGGAGTAAGGGCAGACCATTGTTTCTGGTGCTTCTCCAGAGCTGCCACTTTTATTTGCTCTCTGAACTTCTGACTGCCACAAATCCTGTACAGTGTCCCAGAAGGGGTAGAACAGCACAGTCTGGTTCATGAGGAAATTCATCAGAACATTCTAAAGCACCTTCTCCCTAATCATTACATACATAAGAGACAGGGAATCCCAAACTTTATGTATAGAAAATGCAGACCAGCACTTCGAAACAGCAGTAGCAGCACCAGTCAAAGTTTCCTCCCCATCTCAATATAATAGATTGCTTAGCAGGAAATTGCACCGCGATTTCCATAAATGAAATATAATACCCTGATTAGGAAGCAATGCTTTGTTTAAAAATAGGGAGTTTCCAGCTCAGTTTTCTTCAATAGTAATAATACTGTAAGTTGATGATAGCATACAGTAATGCAGGAAGCAAAAGGACGCAAGGAAGGAAGCAAAGGAAGGAAGCAAAACTCCTGATCACAGAATCATAGATTTATCCAGGTAGGCAACAGTCATAGCCCTTCCCTCATCCATGAAGTGGGTCACCTTATCATGGAAGGAGACAGAGTTGGGCAAGCAGGACCTGTCTTTCACACACGCAAGCTGGTTGAGCCTGATCCCCTGGTTGTCCTGTATGTGCTACATGATGGCACTCAGGATGGTCTGCTCCATGACCTTCCTCGGACTCATGTCAGTCTGACAGGCCTGTCCAGATTTTTCTTTCTTGTAGACAGCATTGCATTTGCTGACCTCCATTTACCAGGACTTCCCCAGTTAGCCAGGAGCCCTGATAAATGACTGAAGTGGCCTTGATGTTGTGCAAGGAAATACTTGCTTAGGGGAGGGGCAGGAGGTGGCCTGACTTTCCTAAAATCTTTACTTTTTTTATTTCCTTCCACCTCTCATGTGCATGTCCTTCCTCTAATAGTTTAGAAATAAAGGATGCAATCTGTATTCCAGACATTTTGCATGAATAATTTTCTCTTATCGCAGACCAGCCACTACTGTCCTTGAGTAAAAGGAATTGTTCCAGCTCCCAGCTGGAGGAAGCATTAGGTTCATAAATACATTTTAACATTTTAAATTCAACCACACTACAGACTCTCTTTTGCACCAAGAAAAAGAGGTAGTACCTTCATCTGTATGTTGATAAGAGGGACCACACTCCTCAAGAATTTCGATCTGACTGCGAGTGTCCCACTGGCACAGGAATCTCTTTGCCACACTAACTTCTCTGCTTCTAAAATTACATGCCTTTGCTGGCATCCCAGGTGTGTCCCTGTGGAACTTTACTCTGCAAGGGGCCTGACAGAAGGAATGGAAGGAAAGTGTGGCTGCCCTCACACCTTCCTCAGGAGCGGGGACTGCTCTTACCTCCCCAGAAGGAATAGCCAGGTTGGCATCAGCAGCACCATCCCACTTTGCAAGCAGACAACAGCGAAGGAAGAGGGGAAGAAATGCATAATTCACTAAATTTTTAGTAGTGTGAATGCCACGATGGTATTGGTAACTCATTGTTTCAACCCTGTCTATCAGCTGAGTCAGGATGGTGCCACTTTATTAATGCATGTCTGTCAAACAGCTGTCAGACTCTTCCACTTGGGTAGTCCACAATGGTTCATTAGGAGGTGATTTCTCATGGATACCCTAGACCTGACAGCTGCCAGAAAACAAACCTTGCTGTCAATCCTGAAAGAAAGAACCATGAATTTCAGCTATATAGACTAAAACTGATAATTTTTGTGTTACTGTAAAAACCTTTAGAAGAAACAGCTCTATGTAGCTGTATTAATAGTGGCCAAGAAATGATTCAGCTTGTTTCTGAACTGTGGTCCAAGGAGGCATCAAGAGAAATACTAGCCATGATATTTGGATGAATAAAGGACTCCTGTTATTACTTAGGCATAAGCAGAAAATACACAGGATATAGAAGCAGGGTCAGGCCACCTGGAAAGAATATAGAAAGGTTGTCACTGTAAGTAGAAATGAAACGAGGAAGGCCAAACCCCATCTGGAATGCACAAAAAAAATGCAGTACTGATTTGTAACTAATCACAGAACCAGAGAATAGGTAAGGTTGGAAGAGACAATAGTGGGGCCATCTGGTCTAATGTCCCTGCTCAAGCTCTTTGCACAGGCACCCTACCTAGTTAAGGTACTAACATTTTGCCTTAAATTTTCTTACCAACTTCCAGTCTTTCAATTACATTTCCCCTTTCTGCTTACCCCACTTGTATTTGAAAAACCTATAAAATCCTCAAACTACCAACCATTTCAACAGAGCTATAAAATGTGAGGCCTTTTACAAATCTCTATAAGGTTGTTTTAAACCAGCTAGCAACTGTTTCAGTTTCTGGGAGCTTATGCTGTTAATTCCATGAACAAAAAAAATCATTGTTTAAGTATGAATAAGTTATCCAAGAAAGTCTATAATTCTTTGTCATTTTTGATGGGTTATGGCCAAAACAGATTTACCTCTCCTCACAAAACTTTCCTAGTTCTGTTGACAATACCACTTCTCTTTCGATTACTTCAGCCCACATTTGGTGGTTGTGTTTAATTTCTTCCCTTTTTGCTACATCCAAACCATCTCCATGTCTTGACTCTAATCTCTTCAGCATCTTCAAAATTCACCTTTTCATCTCCATCTTTAGAGTGCAATCCTTCACTTTATCTCTAACACATATCCCCATTTTCATTAATGCAGCCTCCATTCTTCCTTTCTAACTTGCTGTGTGCACAAAACCATACATATCAAAGTGCTGCCAACTAAACATGTGTTTCTTGCCTGAAAATTTAATCACCTCTTTTCTTTCCTTCTCTCAGTCCTCCATTTTTTGCTTCATCTTTAGCTTTCCATCAGAATCAAAACACTCAGCATCCTTCAAGCTCAGTGTAATTCTGGGTCCTTTTAATTTATCTTGTTTTTTATAAATATAAGCTTATCTTCAATTTATCTTAACTTGCTTCCCTCCACACCTTCTTTCCTCCCAGACCTCCTGCCTACCAGGTTTTTGGAGTTTCCTAGTCTTTTGCCCCATATTATCTCTTCTGTCCAAATTTCCCCAAAAGCACTGCTTTATTTGAACGTGGCAGATCCATTTCTGACATGCTGCTTTAAAAACACAGTGATTTTAAAGCTGCCTTCGCAGTTTTCCAAGCTGTCATCCTCATGTTCTCAGGCAATGCCAGGCATACAGCTGGTACTCGAGCAAACACTTAACAGCAGCGACCCGGGCACAACACTGAAAACTGATTAAATAATATGCTAAGGGTTGCAGCAAACACAGCCATCCTCAAAATGCTGTCAAATGTGTGAAGCAAGCAAGTCGGAAGAAATATATGGAAGGAAAAATG
The DNA here is from genome assembly GCA_013400435.1 of Pycnonotus jocosus. Classification (NCBI taxonomy): domain Eukaryota; kingdom Metazoa; phylum Chordata; class Aves; order Passeriformes; family Pycnonotidae; genus Pycnonotus; species Pycnonotus jocosus. The sequence continues at coordinate 9,803 of VWYP01020863.1, forward strand.
CTTCATACGCATTTATTTATGGAAGTTTTCTATCTTGAAGTCTTTTATCTTTAAAATCAATAGCTGTTTAATTTTCTAGAGAATATCAATGTTATCTCTACCTCCTCTAGCAAAATTACAGAGTATACCACAGCAATTGACTTCCATATCTTAACCACCCTTTTTCAGGTACCTGTTCCCCTTTACACCCTGGCAAATTTTGTGCTAAAGCCACTGCCTCTAGGGAGCTACTCTGGGTTTACAGCTGCACAAGTGTTAGCACAAGCTGACCCGCACTCTCACGAGAATGGGCCCATATGTGTATGACTCAGAGTATCTACCCAGCATTTTACTTACAATTAACATTAATCTGCTGCAAGTCCAACTCAGAAGTTGCCTGTTTACAACAATACAAGTACGAGCGTATCCATGTGCGTAGATGTTCAGGCTTCAGCCTCTCTGCCAGACTCTTGTCAGGCTGCCACTTCTGTGGTGAGCAACCACTAAGACTCAGTCCTATATCAGACCAGTATTTGTCTCTACCTTCCAATGGCATTGGAGTAAAACTTCAGCCATTGTAGGGCAGAAAGACACACAATTTTTTTTTTTCATATTTCCTATTTTCAAGATATTTAGGGTCTCAAAGGGTCAAAATATTGTATATTTGCTAAATTATCTATCAATCTCCTAACCACTAGTGGATACTTCAAAAAACTCACCAAAGTGCCACTTGTAGATGAACAAGCTTAAAGTACTTAGAGACCTTGAAAATTTGAACACACAGGCCAATACCACATCCCTGCAATCCTTTTCTCAATATGGCTTTTCAAATCTTGTTAAGCTATATGATTTAATATCAAAGACCTGTCCACTTTTAAGACCATTGAGAACCTGTAGAAGGTACCATCTTTTATTCAAATAAACATAAAATTTTATGGTAGTCTTTCAGCCCCTGACTGTAGCAAAAGATGAGTTAAACACTGTTTGTGTTGTCAAAAAGGAGAAATTGCATCAATCGTTCAAGATTTAATACCCCAGGAGCTTTTGAATATTTCCTCTTTTAAGCATGAGGCAGCTGTTTCTCCTGGGAAGGTTTCTGGAAGACATCTGAGATGAATGTAGAAGGCTGGAATGTAGGATAGATGAAGGAATGCCAGCACAGGACTTCCACTCTCAGGCAATATCCCCAGCTCTCCCTTTAAATGCTTTCAGAGCCCTGCCAGCTGCTCAGCTTCAGCCTTTCTGCACTCCCACCCACCCCAGCAAATTGCAAAACCAGCTAATCCTGGTGTCAAGGGGCAGAGCTCTCCAGTATGCACTTTCCTCCAGAGGCTGAGGGGCAAACAGAGAGGGTGGAAGGAGGCCAGCCTTGGCAAGGGTCCTGCTCTGACACATCCTCACATGGTCACCACTGCAGCTACCCAGGGTTTCTATCAGGAGGAGCTTTTTTAATGAATTCAAGATAGCTGGTTGAGAAAGTCCAGACACAGAGTTTATACACAGGGACACACACAAAATACAGCTATGCTGGTATAAAGGCATTGCACACACCCTTGAGGGCATTAGAGTTGGGATTCTTTTAAAACATATCTAGAATGACTTAGAAAAATTAAAGACACAACTAGTGAACTGGGATTAAAATACAGTTTTCTATTATGCACCTCATTCTGACTGGATACTGCTAGCAAAGAGAACTGCAAAAGGGAAGTGTGTGCTTTATGACAGTAGCATGGATCTGTCATTTAATTCTGTGGGGGAGAAAAAAAAATCTATGAAAAGATATGAACACTTGTCTGGAAAAAACAGTATTTAAAACGATAGGAGCAATTGCTTCTAAACTTGTATCCTGAAAGGCGACTCAAACATTTGCTGCCAGTTCCATGGCAAGGAGTTTGCTGTGCTCTGCAGCAGCTTCTGTGGGAAGGCAGCAGCTCCTCCTCTGATCCACCACTAGAGGGAACGGCATGGAGAGAAAGAAAAGGAATCTCGTCTAGCTTTTTATGATCTCTTTGCTTGTTTATTTTTAAGCATCACATGGTGATAACAACAGGGGTCATTTATGTGACACACTAATAGTCTAGGGTGACCCAAAGTACAGGTCTCCTCCCTTATCCCCTTTCCACATCAAGGAGAAAAAGCTTTCATCAGAGGGATTGATGTCAACTGCTGCCAGACACATATCCTAGAACTGAAGATTTAGGGCTGGTTTGGGTTGGCGAAACTCTGTCACTATAGCCAGTTTCACTCTTGTCCTCTCTGCAAAGCAAAATCTTCTTCCACATCTGAACTGATGGGTTGTGCCAGCAGAGGGTTAGGGGTAAGATCCAAAGAGCCCACAGGAGGCATGAAGATGGGAATGTGTGTATAAAAATGACTTAATAAGAAATTGCTTCATTGTCTCATATAAGACATATAAGAAATTCCTCCTGCAGCTTTAATGATGGAGTGGGAAGATAAACCCCATAGGAGTTCCTCCCTCTATTTACCAGACAGGCAAGATATGGGTTCCAGTGATGAAGTGTTCCATTAATATTAAAGCTAAAGGAAATAAAGTGACTTAATTGTAAACTAACGACCTCATCCTAATAACCAAATTCTAAACAGAAAAGGCAAGAAAAAACCCTACTTTTAGCCATGCTGCCAACTCATAAATTAAGCAAATGACATTGGCATATAATTACACTAATTAGTACTGATGCCAAGAAAAGACTATTTATGGATATGCATTCACCCCATTTCTAACCCCAGAGCTTAAATCTGAAGTAGTAGCTCAATCAGCACACTTTCAAAACTCAGTATTATTGTTTATGCCATTGTGGATCTAATTTAATCAATACCATATTCTCATTAAATGCAAGGTCTGTTAAAGATGTTTTTTTCCACAAGCCCTACAAATGAACTCTATTTGATTCATCTCATTACATTACTGCTCTAGGCTTAACTATGCATCATTAACAGAAACAATACACAAGTTAAGTATAAAGCTCTATAGATCACCTTAAAATGACACAGTCACACATGATTATGGTCATAAGTAATTGGAATGATAGAAGCTGGTATCCACAATGATTGCCACATGGTCATTGGCTCTTTCACAACAAAAAAGGATACCTTAGTGCCTGGTGCCCTTCATTGTGCCAAAAGGGAAAAGTATGGAAATGGGTTCTATTATCCCATTAGTATAGATGTATTACACTATAGTGGTTGGATTTTTTAATTTTTGTTTCCTGCTGCCACTAGAAAACTCTGAGGATGCCCTTTCTTTCTCCGAATGTATAGCTTTTCATGTTCCAGTCACAAAGAAAGGCCTGTAGCACTACAGTAGAGTGGGTTTTAAGTGGTCAACACAAGGTAGCTCTACAATAACATACAGAAGAGATCAGCAAGCTCTGTATCTTAAACTACTAGAAGTGAGCATAGATTAATTCCTTCTCTTACTTCTTCCTAATTAATACCAAGATGCATATTATACACATGAAGAGTGTAGCAGCCTTATTTTGCTTTGTGGGCTGCTTCTCTATCTCTCCTTGATTTTAGAAATACTGTACATTTGCCACACTTACTACTGCTCTGTTAGTCTGTGTGCTGTTCAGTGGCAGAGAATCACACATAACACAAAGGCCTCCCTGGTTTACATCTGAAAGAACCATATGTAGAAAAATTTTCATTCACTTTGTTACTGTGTTAAGAGACATTACTAAAACTTGCACTGCCTTGCCAGCATCCATTCACTTAACTACACGCTTAGTTGCAAACCTGCAGCAACTTCATTGACTTCATCAGGTATAGGTTTTCTTTTAGGTTTTGTTGTTTCAGCTTTTTATGTTCTTTTTCTTTTCCTAAAACTGGCCAGCTAGGTCTGTGATTGTCATCTAATTGTTTACTGGAAATATATATATATGGATATAGAGAGAGCGCATGTAGAAAACAGCAGAAAATGTTTCCTGGTCTAAATTCTTTTCTTGATATTTCTGCTGACCATTTCCATGTAGAGTTCTTCACTGATTATAATTGCTAGAAAATTGCATGTTTTTGCTTGTCCCTTTGGACAAATAGGCTGAAATTAGTGGTTGCACAGATCTGCAGCTGACTCATTACAACATAAAGCAGCCGACTGTGGGACTTGGGGGTTTTTTTGATCTGTTATTTTAGGATGGAAATTGCTGAGTTGGCAGCCAGTCTGACCATATAAATCAACAGTGACTGCATACTTTTAATATGACATGGTGTATAATCAATTTAATATGTGAGGTTTGAGGAAAAATAGCTTTATTGGGGAAGTACTGATAATAAAAATTCAACCTATGGTTCTTCTCAGGTCACTAAGGGCAAAGCCATAAGCCAGTATTTATAACACTGGACAACTGGGTCTTTCTTAATCAGCCAGCCTTTCTTTGGATTGCTTCTGAATGAACAATGGCACCTAAAAGATTTGTATCAGTGACAGAAAAAGGCCACTGGTATATAACAGAATTATTGCTGTTACCATCCCTTGAGAAGACAGTAATATCAGAGTGCAAAAACAGCACAGATAGTCCTGCTGTGACTCTTGAAGATCTTTCTTCCACTTTGCAACAGAAAGTCATGAACATCTCCAAACCATCATCCCTAAGCCTTCTGGTTCCGAGGCTGCTTTTTGATTAATGCTTTAAGAGAAGCAGAAAGCCTGGGGGGATCATATATAATTCCACTCTCCCTGTGGTGCAGTGGCATGCACAGCAACTTCTCCTTCTGAAGTCATCCCAAGAGGAGCACGGAGTCACAATACCATATCACACTGTGGAGCAGGAATTGTCAAGTCAAGTCTTGGGACAAGTTCACGACATTTTATGTGTGGGGAAAAGCTCAAGCCTCACATTCACACAAGATACTCTGGGGCACAAGTGACACAGATCTTCTTGAGAGGGTCCCTTCTGAGGGCTGGGGTAGGGGATGGCTGGAACCAATGCACTGAAAGATAATGCACAATCTTGTCAGTTCTGGATGCTAAGACACTATCTGAAGATAGGAATTTTCAGATGGAAATGTACAAAAATAAGGGAACCAGGCTGAGTGCCTGCATAATGTTCAGAGCCACAGCCCTTTCACTGTGATTAACTGACACGGCCCACAATCAGTAGGGCTCATCAAGCTCTCACTGTCTGTCTTGCCATCAGGTCCTGTATTCAATATCTGATTAATGGAATTGCTTATCCTCATGCTGCAAGCAGAAAAGCAAAAATCTGCTCGTGTGTAAATGGAACATATGTTTTCCATTCAGTTATTTCATAGATCTTCACAAACACGGCTGGAAAACTAAAATCAAAAATTTTCAAGTATTTTTCAAGTATTTTTTCAGTACTATTTTTCAAGAATGATTGAAATTGGCAAGGTTGTCTAAAATTTGCCATAGGAAAGAGCAGAGAATTAACACAAAGTAAATTTTTTTTCAGTGAGGTTTTTTTTTGTTTTTTTTTTTTTTTTTAAAACTGATTAACTTAAAAGTGCAAGGGACAAGCCCTTTTCTATTAATTGAACACTATGGAAAACATAGGGGCAGATATAAGACAATACAAAAGTGGCTTCTTATCTTGAAGAGACCAAGATGGCATTCATTGTTATGTCCCTTGGGTTTTGACATCTAAACAGATTAGATACAACTTGTTTCTTGGATTCAAATATTGGAGTATAGAAACAAGGCAAAAATCCTGCAGTCATCAATGTATTTCTTTAAAAAGCTCCAGAGATTCAGGGGAGGGGAAGAGGGAAGAAAAATCAAGAGAACAGAAAAAGTGTGCCTGAATTAGAAAGGACAAAATGAAATTGACAGGTTTTGAATTTCAAAATATGTTCTGGAGTAATTTATTTATTGCTAACACTGGTTTAACAGTACCATTTTGCTTGAATAACTTCTTTTAAACTACCATGTTCTGTAAAAAAAAAACCAAAATGAAAAATCCTCACTTTTAAGCAAAAGAAAGTCCTCCCAAGAATCAGCTATTTGCTTTAATTCTCCAGAGAACCCAAAAATGCATGATGTATATTTTAATGAGAAAGGTTTATTTCTAAAATATAATTCCCAATTTGCCATTAATTTTTAGTGTAGGTAATGGACATAAAGCAAATTAAATGTTTAGGAAATGGCTTCTAAAAATACCCTGCTTGTGCACCATTTTCTTTCTTTCTTTTTCTTTTTTTTTTTTTTTTTTTTTTTTTTTTTAAAATTTTTTTTTTCTTTTAACANTTTTTTGCATTAACAGTATTATTCTCTGTTAACCAGGGGCAGAATAATTTTAATAGAAGAGGCTTCTTTCACAATATAAACAAAAAGAAGGATTTAAGGACAGATTTGTCAAATGCTGTAGGAATACAGTTCTGACTGATTAATGAAAATGTATAGCTTCTAGCCTTTAGAATTGTTTGATGACATATCCCCTGAATAGGATGTGGTTATTGACAGCCATCGATATACAGGAAATCAACTGTCACCACACACAAATTTCAAGTCTGTACAAAAGCTACTAATTTCACTTTTTTTTGCAGCACTCAGTAATATTGCTTTTCAAAACCATATTATCTTTTCATAGCAGCTGCTTTGCAACTTCTGTTGCTACTAAGAATATGTACCATGAAAAAAAATGAATCGGTAAAATGAATAAACTTTAAGAATCCAGTGCAGGCATATCTTGTTCTCAGAACTGGTTTGAACTCGGTTATTTTAAATTAAAACTTTTTTATTTTTTTTTTTTTTAAAGCAGTACCTGTTGATCAACATCTGCTGACTCTATATGGTGCACTGGAAATTACTACACGTTTGTCACAAACTTGACACTCCAGTTCAAGGAGTGTAATTAAACCTGTTATTTAAATTACACTTGCTCAGTGCATCAGCTCAGTTTCTGCCCACTCTACAGGACCAGACATGCATGTGTATGAGCAAGAAGACATCTGGCTCTTGCTCACCTAGGTGGAGACCATTTTTCTACAAGTTCAAAGGAGAAACTCAGGCAAATCCTACTTGTTGTACCTGCTTTTAGATGAGATTTCCTCCCCTCTAAACTACTGCATTGACAATAGATGCAGAATTCTTATTTGCTACAAATGTAACTCAACATTCACATATTTTTTTCCAAACTTTTCAATTGAATTCTCAGGATTGTTGGATTCAGTAGGACATGTTTTACAGTAACTGAGTGTATACATCCAAACCCTGATGCTGAGCCACTGGCATCTGTTACAGAGGGAAGAGCAGCAATCATCATATCGCACGAATTCTTCTAGTGGAGTTTCTGCATCTTCATACCTTTACAACTCCACTTATTTTTACTGCTACACTCACATCATCTGTACTTCTTATTCTTGGGGGATGACTTTTCTGTAGTTCAAACATTTTGGAGAACTATGAAGACCTAAATGATATTTTCATAATTATTATAATTTCTTAAAAGAAGATTTTGTCCCCAAATACTCGGTAGGAGACAAAAGGTATTTGGTACAAAAATACTATTCAAGGAGGAGTAAGACATGACTTTGTTTTCTAGTGAAAATATAGTTTGTCTTGTCTAAGTCTCAGATTACAAACATACTTAGTGGTGCAACTTGCAGGCCAACCACATGGCAAAATGTTTAGAAAAGCTGCACTGGTGAAAGCAGGCTCAAGTAACATGGCTCAGAAGGTGCTCGGGAAGCTCAGCATGGTGTGTTTGGATATCTCTTCTCAAGGCTTTTCCCAGCCACATTAAGGACTGTGAATTTTACTTGGAAATCCTTTTACTTGAAAAACGAATTTTAAAAGATCAGGTATGCATGCATGCCATTTAAAAGATGGGTTTGGCTGAGATGAGAATGTCTGGGCCAGTGATTTCAAGAGAAAGAGGCAGGGGGAGAGGGAAGGAAAAGGAGAAATCCTGAGAATTATGGAACCATACAGTCTTTAAGGATGGAAAGAACTTTAAGATCGTGGAGTCCAACCATCAGCCTAGCACTGTGCCATGTCCATGTCCACCCATTCTTTGAACACTTCCAGGAATGGTGGCTCAACCACTTCCATGGGCAGTCTGTTCCAATGCTTTACAACTCTTTCCATGAATATTTTTTTCCTAATACCCAATCTAAACTTCCCCTGAGGCAACTTGAGGCCATCCCCTCTTGTCCTGTCACTTGTCACCTGGGAGGCAAGTGAACCTCCTTTTCTCCAGGCTAAACAACCCCAGCTGCCTCAGCCACTCCTCCTAAGATTTGAGCTCCAGCCCCTTCACCAGCTTTGTTGCCATTCCTCTTTTTTCTCTAAGAGCCTTGGTTGTAAGAGGGAGGCATTTCCTCACTTCAGTCTATAAACTGAGAGAATAAAAAAATCCCCATAAACTGAAAAGTGTAACCCAGCTGGTTAATTACCCCAATTCCTTAAGCCTTGAAGTAAATAGTAGATGGCAAAAAAAATCCTTATTTTTTCACTGTTTGTATAAATATGGATGAGGGAAAAAAGTGAGGTGGAGAGGGAGGTAAAGGACGGGAAATGAAAACCAGAGTTACTCTTCCATGCACTAAGGAGCAGATACATTCTCTGTATGCCATGAATTACAGAGTCATGACAAGCATCCCACTGTCAGACAGAGGAGTTATAGCATTAGAGGGAAAAAAATCTTTAAAAAATTGATCACAATTAATGTGCGTGAAAATCCACCAGGGTTAACTATTTAATCTTCTCAAAGAATTGGTTTATTTCTTGTGCTTTTTTGTTAGGTGAAAAAAAACAGGTCCAAATCATTAGATGGATTTGAACAGAATGAGGATGTTGTGTGGGTTTTTTAAAGTATTATTAACTAATAAGTTTCTGATATATATTGCCATGCATAAGACAGCACCTGAGGCAGTCTTTTTGCTCTCAAAAGAAAAAAAGAGACCACATCTAAAAATTTACAAATTAAACAACAACAACAAAGTGATTAAGAAATTTAAAAGCACTGGCATGGGGAAAAAAAGCAAACAAACAAAAAAGATTTTCAGCTATGCTTTGAAATTAAATGGTGAACAGATGCTTTAGAAAGATAAAGAAGGGCTTCTTTCAGGCAGCACAAGTTTTAGGCAGCCTTTGGTGGGACCAAAAGGCCTCTGATGCTAGATGAGAGAGGTGAGATCAGACAAAAGCTGTGTGAAAGCAAGGTGACTTTGCAAATGAGGGTCTTGCAGGGGAAAAAGAAACCTTTTGAGAGAGCTGCCACACGTCTGTCCTGTTTATGCAGTACCAACTGCATCCTGCCACCTTCCTAGCAAAAGGACTGGATGGAGGGTCTTTGACTTTCTCTGGCTCAGCTGTCTTGTGTTTCTACCAACTCCACCCTGACAGCTCCTTGTGCTTCACAGTTTCATAGGAATCATATCAGAATAGCTTTTTTGTCAGTTGTATCTGACAAAGCCTTTTCAATAAGCCAAAGTGATCCAGTGTGCACCCTGGAGCAGAGGCAGGGATCATCACACATCAGCTTCCAGAGCATATGTGCAGGGCTTCGCTTCTCTTAACTGGTGCTTCCTCAGGCTAAAAACATCTGCTTCAGATTTTTGTACATTGCATCCAAGATCGAAATACATTTTCTGCATGTTTGAAAGGTAAATGAAACTGCCAGAAAGCCTGTCAAGATTAAAACCACCGAAATCCTCTTGAACTGATGACAATTCCTTCTCTTGCTTTTCATTATACTACTACACTGCACATAATGAACTTTCCTACTAAAAGATTACCAATGGCAAAGAAATTCTAGGAAGAAGCAACTTGAGCCTATTCAGTCATTTGCAGGAGGTGGATTTTTTAATTAGTTCAGAGAAAAACCTGCCCTTTATTAGCATAGTAATCTTTTTGAACAGTATTCATCTTTTTCACATAATTTTATAGTGTGTTATTCCTTTATCAATCATTCAATTATAACACAGTGGCTCACTGGAATTTAATCTAGGCATTTAACACAAGTGCTCATCCTTTCCTCTGGACAGGAAATTTTGGAACATTTTGGGCCACATGCTATAGGAATCTGTGCCATTGCTCAAGCTAGTTTATACTGCGGTGTAGTCTATATAACCACTTCCATCTTCTGTTCTGAGCCCACAGGACCCAGACTCCTTAACCATAGTCCAGGGGAAGGGACTACCAAGGGGCCTTTACCTGCATTCTTCATGAATTTAAAGGGACTATTTTCAAGAGTAAAGTTGAGTCAACCGCAAATTTTTTCAATAAACACATCCTATGTTTATAAAAATATTTCAATTTACCAAGAACACCACTCATTGCATAAATTTGTATTTTCCATGGCAATAATTTTTTTAAGGATTAGCAATTTAAAATGAAAAAACTGGCAAAACAAGGTACAAAATGGAAGGGAAAGGGGCAGAAAACACAAGGAGATGATGTGGTTAATTTTTTATTTAATTACTTTTAGTTTGTGAATGTATAATGCTTTTCAAGAGTTAGGCTCTTCCTCCTACTTGGAGAATGAAAAATGTGTTGCAGTGCTATAAATTCTCACTGCATTAAAGGATTACTCCTCTACCATGAATAGAGGAGTAATCCTTTAATGAAAAAAAAATTAGAAAAAAATCCTTTTCTAAGTTCAGAAAGCTCTCAGGACTTGTCTGTGTCGCAGCAACCCATTAACACGAACCTTGCCTTGTTCTGGCATACTGGCAAGAGGATCATCCCTTCTTCTGATTCCTACTCGTTTACTGAATGCTCCTCTCCCAGCAGTTTCCAGAAGCAGCCCTGCTGCCAGCCTCTCTTTCCATTTCCCAAGGGAAGCTTAAATCTTGGCTTTGCTTTGTTTTTTTTTTAGTTTGGCAAACATTTTAGGTAAGCATTCCATCACACTTTTTGAATAAAGATGCCGACCACGCCTAAGGGTGGCCAGATGTGACATGTTAAATGTGGCTGAGGAGCTATAAAGGGCTGGGGAAGATTTAACACAAGCTGTGACTTCACTCTTTAAGTGCTAGGAGTGACCAGAACACATGGTGACAGAGTGGTTCTGTCACTCTTGGCTTTGACTTTTTAACGGAGCAATTTAGAGAGAAATATTAAATTAAGTCCAAAGGCAGGGTATGTCTAAGAAGGCAGGGATCCTGTTTTGATTTACAGATAAGAAGGACAGCTTGGCACCCCATGATCTGCCTGAATTTCCACTGCAGCACATCACAGTGCGGGGAGATGCTTAGATGGAGTTTCATCTCTGTGTCTCTAAAAATAATACATATAGACCTGGAAATGGTAAGAAGGCAGTTCTTTCTTCTTCTTCTTCTTTTTTTTT